>PVLC010000562.1:64718-200824 GCA_004027655.1 Graphiurus murinus
CAGTCACTAAAAGTTAAAAATCAAATGCTCTCCCTAATATGTGGAAGCTAGGGAGAAAATGGGACATAAGAGGGACTCCAGGTGAAGGAGAATCCTTAGGTGAACCAAAAATTTGACTTAATGGAAGGTAATGGGAGGAGGGGGGACACCCTAATGAGCATGATGTACTTACAAGATCACATCAAAGTCAATCACTGAATTGACCAGGAGATAGGGGGAGGATGGGTGGGAATTGGGGAAGGGTTCATGAGAAATATGTGCATGGATGTCTTTACCTGTACTAGCTTGTACCCAACAAAAATGTGTGATTAACCCTGTTGTACCCAAGAAATGTATAAAAATCCATGCTAAAAAAAATAAAAAAATTAAAAAAAAAAGGAATATTCTTTGTAAGAGAAATAGGATGAGTGAAGACGTCAAGACATGAATGATAATGATTCCAGACCTGAAAGACTTGGGTAAGCAAGTAAGACTAACATTCCATATAGAGGGAATGCAAGGTGTGTTTAGTCTGACTTGATCAGAAATAAGGATCAAGCCGGGCATGGTGGTTGTAATCCCAGCATTTGGGAGGCTGAAACTGGAGGATCCGGGTTCCAGGCCAGCCTCAGCTACCTAGTGAGGCACTCCGCAACTTAGCAAGACCCGGTTTCAAAATAAAGAATAAAAAATAGGGCTGGGGATGTAGCTCGGAGGTAGAATGCCCCTGAGTTCAATCCCCAGTACCGTAAAAAAAGAAATAAGGATCCATGACAGACAGGCAACACCAGGAAAGTGGTAATTTATAGTTAATTGTAGGCAAATGAACATGTTGGGAGACCAGACTCAGCGACCACTTGCCTAGGGGTACGGTGATCAGGTGTGGAATAAAGAAGAAGTACTAGCTAGGGGTTTGCAGCAATGGGAGAGAGAGGGGAGGCCACTGATGGAACATTTTGAAAGACACAGCAATCAGCCTTGAAGAACACTTTCCCATAATCAGTTTGTTCTTAGGTAAGTGGTAATCCTGACTTGAAAATATTAGGTGTATTCATTTATAAATTAACTAGTAGTCAGTCCATTTTTAAATGAGATCTTATTTTTATTCTTTTGTACTTTATCAATCTTGATTTAATTAAAGCTTTTTCTAAAGCCAATTATTTCTCTTTTAAGACTTCATGCCCTTGACCTTTATCATACCTTTTCCCCAGCAACAAAAATTATTTGTCACCAGATGTGGTGGCACATGCCTATAATCCCAGTACTCGGGAGTCTGAGACAGGAGGATCACAGGTATTGAGGACAGCCTCAACAACATAAGCAAGACTTTCAGCAACCTTGCAAGATACTTTCAAAACAAAAATTAAAGAATAAGACTGGAAGTGTAGCTCAGAGGTAGAATGCCCCTGGGTTCATTCCCTATTACCACACAATAAGTAAATATGTAAATATTAAAAAATTATTTCTCATGTATCTTGGTCCCTTATTAACTCATTTATATTATATTGTAGTAAATAATGATTTTAAAAATATAACTTTTTTCTTTTTCTTTCTCTCTTATTTATTTATTTAGTGTGTGTGTGTGTGTGTGTGTGTGTGTGTGTGTGTGTATGCATGGTGCTAGGGATTGATCTCAGGGACATTTTACCTCTTAGCTACACCCCCCACCCAGCCCTTTTTTATTTTTTGAAACCAGGTCTCATTAGATTTCTGGGAATCTTGTTACTTTGTTGAGGCTGTCTTCAATCCTTCTGTCTCAGTCTCCCAAATACTGGGATTACAGGCATGTGTCACCATGCCCAGTATTTTTTCTTTAAGACACAATGAACATTAAGGTAGGTCTTTAAAAAATAAAATCTGATATTTTAAGTTGATAAAATAGGAAGCAGTCAAATTTTTCTGATAACTATATTGAGTTACAAAATACTTTAGTAACCAAACTATTCTCTTTATTTTCCAACATGTTGGCCAGAAAACTAAGGCCCAGTTGGTGCAAGTGATGAAGTGAACCAATAAAGATGACTGTCCCTGCACAGTGTGAAAACTTCTTCCTCCTCATTCCTGAAACCTGGGGCAATTAGCTTCCCACTCAAGACCTGGCCCAGTTCTCTGCATGCTTATACATGTACAACTCAGCCATGTAACCCTCCCCAAAAGACAAAGAAAACTAATGTCAACAGTAATGGTGCAAGGCATGTTTATGAGACATCAAAGGGACTCTTTGTTCCCCAAATTGTGGTGTTTTTCTTAAAGTTAGACAACACATTGCTATTTCTGGTTTGGTGGTATGAAGTCTTAATTTTGGTTATACCAAATCTTATTTTACTTTACTGAGATGGTTTTACCTAAGGCCTGCCAAAGCCCGCCGGCAAAGTCGAATGGTCCTGAAATGGGGAGTGAGGATTAAGAAAGAGAAAGACAAGAGATAGATTCGGGAGGACTGTCAGTGAATACTGCAGCACCCCCGAATCTGTTTAGTTTATTCCTTATATACTCTTTCTGAGCACCAGGATTTGAACCTGGAACCTTTTCATTCATACTCAGACACATTATCCATTGCACCAGAGCACTGGTCAGGGTTCAGAGGACAAACATATACATTACAAGCAATACAGTTAAAGTTTTGACAACATTCTGTCTCCTAGAACATAGAACAAACAGAACTCTCTACCTAGGTCAGCAGCCAGCATGCACTCAAGAAAATGTTATTCAACTTTGCATGCCTGTAAAAACAGACTTCCAAACCTCTGTAAGTCTGCAAAAACCTTAAATACTGCTGGTCCCCGACAAAGGCCTGAAGCAGAAAAGTTAATAAGCCTCTAAGCAAGTCTCAGGTTAAACATTGGTCCTGATTCAAGGTCTGGTCCAAGGACCAGTTCCTTCTGTGCCTGGCTCAATGCATCAAGCTAAAAAGCGGATTTTACTTTCATTAAGATTTATAGGTATTTTAACCCACATATTAATTAAAATGCCTTCTACCTGAATTGAAATATTGCAGTATCAACACATTATCTAATAAAACAATTTATACACAAAGGAGTTTTATTCTCTCATTTCAGAAGGTCCGCCTCTAAATTTTAATGACTTGACTGGATGTTGGCCAGTGTGATTCTCACTCCACAGGTATCATAAATCCAGATCTTTTAAAGATGATTTCACTCAATGGTGATGGTATCTATGCTAAGAAACACCAGCTAAAACAAAGCACCAGTCCATGAGGACTCTTCTGAAAGTGAAAAAAAAATTTGCATATAATTTATGTCTTAATATATGGGCCTAGACTAATATGTGTATACAATGAAATGTCTAATTAAGATTGAATTATGATTAATTCTATTTTGAGTATACAAGGATAAATCTTAAATTTATCATTTACAGTGTTTTTCAATCAAAGGAGAAAACATGTAGAGAGAGAATAGCACAAACAATTACATTTTTTTTAAAAAAAACATACATAATTATAACGCAAAATATCTTACTATTAGCTCTAACTTGCAGGAAAAGAAAGCATGAGTTAGTTGTACTTGATGGTATTGTTGAATGCTTTTTTCTATTGCCTTCAAAGCAAATTGCCCATCTTATATTAAAAATGGATGCTCACTTCAAGAATATCACGCATAAATGCCATACATACCTTGTCTTAAAAATTACATACCAGCCAGGCGTGGTGGCGCACGCTTGTAATGCCAGCATTTGGGAGGCTGAGACCAGAGGATCGGGTTCAAGGCCAGCCTTAGCTACCTAGTGAGGCACTCCGCAACTTAGTGAGACCCTGTTTCAAAATAAAGAATAAAAAATAGGGCTGAGGGTATAGCTCGGAGGTAGAATGCCCCTGAGTTCAATCCCCAGTACTGCAAAAAAAAAAAAAAGAATTACATACTAATGTGTAACTCCTGCTTGGTGGACTGGATCGAACCAAAGGGCTGGATGTTCATAGACATTTTTAAGGAAGGTCATTTGTCGGACCATAAAAATTGTCAGCATTTTGGTTTTTGAAGGCATCATTGCCATCTGGAACAATTCCATAAAATGAGGAACAAGAACTAGAAACCCTTCTGATGGAACTTGTTTGTACTCTCTTTTGAACTGCTTTTCTAACAATCTCATTTCTTGATAGTTATTTCAGCATTTTAAAATATCTGAAACCTGAATTCTTTGAGTGCAAACTCCAAAAGATAGAAGTTGTATGTATTTTTTCTTATGCCCCATTAATATTACACTGTAAGGATATACCACATTTTGCTTTCTCATTCGGTCAACAGACATTTGTTTCCAACTTTTGGTCATTATGAATAATGTGTCTGTGAATATTTTTCTGTTCAAGTATTTGTTTGAACACTTTTTTTAAATTTCTCTTGGAAATATAATATACCTAAAAGTGGAAATGCTTGGTCAGATGACAACTTTATGTTTAGCTTTTTTAACTACCAGACTGTTTTCCAACGTGACTACATGATATTCCTTCTTACTTGCATGCTACAACGTGAATGGACCCTTGTGAAGGCAAGTAATGCCTCCTGTTGAGTGAAAGAAGACAGTTACAGAGAACTCTGTATTAAACAGTTCCATCTATTTTTAATTTTTGTTTATTTTATTTTATCATTTTGTGGTTCTGGGAATTGATCACAGAGGCATTCTATCTCTGAGTTACATCCCCAACCCTTTTTTTTTTTTTTTATTTTGAAACAGGGCTTGCTAGGTTGCTAAGATATATGATTGTTTCCTAAGGCTCAGAAAAGTGGGGAAAAACAAGGAGAGTAACTGCTAGTAGGTATGAGATTTCTTTTTGAGGGAGGATTATGTAATATTGACTATGGTGATAGTTGCAAGATGCTATGAAGACACTAAAAACATTGAACTGTATATTTAATGGGTAAATCATATAGCATGTGAATTATATCTCAATAAAGCTGTTATGTTAAAAAATGACATTGCAATAAAGTTTCTTCTGGAACAAAAGTGTACTTCTTCAGAAGGAATTCTGATCATCTTCCTTCCCTTATTGTTGCTTCAATTTCAAATTCTCAAGATATTAATAATATAGAGCATGAGTGGTTTGTTTTCCCTAAGCTAGCGTTGGCTCCAACTATTTCAGAAATCTAACCAGACTACATAGACTGACATCTGCCCCACTCATTCATTCTGTTTCCTCTGATATTCCTTGATTTTTAAAGTAGCACTAGCTGCTTGTATCTGAGAGACTTATTTGTGATGTTTGTCTGTTGGCTTGTTAATGTCTCTACTTGAAGGGGAGCTCAGTGAAGACAGAGGCTTATTCTGCTTTTTTTATTGGATCTCCAGTGTCCACAGTGCCTGGAATGCAGTAGATGCCAAATCAATACATTTTGCATAGATTGTATAAATTGCTGAAAATTTAAAGAAAAAAAATTTACTTTCCGATCTAGAACACTGTTCCTGCCAATTGTTGTCTTCCACATCAGAGAGGAGTGATATATATGTGGAAATAAAAGACTTAAGCATTTCATAAAGCCAATTCATCACATCATCCTCTTGAGATTTATCCCACCGTGTAGAGAGTTTCCGTGACACACGTTGAGGAGGATAGGGGGATAAAAGTCAATGTAGCCCATAAAAAGATGAGACCAACTAACGCAGTGCATCAGAGAATCATAACAATGGTAATAAATCACTTATGATAAATTCAAACAACACTTACTTTTGGCAGGTAACTTTGTGCTAAGAATTTATCCTGCATTCCCTTTTATTTATGATAAAACAAAATTGACATTACACTTTGTCATGAAAGAGTGCTTTAAGTGATGCTTTTAAATATATATACAATGTTCTTGAAACAGCCCCTTCCTGATTTATGTTTATAGATGCTGCTATGCACATGCAGGGGTAGATGATATGAAAAGGCGTGGCGGGCAGCAACCACGTAAGGATTGATGTAGTATTCGTTAGATTAGAAGTCTTAATTCACTTCCAAATTTTTTCTCAACCCAAGTATTTTGTTTTTCATCTTTGGATCTATTCATGCTAACCTGTCAATAGAATAAACTTCAATGACTTCAGATCTGTGGTGCAAGGTACTGCAATTATATATGCCATAACAGGAGATCAAGGAGAGCACTCTTCCGTGGGAACTCCTGAGAAGTTTTGCTTTCAGTCCCACACTATTTTTCAATATTCAAAATCCTATAATTTTAGGCTAATAATACCTTAACTTTATTTGTATTACATTGTTGTGTTTGATACAGAAATGCATCCACTATCATATGCCCAAGAACAAAAGGTGAAAAAAAAAAGGTGAGGCATATATTCTATATAATGTCAAGGTGCTACTGGATTCCTACCAACTCAGACTACAAATGAGTACAGTTGTTTCCAAGGAGTGTCATGTGTTCTATAACTTTCTCAATTTATGGACTCTGACTCCCCAATGTTGATTTTATCTGTTATAAGCTAGATGAAGACTGGGAAGAAATGGTAAAAAATAATTTGTGGTCTTTCAAGTCACAAGTTGCACCTTCTGCTTGAGAGTTCTGGTTTTACTTTTTGTTTTTTATTATTTTTTTCAGAACTTGGAGTTGAACCCAGGGTCATTCTAGCTCTGAGCCCCATCCCTAGCCCTATTTTTATTATTTATTTTGAAACAGGGTTTCACTAAATTGTAGAAGGCCTCACTAAGTTGCTGAGGATGGCCATGAAACTGTGATCCTCCTATCTCAGCCTCCCAAGTACTGGGATTACAGGCATGTGCCACCACACCTGGCTTTGGTTTTCCGATTAAATTGGGCTAAGATAGGTCCCATTTCATGTGCTCCCTTTCCTCTCCACAGCTTTTATATATCATGTTATATGTCCATGTTCTATGTCCATGTTTTATGACCATGTTCTATATCATGGCACTGATTGGTCCTCTATACTATTGTAGTACTTGAAGAGTTAGGATCCTATTATAATCCAAGGCTTCCATGCATCCTTGGCACACACCTGACCAACTTATTCATGTTTCTTATTAGCTGTGTTACCTTGGGCAAGTCTATAACCACTCTGGAAATAGTTTTTCTTGTCTGTGTCAGAAAGGAACTAAGCTACAAAGATAATTTTAACTGCTCTTCTAGGAGATGGGAGAAGAGAGGAAGGAACAGAATGTGCAGATATGGCTCTGGTTTTTCCACTCACTAGGGCTGATCCTCTTTGATTTGTTTTCCATATTGAATTTTTGTTTAATAAAATACTCTCAAAATGTTTGGCAATCTTTGTGCTAAATGATCATTAAAGTTCTTTCTAGTTTTAGCCTATTTTTATGATATTATTTTAAAGTATCTTACTGATCTACAAATTTTATAAGCAGAAAGGTAAAAAAAAATAAAAGCCTTCTGGGTGGTGAGTTTATGCAGGGTGTAAGCTTTTTTTTCTGTATTTTCTACAGTGGACAAGCATTGCTATTATTACTCCCCAAATAGAACTCTTTTTTTTTTAAAAAATAAAATAGGTAAATACAATGTAATAGCTTTTAAGAGCCTGAATTTTAAAGAAATTTTTAATTAAAATTATATATATTTCAATTATATATATGTATATATATAGGTATATATATATACCTATATATATATATATAATAGAGAGAGAAAAAAGATGGCAGAAAGAGAGAAACACAGAAAAAAGTACACATAATTATAGGTTGATTTTTTTAAACATGGCATTTTAAAACCATTTTATATAGGTTGTAACATAAATTACAACATATTTTATGTAAGCAAAATTAGCCCCAACTTTATTTGTTGCAGGTGCTTTCTCTTCCTAGAAATTATTTTGATATATATTTTATATTTTGTGTATTCATTAAACACTAAGATTTTTTAGATCAATTTATTTTTTAATGATTGAGCTTTAGAAAATTGAATAATGAAAAACTTTTTATTGTTACTAATTAGTAAATGAGAAATCTGTCATGTAGTGAAAAAATTCTATAACTTAAAACTAAGAAAACTCTACAGTCCGATCCAAGTCCTCAATAAGCAATATATAGTAGTACACTGTTTTTCATGTACTCAAGTTGAACCTAATATTTTAAAATTGTCTCTAATCAGCCATTCTCTCAAATCATTCTGGCTTTTAAAGTAATCACTATTCAAGCTCTGATGAGCAGTAGAGCCAAAAAGCATTGTTTTAGTTTTTGCTGCTTTTAAAAACCAGTTTGTTTTCCTGGAACCAGTCTGCCAAAGTCTTTTTGCAGTTCAGTAGTTAAGTGAGAAACAGATTTGCCATTAAAATGCACAGTCGTGCCATCTGCATAAAGATGTATAGAGCAGTAATGACATATCCATGTTAAATCATTAATAAAAAGAGAAAAGAGGAGCGGGCCCATGACTGACACTGTTGCTTAATAACTGGAAGGAGAAGGAGAGGAAGACAGCCCTGTGAACAGGAACAGATTGATGTCTGTCGGAGCCATTTCTTATCTTTTGACAGCGTTTGGGCTGGAGCCCATGCTCCCTACCTTCTGTACTCAAAGCCCATGGTTCACCAGGCCAAAGCAGTTTGGGAGATTAATAAAAACCATCACTTAACTCAGAAGTCCCCATCAAGAACGTCCTCATTAATATTAGGCTGTCATGTAACAACATATGAAGCGTTGGCAAATTCTTTCAAGACTTTTCATATGCGGAACTCCTGTGTGTTTCCCTCATCAGCATCTCTGAACCTTCAGAATACTTATTATCAGGATTATCCACTGATACAAACAGGCTTTCCTGCATGATTTTTTATTTTTGTATTGGAGAGAGAGTTTCTGTGGATGCTAAAGCAAGTCATGAGTTACTTGGTACATTATATCAATTTCAAATTTAGAAAATCTCTTTGAGAGGAGGGAAAGAAAGAACAAATACACAAATTTTACTCTTGGGTAACGTTATACTTTTTGATCTTCTCTTTGCTGGTGCCAAAGTTATGAACACTATTTATTTATGTATAATGTTTAAAGTTCCAGAGGAATTGGATGTAGTGTTCCCGTGGCCCCTAGAAATTAATGTTAAAAGGAACTTTAACCCCCCCAAATATAGATCTTGGGCATCAAAAATGCATAAAGGTGTTGATAACTAATTTTGGCTATATTACAATGGGGATATAAATTTATAGGAGTCTTGATTTATGGGAGTTAAGATTCAAGAGGCAGTGGTGTGGGAAAATATTTAAAAAGAGATAAACTGAGGAAAATGCTAATGTCTTATTGTGATGGTCTAGACTCACCTTATACAATAATTATTAGCTATTGATCATTGCCGTATAGTTCAATATTCAGCCAGATCTGAGCTAGGTCATTTTGTCTATGCTTACAAACATTCCCTGGGTTATAAACTGACATATGCAGTAGGGGAAGGCATGTGGTTGTAGGTCAGGGAATCCAAGTGTTAAATCTCTTGGAGACTAGTTATAGTTTGATGATAGAAAGTCAGCCTCCCTCTGCATCATAGTTTTCTCCTATCAGCTTGGGTCCATTTTAACCCTTTCATTCTAGAATTCTATGATTGCAATAGCTATCATACAGTTATAAGGATAAAACATATGTCAAAGCCTTTCCCCTGACCATCGTAGGAGCTTTATAAATGCTTGTGAAAGCCAGGTATGGTGGCACAAGTCTGTAATCCCAGCATTCGAGAGGCTGAGACAGGAGGATCACAGATTCCAGAACTGCCTCAGCAATTTAGCGAGGTTCTCAGCAACTTAGTGAGACTTTGTTTCAAAATAATAAAATAAAATAGAGCTGGGGGTGTAGCTCAGAGGTAGAATGTCCCTGGGTTCAATCTCTAGATAAAACAAAAACAAACAAAAAACAAGCCTTTAGTGGGCTCCATTGAATTGCAAAGTACAACTTTGGGTAAAAGAAAATAACTAGGCTTTTTTTTTTTTTTGCGGTACTGGGGATTGAACTCAGGGGCATTCTACCTCGGAGCTAAACCCTATACCCCCAGCCCTATTTTTTATTCTTTATTTTGAAACAGGGTCTCACTAAGTTGCGGAGTGCCTCACTAGGGAGCTGAGGCTGGCCGCGAACTGGGATCCTCCAGTCTCAGCCTCCCAAATACTGGGATTACAAGCATGCACCACCACACCCGGCTGGCTTTTTTTCCTCAGCTGTTTAATCTGAGAGCCTAATTATTTGTCCGGAACTGTGGAAGGCAGTGAGGAATGAAATAAGCCTAGGCCCTTATCTTTATGGAGCTTTTAGTTTACTTTGTAAACTAAACAAGATTCTCCCCTTGTTTAGTTTATTAAACAAGGGGAGAACACAAAGTATAAGTACTAACTACATTAGCTGATTTTCAATAAGGTATAAAGGGATAAGAGGAACTTAACATGAGCTGGGTTTTTAGGGAAGCCCTGGAGAAGGATTGATACTTGAGCTTAGACATATAAACAGGAGTATAAGCAGGAGTTCACTGGGTGTTGAAAGTCGGGATTAGAGTAGAGAGTGCCCAAAGCATGCAAGGCAAAGAAAACCCTATGGAACAGGATGTGCAGGAGCCCTGGAACTCTGGAGAAACTGAAAGAAGGGACTGGTGTCACTTCCCTGGCGGGAGGGGAGCAGCATAGGCTGTAAGTCAGACAGGGGCCACACCTGAATGGGCTTGTAGGGGAGGCTATAAATAAGGTTTGGATTAGTTGCTGAGAGCTGGTTCTAAGAGACATTCCTAAATTAGTAGAACATCTGTGATGGAAAGAAGTGGTGTACATTACCTTAGACACTGCTGGATTTGTAGCACTCTGGCTGAGCCCTCTGTTGAAGGAGCTACTTGCTTACCAGTAGAGAGGATGCTGGGAGTTTTCTGATTGCCATGAAGGTGGTAAGGAATGGTAAAATACGAGAGTCTGAGGTTCAAGAATGCCTACCCAAAGTTGCCATTTCTAGAAAAAAAAAATCTAAATCAATGAAATTTAATGATTGGAATAATTCTAAACTATAGAATCTCCTTTCTTTTATTATTATTTTGTTTAGTTGGAGCACAAACCTAAAAACACTCCCAAACTATTTGTAGGTTGCACGTTCTATTTATATATTGATTTATATTTGTTGTACTGGAGATTGAACCCAGGGTGGGAATTATATCTCCAAGCTACTTCTCCAGCCCTATTAGGGTCTGCTAAGTTGTTGAAGGTACTGCTAAATTGATGAGGCTGGCCTCGAACCTGTGATCCTCCTGTCTCAGTCTCCCAAGTCCTGGAATTACAGGCATGAGCCACCAAGCTCAGCTGCTGTAGGTTACACATTTTCAAAGACTCTAGATCCCTGCTTTTCAAACAGTAGTCTGTGAGCCAGGCATGGGGATGCATGCCTGTAATCCCAGAGACTGAGGAGGCTTAGGTAGGAGGATAGCAAATTCAAGGCCAGCCTCCACAATTTAGCAAGACCATATCTCAAATTATCATGAATGAATGAGTAAACAAATAGGGCTAGGGATGTAGCTCAGTGGTAAAGCACCCTTGAGGTCAATCCCCAGTGTCATGAAATAAATAAAAAAGGTATTCTGTGCACCAGTGGCAAATGCAGCATTGAAGTGTATTAGAATACAGAATCTCAGGTCTCACCAAGTTGCCACTGAATCTGAACCTGAATCTGTACTTTATCAAGATCTTCAATGGGCTTTTGTGCACATTAAATTTTGAGAAGTGCTACTCTAGGTCCCGGTAAAAATATATTCAAAATAATTTATAAATCGGGCATCTAGAGTAAATTTAAAATTAGCTTTCTTGTAGCTAATTATCGTTTTAATGTTAAAATGTCCTTAACACTTTCATAAATTCAAAGTTAATTATTGTTATGGAAAATGTTTCACTAGGAAACAATTACTCTAGGCACAGTGCCAAAAGTTTCAAGGTTTAAAATTTACTGAAAACACAACAAAATATTTTGAGTGTATACATATTTCCTTGTAGGGCAGAAATAACTGTGCTAAATATCAATTATCGATTACTGAAGTTTCCTGTAAGCAAACCATATTTGCAACAGTGAAATGCAAAAACAATTCAGTGGTACGTTCTTTGTACTAAAATTATCATCAAATAATCGTTTAGCCCTGAAGACCCTTACAGTTGAAATCTAGAACTATTTATGGGATTCGTGTTTGAAATTTCCAAGAGTATTTGGATTTATTTGGACCTAGTGTTTATAGAATAAAAACACATTCTTAACAATTTATTTAACTAAATTTGGAGTGAGAAGCTCTCAATGGATGTATGAATCACGGGAGCCTTGCCAGATGTTTTGGAGTGTGGAATTCAAAACGCATTAGCAGCATGGCGTGTCATGAAGTTTGAGGCAAAACATTTCTTCTCCCTTTCCAAAAGCCTTGTTTAGTTTCCATTGTAAGGCATGAACTATGGTGACAGTTCATTGCTCTAGGGAAACATCTAAAATCCATAAGTAGTATCTACCCAGACAGTGGAAATATGAAGCAATTATCTACATAATCAATGTCATAAAAAAGCCTGCCCACCCAGCCATATCCAGATAACCAACTCCAAAGTGGATATTTACCTGTTAGGTTTATTCAATTTTTTAAATGCCTAATGTGTTATAGATGATCCCTCGCTCCACCTCCACCCTACTCAGCCTCAACAGATAAACTTTATTCTTTACAGAGCAGATGCAATCAGTTAGAAAAATCTTCTGAAACATTTCATAATTGCACTGCTGCAGGGGGTAAGATCCCTCGGCTTTCTCCAGGATAACACTGTGCCATTTATACTTGCTTTTTTAATTCCTTTTCCTCTGAATCTTTCCCTTCATCTTTCAATTTTTTTCCAGGATATAATAACATCAAGTTGGGAACAGGTAGTGGACTTTCAATTAATATAAAAAATGCAAGCTTTCTTCTCATACATCGGAAAATAAGACTCACCCAATTATTTTCTCTTGACTCTGTCCTCCCCTAAAGAAGAAATTTGTTCTTCCTTTTTCTCTTAGGATTGAACTTTTTTCTTTTTTTGTACCAGGATTGAACCTAGAGACCTAGAGACATTCTTCCTCCAGGCTACACCCCCAGCCCTCCAGGCTTTTTCTTTTCTTCTTCTTTTTTTTTTTTTTTAAATGTTTATTGTTGAGGCTAGCCTCGAACCTGTGATGATCCTGTCTCAGTCTCCCAAGTACTGGGATTACAGGTGTGTGCCACTATACCTGGTTAAGGATTTGGTTTCTTGAAAGAGAAATCAACATTTTCCAACTCAACTCCTATTTCTTCCTAGTCCTCCCAATTCAACTGAATCATGTGCTGGTAATATCACCAATTACCTCCTTATTGCAAAGCTCAAGGATTAGTTTTTTATTACTCATTTTCCTTAGCCTCTCTTTAGCATTCCATAGTCTTCTATGTCTGCCTTGAAATCTCTGCTTTCTCCTTCCTCAGATTCCCAAATACCACTCTTTCTGTCTCCTCTGAAAGTCTCCTAGTTTCCTTTAGTTTTTTAGTTCTAGCCATGGTTCCAGAATTGGGTTCCTTCCCTCTATTTTCTTTTTCATCATTAACTTGGTTTCTGATTTCCCTATCTTCTTTTCTTGACACTAGCTTGTACCCACATCAGATCATTTCACAGGGCCACTAGACATATCATCCTTAAAATAATGTTTTCCTTTGTACCTAAAAATCTCCCAATGCCTCATTACTTATGAACAAAGGTGCCTCCTTTATTTAAAACATGAATAATCACAGATGGTGATTTATAAATATCAAAATGCTTTTGTCAATATAAGCTACGCCTGAGTAGCACTGTTGGGAAAAATAATAGCCTATCATGGTAATACCTGACATTTGTTGAGTTTATATGTTTTGAACATTATGCTAATTGCTTTAAATGTATACTTTAATTCTGACAGTAATCCTATGGTGTGTTCTCATCATTATCCTCATTACTGACCACAAAACTGAGGGTAATGATGTTCATAGTCATACAGAGAGTAAGCAGTGGATCCAAAAAATTAGAGAGGCATAATTCTGATTCTTTGCTTTTAATCAGACTCTACATGACCTTCTGTTATGGAATCTTTACAGAGTCACCCATATTTAGCCAGAAATATTCTTTTTACTAAAGGGAAAAAAAAATCCCTGCCATGCTTCACACCAGGTCCTGCTCTGACTCCTCCCCACAGGATGAGGAATCTGTGTTGCAAAGGGGACATGGCACCCTAGCACATGCCCTCTCTTCTGAGAATGCTTGGGTTATCTGGAGCTGGAATTAACTTCCTGAAGGGCTCTAGCTGACTTCTGGGGAGTGTGCAGGCTTCTTTTCAGGGTCTACCTGGACAAAGACCACAGAGTCAGAATCCAACCCTCTAGCTAGGCCCAGGTGTCACCAAGGTACTTGCTTGGTGTCCTCAGAAGTGTACTTGAGGCTTGTGTAGGACAAGATTGGGGCTGAACAGAACAAGGAAGCAGACTGCACCCAGAGGCTGGGGCTGGGGCTGGGGCTGAGGCTGAGTGCCTTCTACTCCACTATATTCTAGTGCAGAAATCCAAGGAGCCTGAGGATCTAAAGCCTGGCCCTCCACGTCATAGGAAAGTCCATTTTTAGCTGGGTGTGGTGGCACATGCCTGTAATCCCAGTACCTGGAAGGCTGAAACAGGAGGATCACAGGTTCATAGCCAGCCTCAGCAACTTAGCGAGCACCTCAGCAACTTAGTGAGATCCTGTTTCAAAACAAAAAGTAAAATACGGCTGGGGTGCAGTTTGGAAGTAGAATGTCCCAGGGTTCAATCCCCATTGCCACAGGAAAGAAAAAAAATAGTAAATTTTTTCCAAGTAGGAAGACAGAAAATAACTCATTTTGTAGTTTAGCTTGATTTAAAAATTTTTTAATATTTATTATCTACGGTAAATAAACCTTAATCATCTGCTTGTCTCAGGTCCTACAATTGTTAGGAGTGGCTGTTGTGGTTGAGTTAGGGTTTTTGTTTGTTTGTTTTGTTTTGTGTTTCCCCCATTTGAAGTTACAGGAAATTTTTTTTCCATACATGGAACAATATTATGTAGTTAGGAAAATTATTTTTTAAGTTCAGTACATATAAGAATCACATGGGACACCAATTTTCAAAACGTAATAGGTGCAGGAATCACCTGGGGTTCTCGTGCTGCAGACACTGAGGAGGCAGGTGAGGGCTGGGCCCGAGAGTGGGAATTTCTAACAAGCTCTGGGTGACACTCATCCTGTCTGTCTTAAGACCACGCATCAAGGACCTATAGTACTTGTTTAAAATGCAAATTCTTGGGCATCACCCTCCGAAATTCTGATTACAGAGATCTAAATGGGACCCAGATGGTGAGCAAAACAGGAATTTTTAAGAAGCAACCCAGGTGGTGCTGGTAAGGTGGTCTGTAGCCCACATGTTGAGAACAAATGCTTTAGAACATGCTTCTCAAACTTTAATGTGCATATGGATTCCTGGGGATCGCGTTAAAACGCAGATTCTGATTTAGCTAGATGCTGCATTTCTGGTAGGTTCCCAGGTGAAGCCCGCACTGCAGGCCTGCCAGCCACTCTGAAGCCAGGCTTCGAGGCACCATCTTGGAGTCCTCCTTGTTTAGCTGTCTTGCATACCATCTTTTTAGTTGTGAGATAAGGAATAAGAAGATGATGTGAGGTGTAATATCCAAGGACAACATCTTCAATCCTTTGTTTCACAAATTTTGCACAAATAATCTTTAAGCCCTTTGATTTGCCAGTAGTCTCTTTTGTGAATTTCTGCAAATTATGTAGAAGGCTGGTAAGACAAATGAACAAATTAGGAGTACAGAGGCAAAAATGAGTGCAGAATGCTACAAAAAGCTTTCAGAGCAAACCCACCTAGAGAGGGGGTGGGGTGTAGGGGTTCTGGGGTAGGGCTTTGCTGTTATGTCCTTAATGTCAGGGATTTCTCCTCCTTGTCATTTTAGTCCATCCTGTGAACCTTGAGAAGTACAATTTCCCCTTCTCAAATGACAGAAAAAATAATGAACACAGGTGACAATGTTGTCCCACAGCAGTAATGATGTCAGTTGGACTGTCTGGCATTTATTATTTACAGTATTTCTCACATTTATATTTGGCACAATAGTATGGTTAGTAGATTGCATACTATGGGCAGGAAAGGAGCTTTTGAATTGAATTTATTTCAGGCAAGTTAAAAAGTTCAGACTGATTTATACATGTACAAAGGAATAAGATTCAATGAGCCTTGATGAGACAAAGCTGAAATAATTCGGAATCAGGAGCCCGAAATATTATAGGCTGTTTGTTCATCTCTGAAATCTCCGACTGTTATTTAAATTCCTCTAAGTTCATTAATCCCATTTAATAGCAGCTGATGCAAATCTACTCGGACTTTGGGGAGGGAAAAAAATAATGAGCCATAATGCCTTCATACCGCAGAAAATAATACAATTATTTTTACTTCGCAAGAGGTCACAATTGAAGAGTTTGAGATTTTGAGCGGCCATAACTACAAATTTAGCAAAAAGTAGGCATTTAATGATAGAGTTCACTT
Organism: Graphiurus murinus; assembly: GCA_004027655.1. NCBI lineage: Eukaryota > Metazoa > Chordata > Mammalia > Rodentia > Gliridae > Graphiurus > Graphiurus murinus. The sequence goes on from PVLC010000562.1 coordinate 81,182, forward strand.
CGGTGGTTTAGGTTTTATTTTGAATTGTTTGTTTTGTCTTAAAAACACTAATGCTGAAATGTTGTCTCAAATCTTTATTTTCAAATCACTTATTATATTACCATAAATTACAGGGTAGAGTAAAGGCCAGATTTAAAAGAAAGCACACTTTACTGTCTCATTTTTCTATAAATAACATGACACTTTATGAAATAAGAATTATCATAAAAGTTGCCCCTCCCCATAACTCCATCTGCAAGCCCAGAGCAAGTGGCTTGCCTCCAAGTAGCCCAGTGGACTAGTCCAAATATAGGCGGATAATGGGTAGAGGTTAACTGTAGGAAGTCTGAGAAAAACGGTAATCTATAATTTCACCACAATTATAATGTTTCCCTTAAATAATAGTTCGGTCTATGGGGTGAGTGCTAACAAATACCTTTTAAAGATGCCCTTATTACTTTCATTGTTTTGATGCTTTGGCATTCTCCACACATGCTGTGAGACACTCTCAAAGACCTGGGCCGTGACCCAGGGCAGTGTAGAGGTTGTGGGTAAGGATCAAGTGGAGGCCCTCAGCCCATCGCCCAGGGTGAAGTGCATTGCTATCTGGAAGGCCGGGCTGTGCCACATTTACAGGAAGCAAAACCAGCAAAGTTCAGAGACCGCCGAGATTAACCAGGCCTCTCTCAAAGTCCCACTGAGGAGAAAATGCTTTTTGCCTCAGTTGAGATGAGTCAGAGAAAACCTTTCTTTTTTCCCAATACAGAGGTAAGATAACTAAAAATGCTGCAACTTAGTGAGTTTAGGCAGAAATCCCATTTTGTCTGTTTTATGCCCTGCCCCTGTGAAAAGAGAACGTGCAAGGGAAGCTGTCTCTTGGGTGAAGAACCAGTGGGCCATACAGACAGCAGTGTGGGCCCAGCAGAGATGGAATCTGTTCCAGGTCCCCAGAAGCAAAACAAAGCACATGAGCTGCACATGTAGAACAAATGGTGAACAGTGAGCGGGATGATCGTCTCAGCAAAAAACCCCAGTAATTTCACAGTATGAAATAGATGGTTCTCAGGCACCCCGGAGGAGAGTTTAGCTAATATATTGGGGACAAAGAAGGGTCCGGATAGAGGAAAAATCCTCCCTGGGGTCAGTGAGCAAAGGGAACTGTAAAACCCAGACGACTGTCCCAAGTAGATTTATTGGTGTATTTCGGGAGAGTCCTTCTGTCCCCCACCGTCACACACTGTACTATTACGGATTGTGATTAGGGATGGGATCATGCTTTTTGCCAAGTTTAAAACCCACACAAAATTGTAGGCTTAGAGTCTGGAACAAAACTCCAGCTTCTTGGTGTAGAGTTTTTCTACTTATGGCAAAATGTGGCTTCCGGGAGGGTGAGTTAAGATGCCTCAAAGGGAAAAAATTCTTCCAAGGGAACATTTTGATAATTCAAGTGTAAATAAATATAAATCCAAAACACATTTTTAATTAAAGGGAAATTGCTTAGAAAAACACATTTATATCCACTCCTCTTCCACACAACCTCACTCACCATCTCTTCCAAATAAAGTTCAAAAGGGGTAGCTTTGGAAAGAGAGGGTTTATGAATCCACACCAATCGCCTCTTTCCGGGAGTGTTTCAGAATCAGGCTCTTTGGATCCACATCAGATTTATTAAAGTAATGCTAAAAAGTGTTGCTCTAAATCACAATAAATCATGTTAAATAAAATGGAAGTAACTGGCTATGAAACATATGTTGTCATTTTCTCATATTGAACATACCAGAATTTTTTCACTTTTATCTTAACAACATACTAAATGATCTTTCCACAAGCAGGTTTCCCATTTTTCAAGAAGTCTCTATACTTCGACAGCCACGATCTCACTGCATTTTCACCTGTTCTTTTACCATTCCATCATGCCCGAGGCACTTGAATTACTGTATGTGAAATATGAAAAATTTAGTTTGAGTTCTGTTTTTCCTTTTTAAGCTCGCTCTCTCTTCGTGTGGCTTTTGTGGTATCTTATAATTGTTTCATAAACTGCTTTCAGACCTATCTCCTCCATATATAGAGATACATATAATAAGCAGCCACTCAGAGCGGAAGAAGACAGGAATAATGGGAAAGAGGAAATGTGAAAAGGAGTTCCAGTTACCCTCAAACATTTGTAGCATCTATCTATGGCGCAGTATTTTTTTTTAAAAACCTGGCTTCAAAAGGAAACCCAAAGACACTGATAATAATGTGTTAGGGAGCTCTCACCAACTGCCTACACTGACAAGAATTTAGTATTTGTTTCCCTATTTATATGAAAAGGTTAGAGGAAAGTTAGTTTGTAGAAATGAAGTAATTAAAAAGAGCCCATGGAAACAAACCTTGAATTTTTATCTCATGAGTATTTCCACAGTTTTCTTCTCTTATCCCCATGTAGACACCTGTCCCCCCACTAGACTGATCTCAAGTGAACAGGTGCAGCTTACTCGTTTGGGTTTCTTCACTATCTAACAATGGACCTGGAACTTAAAGGGGTGCCCGATAAATATGTTTCAAAAACATTGTTTTTGCAATATGTGTTTGCATGGCTGTGTGCACATATTCCTTTCCTGGGCCTCAGAATGACAAAAGAAATTTCTCTTCTCTGAAATTCCCCATACTATATAGGGCTGTTAAGAGCAAAAATACCAGTTATGTATAAACCCCACTCATCCATCAAGTGTGTACCTATACAGAATGTAAGAATCATTGATCCATGTTTCAGGATCTAAATTTAAGAAGTTTATAATTATTGTTGTCATATAATATATGACTGTTTTCTTGATATTCATAATAATATCATCTGGCCCAGTACTTGGGAGGCTGAGAACCCCGAATCACAGGTTTGAGGCCAAAGTGTGGTAACTTAGGGAGACCCTGTTTCAAAATAAAAAAATAAGAAGGGCTGGTGGTGTAACTCAGTGGTAGAATACCCCTGGGTTCAATTCCTAATATCTCTCTCTCTCTCTCTCTCTCTCTCTCTCTCTCTCTCTCTCTCTCACACACACACACACACACACACACACACACACACACACACACACACACCAAACAAACAGACAAAGAATATCATTTGGTTAAGACAAAAAGTACACTTGAGATTTAATTTTTGTTTTAATTACTAATGACACATACCAGCAATAATAAACTTTTAAAATGCATTAAAAATCCATTTCAAATGGAGCCAATACTTTTTTTTTTCCAATTTGAAACCATGTGTAATCCAAAGACAAAATTAGCAAATATGCCTGATTCATTTACTTGGGCTTTGAATATATTGTTTTTGTTTATATGTGAATTCCAAGAAACTTAGTAAAAGTACATTTGGGGATCTCAAGACTGTATTATCCTACACTGAAAGAAACATAATTAAGAAATCAAAGAGTTATATAAAGAATCAGAGCTAAATCTTGAAATTCTGAATTTCAATCTGTTCCTTATTTGTTGTGGAGAGCCTTTTCTATTATTTTACGATAAATATTTGGTATTTGACATCAGTTTGTAGAGAAACTTCTACTCTCTTCCTTAACTGAATTTCTTCTTTTTAAGTTAATGATTAAACACATTGAGTGGCATAATTGGGGGGAAATGAGATTTCCCAGGCTATGAATGGCTTTTTGATAGGTTACAAATTATTTCTGAATAGATAAGCTACTGTATTTTCAATTGGACAATCAAAATATCATTTTACTTCAAAGGAAAGAGAGCAATAATTGAATGCCTTGACTGACTTCATATTTATGGCTATTTTCTCAATATGGAATATAATTGGACATAGTTTTATATTCCTATAACTGAACACACTTCTGCTCACGGAATTCACAACATGAAGAGAGGTATTGTATGGTAGGCCAAACGAGAAGCATATAAGAATCAGGCTCGTGGCAATAAATCATTCTTGCCAAGAATTTAGTCAGCCTCTTAATATCATAAAGACTATCTCCACATTTCTTAGAATCACCTCTTTGCCCCTTTTCTTTAGGGATCCACATATTCATATTTGAAGGCATTTTACTTTTCTTTAAGGATCTGGAGGGATAGGGGGATAGACATACTCATAACACCAATTCGAAAGATGTAAATAACAACCCAAGGTTTTGCAAAAATAAATAAATAAATTTTAAAATGCTATTCGGAAATTAAGAACTTTATAGTGTAATGAAATGGCAGCCAAATTTATTGCATTGGTGATTGCAGATGTTTGGGAGGAAATCTAGGAAAGTGAACAAAGCTGCAATCTTGCAGTGAAGTCCCTCCCTGAATCACATGTGGGAGTCCTTGAGCCAAAAACAGCGAGGGCACACTACCCAGGCTCTGGTAGATTCAAAAGGTTAACTTTCCATTTGGCTCAAGCTTGTATCTAAAACCAGACTTTAATTAGGCTCATTGTTACTATTTAGCATTTATCAAATGCCAGTAAGGCACTTTGTGGTAAATAAAACAGCAACTGGTCTGGATGGTTTCCACATACTGATTTTATGTAAAAGGCAAACTCAGATTCCTAATATGAGGATAAGAACTAAGTTGATGTAACTCTTCAAACATAATGCAGGGGGGTCTTTGTTTGGGTTTCTCCCTGAACCTAGGATCAAATCAGCTAAATTGCACTCCTGGCAAACAACTTTCTTAGGCTTGCTCTTGGTTTATACTTTTAAGCCTTAGAGCTAAAGTAATCTTACCTTTGGGGAACAAGTTGGTATTAATTCAAGGTAATTAAACTCAGAAGCTATGGACATTAAACTTGTTCTGCAAAAATCAGTTTTAGAAGAACTTCATAGGTATAGTCTTCCAATCAATATATCTTGAGATTTTACTCTAAGAGATGAACAAGACATTATTCCTGGCCTCGAAGATACAATCTGATGCAAGTGTATGGGATAAACATGTGAACAGAGGACTGCAGCTTCATAGAGATGGGGAACTACACACCTGGGAATCCCCAGTAACTGGAGTGCATTGGGAGTAAGGAGAGGAAATTTGTAAGGAGAGGAAATTTTTGCCCAAGGAAGAATGTGGTTAGGCGAGGTCCCAAAAGACAAATGGAAGTTAGCCTGTCTGAGGTCTGGAGGTAGAGTTTCTTAGGAGGAAGACATGGTGCAGGTCAACATATAGAAATAAAGAAGAAGATTGTGTTGCTTTAATGCTGTGACCTGCAAGCAAGGGGTCCCAGTGAGGCAGCAGCAATAGGAAAATGAGAACAATTCCAGAATACCTGGTAGTATGCCCTGGGATTTGTAGGGACATGCTATCTCTGAGCTATATCCCCAGCTCTTTTCATTAAAGTTTGAATACATTTCTTACTAAATTGCTGAGGTTGCCTCAAACCTACAATCCTCCTGTCTCATCTTTCCAAGTACTGGGCTTACAGGCATGTTCCACAATACCTTGCTAAATTTTTACCTTTTAAAACCTTTCTATTGGCACTCTGTAGAGAATTTCTGCAGAAGATAAGATTGGAATAATTGAAGAATGATGATTGGGGTTTTACTTACCTTGAAAAATCACAAAGATTTATCTCTTCAGGACTAATTCTTAAACACAGTAGCTCTGTTTGGGTGGGGTCTTTGAAGAAATATTGACTACTATCATGCCCTATTGGAATGCTTCCTCACTCAGCCAGTGAGCTTATCAGAAACAAAGTTGTTCCAGCCCCAAAGCAGAAATTGTTCTCTTCTTTAGTGGACAGCCCCATCAAATGCTATTGGGCAAATCCCTTTGCCTGTTTCATCATAAAAGCTATTACCATGGTTTCACTATTGGGCTTTATTAAATACTCTTTGGATGCCATATGTTACCAGTAATCCTGGTTCTTCAGCAATCTCATTCTGACCAGTAGCTATTAGTAATATTTATTTTATGCTTATAACATGCCGAGCACAGTGATAAGCATGCACATGCATTATTGTATTCAATCCTCCAATAAGGCAAACATCTTCACATCCCCATTTTGCCTGTGAAGGCACTGAGCCTTAAGAAAGCAATGTGAACCGGGCATGGTGGCACACATCTCTAAGCCCAGTACTTTGGAGTCTGAGACTAGAGGGCAGCCTCAGAAACATAGTGAGATTCTCAGCAATCTAGCAAGATTCTGTTTCAGAAAAAATAATAAAAAGGGCTGGGGGTATAGCCCAGAGATAGAATGCCCCTATGCCCTTAATTTTAATCCCAAGTTAAAAACAAAACAAAACAAAACAAAAAAACAATCAAACAAGGAAGCAATATATCTGCTTTGCTCCCAGTAAAAACTTAGGGAAAACAAACAATCAAACAAACAAACAAATACCTAGAGCTGTTTATATAGCAGCAGCTGGCCTTGATAATCTCTATATTCTGTTTGTTTGAACCAGTACTCACTAAAACTTTTAAACTTTTAACTCCTGCTTCTAAAATATTTCTCTTTTATAGATGGCACATTATCCTTCAAATGGAAATATTTCAGCATCTAGAATAAGTAGTTTTGAATGAACTCCTTATAGTTTCATTTGTTTTGTTTCTGCCAACTGGCCTTCTCAAAGTCTTTCTTCTGTTTTGTTGCAATTTTGGCTTTATTGATATTTTAAATCAGGACATTCCTTCCTGTGGAGTCCACACAGGCCACTCTTGGGACATCCTTACATTGCAGCAGAGGCTAAAAACAGAAAATCCGGGGTCCTTAACTGGACTCTGGCTTTATAATTGTTTCTGTGGTGCTGTAGCCACATTCCCAGATGTGTGAGAGAGACAGGGGGCAGGGAGGAAGTGAAATGTTAAAATAGGGCTAAGCAAACAGTTTGCCCAACAGATGTTAACCCAATTCATAATTTAAAAGTTCCTATTTTTGTTCACTACTTAGACAATGGACATTTTAATGTCACCTCCAAATACTGTCTATAAATTAAGTTCAGAAAGCTTCGGTCATTAATATTTTCATCAAACTTTCTTCCTCATCACAGGTCAAAGAAACAAAAAGGGCATGTTTTCTTTTTATTTGAAGCCTAGCATTATTATGAAGCCTTGTTAAGATTGAGACAATTTGTTTAAATGTCTCCCTAGTTAATATGGTTACCAGAACTAGATTTAATCAAGATTGAATAATCTATTGTTAGAGCACAAATCCCACAGGAAAAACAATGCCCCAGAGTTATATTTACATAATTTGAAAGAGAATTATTGAAATCAACTATGACCAGTTACCCCCGCCCCCAACAAGCCACTCTTCATAGTAACCTTAGCTTAGTCCCCAGATCGAATTTAGGAGACATTAAGATGCCGGGTGAATTTAGGAGAAAAGTCAGTGCGATCTCCTGATTAAGGTATGTTAGCAGAACATTCCTAGCTGTTTACAGTGAAGAGAGAAAAAGAACATGGGCATAAACTTTAAAACACTATTTTGACAAATTATTTAGCTGGTATATCTGAGTCTAAACATGTGAGTTTCCTAATGTCCAGCCCTGTACTCAGGCCACAAGAAAATCTGACCCCCAGCCTTGGACATGTTGGGTCCCCCAGTTCACCCCACAACACAAGTCCCACAAACTGAACGGGCACATGGGGTCAGGAAGTCCAGGCTGACACAAGGGATGGTGAGAGTATTGGTAATAAAAGTAAATGTACACTGGAGGAGCTAAAATGATTGCAAGTCTAACTCTTGTGCTGTAAAAGGGCAGGAAACAAAGAACAAAGGCAGAAGGAAAAAAAACAAAGAAAATAAAACCTTGTGGGAAAAAAATTAAAGAGCAATCCAATGTTAGTCAAAAGCTCGGGATATCTGAGAGAAAACATTCTTTCAAAGAGAGAAATTTCTTTCCTGATCTTGTATTAGTATATGTACACTTTTCTCTCCCTTTTTGCTGGCATCTTAATCATTTTTCATAGGTCAAAATTATACACTTAAACACTCACCAGCTTTCTACTTTTCAGAGGACTGACAGAGGAGAACTGAGATGCTGGGGGGTGGTGAGTACCATTTTATAATGGTAGGTAAGTATACCATAGCTACAAGCAGGATGACGATAATTTAAAAACATTTCATAGGATCATAGGTTCGAAGGCCTGAAATTGATCTTAGAGATTAAATCATCCAAGTCCTATATTTCACAAGTGAAATAATAATGCAGTATAGAATGATACAGAATAATAGACAGTTAAAGATTGGGTATTTTAACTGAACATATTTACATATTTCTGTTCAGGATTCTCTCTTGTCCTTTTAATTATGTGACAAACCTAGGTATGTCAGAGATACTGAGAGCATTAAATGCTTTTACAGTCTGGGAAAAATATTTATTTGGATGAATCATATTTAAAAGTTCAACTTTAAAATATTTCATTCAAGAATATCAATTTTCTACTTTCTATTTTTTCTTATGAGAAATGTTTTCCCAATGAAAATAGCTTTACTTTGGAATAATTTGTATCTTATCAATGTTGAAATCTTGGCTTCCACCAAGTTTGAGAATGTGAATATTATTTCCCCCTTCCGATTTTGAACTTTTGGTGGGAAACTATAATCGCAAAGATAAATATGAGGAAGTTTGGGAGATTAACAACATAGCCTTTTATAACTAAAGCCATAGGAATAAGAATCCTACTGAAACTGTTTTGAGCCAAAAAAAAAAATAATAATTTTTACAGGGTTAAAATTTTATTTGCAATATTTATGAATTTAACTCTGTAAAAAATAAAACTGAGTAATTAATGTTTTATACATACTGTGTATCAGTTATATATTTCATTAAATAATTAGAATGAAAGAAATACTATAGTTTTTGTTGTTGTCTTTTCTTTTTCTGGCAATATTAGAGCTTTAACATTATGTTAAATCTTATATGTGAATCTTATATTAAAGACTTAGGAAATCTGGTGATTTTTTTAACACTCTGACAGTAATTTTTTTTTAAATTTTATGACATTTTTCCTAGTTATACCAATAGAGAGAAAAATAATACCTATGGAACCAAATCAACAGAAAGATGTTCCATACTAAGCCTAATTGTCTCCTTATGGAGATCCTAGGCTAAAGGAAAAAAAAAATTAAATCCTAATTCACAGCTCCTCTGAAAGAGGGAGACCAGGACACACTTTCATCCCTTGGTGACCAAGAAACCATCAACAAACAAACATTCAATAGAAGCAAATAAGCTGCTATCCTGTTGATTCCCTGATCTGGGCTGTCACTGAGCAGAAGAAAAAAAAAAATGGGTAAATCAGTGCAAGAAAGGGGCACACATATTCAACCAAAAGGCCACATGATTAGAGACTGGTACTAATTAGAATTAAACTGAAAAACAAACAGCTTCCCTTTGCCTGGGGAATCATGTGTGAAGGACAAAGACTGTCCTGAAAGATCCTCCTTTCATATTGTTATTAACTTAGCAATACAGGCTTTTTTGGACAGGAAGTCCTATGTTCACAATGAAAGTGAAATAATTATAAAAAATATGCAAAAAGTGCTTTGAAAAATTCAACTTTCCATGTCCTGGATTTATGAGAAAAATGTGAGAAAAAAGCAGAAGCAGAGACAGAGGGAGAGACCAAAGGAAAAATGAGTTTTAGATCATATGCGAGACAGGATAAGCAAAAGAACAGCGTACGAGGTTAACATTTAGAATCTCTTTGCAGTGAATAAAGCTAATTCTTCAAAAATTAGATTTTTTTGTCCAAATATCTGAAAATCTTTAGAATGTATTTTCTGCATATCTAAAGTCTAAAAGCAAGTCACAAGTAAAATGTGCAAAGAGAAAGTAAAATAACCATTGCTATGTGAGTATAGCTTTAACTCCTATACAGTTTTGATTTTAAGAATTATTCAGGTAGTATATGAAAAGGTATTGTTGATTCAGCAGATGGCAGTCTTCCCACTAAACCAAAAAAAAAAAAAAAAAAAATGTGGAGATTACATTTTAAGAGAAAGAAAACTGTATAACTGTATTTTGCACTAGGGTACTGTTTTGCTGATACTTGTTATTAAAGATTACATTTATTTGAAAACTCAGTCTTTATAATGAGATTAAACAATTAAGTCAGTTCCTAATATTAAATCAGTGAGACAAGTTGGAGCTATTACTCTAATTATTAGAAAAGAAATGACAAAAAAAGATTGGATTGTTTTTCTCTCCTTAGATCTCTGAATACTCATTGTTAGGTAAGAACAGATTTGAATTTATTTAGGCCTCTACACATTGAACTGAAGTATTATCAACCCTCTAACCTTATTTCTCCACTCCCCCCAAAACAAAATAACATAAACAAAACCAAAACCCCCTTTTTCATGTTGTGATGCTCTACTAGAATCTAGAGATAGATAAGATGGAAAAGGTTGGTGGACACTGTGGAGAATGATCCTGTGTCCTGCCACTTACCTTATGATCCTGAGTAAGTTACTGTGATTCTCTGACTTAAGCCCTCCCTCCGATCAAGTAAGGATAACAAAACCACCACTGCCAGGGATTAAAAAACTGTGTACTAGATAGACATTTAATAAAAGTTCTTTTCCCTTCCCTTCCCTTCTCCTTCTTCTTAAAAAATGATCTTGGAAAGATACATATGTATATATTCAAATATGTAGATTTTTAATTAAAGTGAATTAAAATTAATTTTGTTCTGATAATTTTAAGCTTTCTCTTATGAAAATTGGCACTATTCTTTAAGGGATGTAGGCTCCAAATCCAAAATTGGGGAACTTGTCTCTATTTTACATTATATATTTTTGCTTGATTGCATGCTCACAGTATATAAATCATTAATTATGTAGGAGCTGGTGCATCAGAGTTAATCTTTTATGACAATGACATTTCACTTCTATTAAGAATGTAATGCAATGTTTAGGATTAGAAAGAAGAAAGTAAACTTAGATCTTTTTAGTGTGATTATCAAACTATACCTTATAAAAAGGAGATTCTAAATGTATCTATCTTATTTTACTCTTGTCTCCATGCAAATAAAGTACAAGGACTTATTACTTAGCAAATGAGAATTATTATAAAGCAACAGAATCCCATTATTCCTGGATCTGCTAATATTTTGCTGAATAGTATTATCAATTTGTTATCAAGTGACTTCTGATTATATATAAAGATCAAAAACTCTTTTATACTTAATAGTCCATTTCTTCCTAAGAAATTGAAAATAATGTAAAAATTCTTTGCCTAATGAAAGTCACAAGCTCTTGAGTTGCCTCTTGGAGCCTACACTGGCTGTGGCTCAGGCAGCTGGAATATGCAAACTCTCCAGCCATCTGTCTCCCCAGTGTCTACCTTGATGCCTTCATTCTGGAGAGCAGGGAGACCTTACTTCAGTAACACCTGAGAAAGCCAATTTACACTTCTGAAGAATGATTCTTGTACCATGTAAATAATTTGGATAGTTAATGAAAAGACAGGTAAAGATCTGTTACTCTGAAGGTGAGCATTTATTACAGCCAGACTCAATGGGGGAAGGCTCAGGAAAGCATCATATGTTTCACAAGCTGCTGCTACACAGAATAGTCGGGGTTGCCTGGCACAGGTCTCTTGTTCTTCGGAAACACAGGCCAAGATTACTCTGTTATTAGAACACCTACCAATTCTGTATTGTTAGTTGGAGAGCTAACTGCTTTAAGGAATGCTGTCACAAATTCTTATTTGTTTGGGAGTGGTTTTGTAAGTAAGAATCAACATATTTTTGAAATTTCATCCCTTAATCACTTTTTATATCACTTTTCTTATTCCCTCAGCATCTTTGCTTTCAAAAGAGGTAAGAAGGTGAGCTAGGGGAACCTGCAGTACAGATTTGAAGGAATGCTGTTCATCTATTTGTTTTCCAAAAGCCAGCAGAGGAGGAGGGAACTGTGTAGGCAAGGGGTGGTTATTAAATGAAATAAACAAAGCCTGCTGGGTGACATGGCTTCCCTTATCATTGGCTTCTTTTTAATTCACTGTAGCAAATGTACCTGGCCCCTCCTCCACTCCATTTTTTTAAAAATCAAAATAAGTATTGTTCAAATGTGTGGTGTTAGTTAACATTCAAGTTATAACTCACTGAGAACTGTTTCTTGAATATGAGAGTGCCTTATCTCACTTTTTTCCCCCTCTGAATTCGCCACCTTGAGCATAATGCTTTACACACTGTAAGCTTTAAAATGGCTGGGGATGGAAGGAAGGAAGGACAATTCACTAATTATATATTTATGGGGATTTAAATGAACTCAGGGTAGAGATTACAGAGCTACAGAATCAACATCCTGGTATCTATAATGTGACTTGCTCAACAATCTCACAAACTCTTTGGTATCCATAGCTATGATGGGCAGTCATTTTTATTCACTTCTAAAAATCTTTAGGATTTAGTTTCACTCTCCTTTAACCCTTTCTTTATTTACAGTCTGGATGAAACAATTACAATGAACTCCTCATAGTACTTAAACCATTCAAACACTGGAGATGCTTTTCTGGCATTTAGGTCTACTGGCAGATAGGGCAGATAACCCCCCAATTCCAGTGTTTTTCTGAAAAGTTGGGAAATATTTAATTATATGCTATTCTTAGTCTTCAGATAAAAAGTTGTGTTTGGTTGATGATATATGGACACACAGCCTTTCTAAGCTCAGAGATAGATTTGCTCACCTGAATGCTATTTAGGGTCAAGGCCTTCTGTTTCATAAATGAAATTTTCCACTGTGGTTATTATGAGCTATAACAATGATTGATAACAGGGTGTGACTTAGGCCCATACTCTTAAACACAGGAACAAAGAAACACACCTAAGTAAGCACCAGAAGATAGTGAAACAAAGATAACCTTGGACACTTCTGATCCCATCAGAATGGATTTCTGATTAGTGTTATGATCTTATAATAACTTGACTTTCATTCTAACCCAATGACGTGTGCTTTTCATCTCCCCTGTTCCGGTTCTGAATTAGACGACTCTTACGAAACGGTTAAAATGTGATCCATTCAATCCATTTAACCTTTGGAAGCCGATTTTATAAAATGTGTGCACACTTGTTATTAAACACACTATTGGTCTCAATAAAATGTCTACCTTTTTACCACAGCTCTAGAAATTATGACATGCACCAAGAGAAAGAAGAAAGAAGTGTTTGATGTATCATGAAAATGGAGCTCATGCTTTTCCATATTTCCCAGGGTCATCTCACAAATATACCTAGTACTCCTTATGTTGGACATGCAATTTAATTAGGTGAAGGTGAGGAACATGAAATGTGCTTTGTTGAGAATAACAAATCATTCAGGAGAAGGTGAACTAATGTGACTGAAAGAACACTTACTTTAGCTGATAGCACACCCAAATATTCCTTTCTGGGTCTGAATGTTCTGCTCTGTGTCATAACAACATGATATATATGATGTATGGGTTAGCTTAGATCAAATGCCCAATTTCTACCCTTTGGGGATCTCAAACAGGATTCACAGAATGATAGAGATGAGTTCTTTCTGCCCTGCTTTCCCTAGATGTTACTGTAGATCGTGGCATAAATTCAGGCAGACTGTAAGTGAGTGTACATTGTCTTTACTTGGGTCTTCCAAATATTAGAATCCCTTCCACTGCCCTCAGAGTTTGTGCTAGGGCCATCGTATGTTACTTCTGACCTATGGCTCGCGAAAGCTTCACAAGCTGGCTCTGAAGGACCAACGCAAATGCTTCCAGGGGAAGATTGGCATGCTAATAGATTACCCAGTATTAGTGTGGAACTTGCCATGGCAAAGCAGAGCCAAATGGTGTGCTCTGTTCAGACCACTTTAAACAAGTAAACTTATACCCTGAATGAGTGCCTACTGTTAGGATGAATTATATTACCCCTGTAGAACTGTGGAGTGTAAATATATCATAAGATTACTCACAGATAACCTATGATAGGAATTTGGTTCTACTGTGTTCTTTTTGCAAATAATACATTGACACAACTTCACTCCACTAGTGTGAAAGCAGAGTCACCTCTATCAGCCTCATCATCAAGAACACATACTAATCATGTATAAGTCAAGTGACTACTAATTATTAAATTTTATCTCCTATCATGATAGTAATATTAATTAAAAATTCTTCAAAAATTACCTCAATATTCTCACCATCTTGTTAATTCCCACTACAAATCCAACTATTAGACAAAATTAACTAAGCAATATTAAGAAGTAAGGAAACCAGTTATTAGGAATCTCAGAAAGCTATGCAAACAGAAATAGAAGCTGCAAAAGAAGGGCATCAAAAGAATCATTGTACACTAGGCAGGAGCAATCTTAGCAATGGACCCTGTATTAAGGAGACAAATGACTGTCGATCATTGTCAAGACTGCTCTTGTTTGTTTTCTGTTTTAAAATATCTTCTAAAAAACTGACTTGAACTTAAAACCCATTGTTCAAATAACAAGTTAAAAATATATTTTCATATCACTTCCCTATTTTCGTTATCACCTTTTTTTACAGGAAACATTGAAGATTAAAATTTTATATACTTTTATTACCAAGTTTCCAATACATGTGGCATCTTGTAAACCATATCATTGGGTGCCCCACCCAGGTTTTTTTTTTTTTTTTTCCAGTTCTAGATCAGTTCAGTTGTTATAATGACAAGGCTAGCTCCTGGGGATCAGTGTTCCCATTAAAGGTTCTTTTACATGCTGAGTACAGATGGTTTTTGTGGCTGGTTATGAAATATTTGAAGTGATCTGGACGGCATAATAGGCCATAGAATTCTACACTACTTTTTATGGATAATTCATAACATTAACTCACCCTTTTCCATTGGGAAGCAAAATTTATTACAATATATGTGTTGGTCCTTCTTAATTTCTATACACTTTGATTCTTTTCACCTCAGAATTCTTATCTATTTTTTTTTTTTTGGCAGTACTGGGGATTGAACCCAGGGGCATTCTACCTCTGAGCTACACCCCCAGCCCTATTTTTTATTTTGAAACCGAGTCTCACTAAGTTGCAGAGTGCCTCACTAGGTAGCTGAGGCTGGCCGTGAACCTGGATCCTCCGGTCTCAGCCTCCCGAATGCTGGGATTACCAGCGTGCGCCACCATGCCCGGCTTCTTATCTATTTTATAAAATAAAAATGTTAAGTTATTTTAGGAAATGTGTGAACAGTTTGTCGATTGGACTCTTTAAAGTCTGAGCTAAATCAAGTACTTAGCCTCTGGGACTTGCAGGAAGATGGGGTCAAGTAATACACCACTGTTAGGAGCATTCATTTATTTATTTTTTTATGATGACTTATTTGCATACACACTTTAGTTTACCAGAATGTATTATAGCATCTCTATTTTGATGAATATCTGTAAGAAACATAACTAATTTGATTCTAATTGGTACCAAGTGCAATTGTATGCTCCCATATAAATATTTTAAATATACAGTATTGAGTTAATAACTGAAAAGTTATTAATTAGAAAATACAAACCAACATACATGGGTTTCTTAAAGGCAGGAATTTTTTGGGGGGTGTACTAGAGCTTGAACCCAGAGATAGTCTCCCTTGGCTAAGTTGCCAAAAGTCTTGCTAAATTGCTGAGGTTGACTTGGAATCTGCAATCTTCCTATCTCAGCCTCCCCAAAACTAGGGATGTGCCACCATGCCTGGCTGGAAATTGTGTGCGTTACATAATTTTATTTTCAGATCCAAGCTTAGAACTTTCTACCTAAGAGTTGTTATTAAATGCAGTTTGTTCAATCAGTGTTCTCACACTAGATATCAAAAAGGTCTATAACAGTCTTGTAGTTGAGTCCTGTGTAATATTGTATCTACTTCACATATAGACTCAGGATGGGAGAGTTATCACTGTAGCTAAGCCTTCTCTTGTCAGCCCTAGCAGCAATGGTAGGAACTTTCACATAGTTCCCTTTGGGCCAGACTTCTTGCACAGTGCACCAAGGTGGTGATTTTCAACTTGGGCTGCACATTAAAATTCCTAGAGAGCTCATCGAATCAACTCAGCATATTTTCAGAACTGGCACTGTTTTCCAAGTTCTGTAGGTGACTCTAATACACAGTCATGCTCAGGAAACAAATGCTTCAGGATGCCAGAGTAGAAGAGAAACTACAGGACGGACCTATTTCTGAGGATCTTCTTTGTGAGTACTTGTGAAATGCCACTCCCTGGAATACCCAGGAGTGGGGGGGTGAGATACCCAGAATGCATCCTGGGAAGGAAGAGCCAGCAAAGGGGCTTCAGAACTACAGAAGCAAGTTCACCAAAGATTAAGCATTTGTTTGAAAAAGCGATGTTTTAGAGATGGGTTACAAGTGTCATCGTGTAACTGTAACTCATGCCAATGAATTCTGAGAAAATATTGTTCCTTTCTTTAACATGTAAGTAAACTGGTGGGCCTTCTCAGCCCACAACTGCTGGACTGAAGAACAAAAATGTTACTCTCGATCTTCACACTTGGGGACTTCCAAGTACAGAAATAGTTCTTTAGATTGCATAGAAAGGCTCAGACTCTCATAGAGCCTCCTCGAAGCCTTGAAGCTTCTATTAAGGGGTCAGCCAGGTGGACAGCAGAGCACAGTGGTCCCCACTGGCCTCCAGAGTTCACGTCTGTGTGCTCAGCTTGGGATCCATTCTGTTCTCATAGGCCATCTGCTCTTCTCTGAAACAGCTTCCCATCTGTTCCTGTGGGATGCAGACGGTAAGGCACCACCTCTCTTTCTGGCTCCCCTGACTTAGCAGTCCCTTTCACAGTCACCAACTAGCCTGCCTGACCAGTCCACTCTCCCTTCCTCTTAGGTGGACCTTCTAAAAGTTCTGTATCAGGGAGCATGTCATGTGTCCTTGACCTCCATGTTCTACCTGTCTTGACAGCACACTTGTCCCACAAAGCTGAGGTAGAGAAAAGAAATCAGAACAGATATTTGACAGATTTTTCTCTTCTCTTTTCTCTTCTAAAATCTCACTTTTACAGGGAGGCATATAGGCTTTCTTTTTTCTCTTATGTCATCCCTCAATAGAAAAGCAATAATAGGTGTGTGTTTGTCTTGTTTTACTTTGATTTGTTTTAATGGCTGAGGTCACAAATCTTTAAGGACTGCAAACGAATGCTGTATATGAATTTATAAAAATCTCTATTAAGACAACCTTGATTTCAAAGCTATTGTCTTGCTCTGTAATGTCTTAAATAATGGAAGCTGGATGTTTTTACTTACTCCTACACAATTCTGAAACAAATCTTTCTCTCAATCAACCTTCTTAGGCAGGTGGGGTCTTGGGTTGGTCAGGGACAAAGTAATATACTTGGCTGGGAAAGAAGAAAGAAAAAATGCATTAATAAATTTCAAATCCCTGCCCTCATTGCAGAAGCAGCTATCCTAAAAAAATACTTATCATTTTGGGGGGAAAGAGGGAATTTCAGGAGAAAGAAATGTTTCCTTTTGGTTTTGCCACATGTGTACTTTTATTTATCAGATGCCTACTAGGTGCTTGACACTGCAAATAGGTGAGTCTTACTGACTAGTCTGGTTACAATAGTGCCCACTTTAATGGTTACCCTGAAGATTAAATGAGGGAACATAAAAAACAAAAATGTCTTTCCCAGTACTTGTCATGTAATAAGAAGAACCAGCATTGTAGCAGGGTAAAAAATAGACTCATCCATTTCTCCAGTCTAGCCTTTCTTGTTTGCTTATAACTACTACTGTTATTGCAATTGTAGGACTACACATCCCTAGGTTGATGCTAAAATTTAGTAGAAGTTGATTTATCTGGTACTTCATCAATTAGGTATGTTCACTCCCTGATCTTTCTGTGCGTGTCCAATATAATTTACAGTTATCAGGTTTGTCCTGCAAGGCCCTGTGAGGCCTTGGGAATCTAAGAATAGCTGATTTCTGTCTAGTCTCATTTAGTAACAAATATATTGACTCAATCTTATTTCCTTGAAAATCAGTAATTGTTTCAACTACTCAGACCAACCAGAAAACCCATTGGCCATGTCAGCTAATAAAGAATGTGCTATATAGAACACTATATTTTATTCATTTAAACTGGCTCCCATGAGGCAAGCTCCCTCTATTTAAGAAAATAAAAAAGTTGTGACTCAAGAGCTGACTAAAGGGACTTAGTGGGCTAGCAAACACTTGCCCCCTGAGTCACCAGTTCAAATGTGACCCCAAATTGCAAACATCTGAGTGTCATTTGCTAGCCTCAGCCCGATCACTGCAGGAAGAGAAGCCACATCACACACACCAGATACCACCACAATTGCCTGTTGTTCTCAGTACAGAAGCAAGGGTGAAATGCACCCTTGAACCCCAGAACTTACCTTTTCCTCTTCACGTACCTCCCAGAGCCATGTGCTAATACAAGCTAATGTCCAACATTTACTTTTAAAGTCATCGCACGTCTTTCTATAGCATTTTGTTTCTAAATGAGTTTCAATTAGGATTCAGGACACAGATATTTTTGTTGCATCAAAATGTCACTGGCTAGGTAGGTGTGGTGATGCACACCTGTAATCCCAGTACTTGGGAGGCCGAAACAAGAGGATCACAGGTTTCAGACTAGCCTCACCAATTTAGCGAGATGCTGTTTAAAAATAAAACAAAACAAAACCTCAAAAACAAACATAAAAATGGCTGGGGATATAGCTGGGAGGTAGGACACTCTTGGGTTCTTTCCTTAGTATTCCCCCCAAGTGTCATTGGCTAGGAAGGATGGTGTACATGAACATTAATTGCCCACATCATAAATATGAGTAATAATATTTATGTTCTCTCACTTAATCTTCAGAATAATAATGAAAGTGGGTATCATTATAGCCAGACTAGTCAGACTCAAATATTATCAGTGTCAAGCACAGTTATGATGTATTGGAGAGTGTGATAACCTTCTACATTCATTCCATAATTTAAAATGTAAAACGATCCTGAAAATTAGTGACTATGATCTTCATTTTACAGATAGGGACACTGAGATGCAAGTAGCTTGGGTAGTTCAGGGATCTTGGCCAAGAACACAGATATTTAGAAGCAAGTAGGATTTTTGCCTCTTCCCTGATTCCAAAGTCACACTACTTCTCTTAGGGCATTGCCCACATTTGACTTCCCGTGGCGGTTTCCTGTTTCATTGCTTTCTGTGCATTTTAGATGGGACGTTTTGCCTAGAGGAAGAGCAGGAGCCTTGATGGAGTATCCCGACCAATTAGCAACACTAAGTTTGTCAAATCTAGTTATGTTTGGAGTTAATCCAAAATTGTGAAGATTTAGCCTCCTTAAAGGCAGTCTTTAACCAACTTTTCCTAGTGGTGTTCCATTTTTATGTCACTTCAAAGTTTTTGAAATTATGTATGGACAGGAATATAACTATTTTTTAAAATCAGACAAAAGAAAATCTGAACCATTTCAGAATGACCAATATAGAAATTAAAATTGGAAACAAATCTCAAGCCAGTCATTTTTGTGGTGTATGGTACTTGGATTGAACGCAGTGGTGTTCTACCTCTGAGCCACACCCTCAGACATATTTTTTTATTTTGAAACAGGATCTCACTAAGTTTGCTGAGGGCCTTTGCTAGATTGTTGAGACTGACTTTGAACTTGCAATCTTCCTATCTCAGCTCCCAAGTACTAGGATTATGGGTGTGCACCACCACCCCGCCCAGCTATAGGTTAATCATTTAACTTATTAGAAGATGAAGACCTTTTCTTAATCCAGGTGTCTTTACCCTATTTGTATGTCTATGAAAATAGATAATTAAAAACATATCAAATACAAAATTTCTCCTTGAGAGGATAATTATTTTATGTGAAGCAAAATCCACTCACACTGAACTTCATATACTGATTTTTGGAATTCTTAGGGAGCTAATGCTTCATAAAATCAGTTTATAATTGGCTAAATCAAGAAATCATTTATCAGCTGGGCGTGGTGGCGCATGCTTGTAATCCCAGCATTTGGGAGGCTGAGACCGGAGGATCCGGGTTCGCGGCCAGCCTCAGCTACCTAGTGAGGCACTCTGCAACTTAGTGAGACCCTGTTTCAAAATAAAGAATTAAA
The DNA here is from genome assembly GCA_004027655.1 of Graphiurus murinus. Classification (NCBI taxonomy): domain Eukaryota; kingdom Metazoa; phylum Chordata; class Mammalia; order Rodentia; family Gliridae; genus Graphiurus; species Graphiurus murinus. The sequence goes on from PVLC010000562.1 coordinate 101,169, forward strand.
AAATAGGGCTAGGAGTATAGCTCAGAGGTAGAATGCTTCTGAGTTCAATTCCCTGTACCAAAAAAAAAAAAAAAAAAAAAGAAAGAAAAGAAATTATTTGTCCCTTTAGCAATCAAAACCTCAAAGGAGAAATGATGGATTCAAAGTTAAATTTCCTTCCTGGCTTTCAGGATTCTTCTCATGGATGGAACAGCAGTATGCTTGCTTGCACCATGACACATTGTGAAATGGTGGGTCAGTTTCCCATCTTGTGTTCCTATGACCAGTTACAATCTCTAGAACCAATATTCTGAAAACTAAACACAACAAATTATTATTATTATTATTTTTGGTCAATGTATCTCATCAGGTGAATAAAGATGCTGAGTTTTGGATGGTCATCTACTTGAGTTCAAAGACTCAGACCCCTTTGCATTAAAGCCTTTCCCTATATAATTCAAATGTGGCCTAACAAAATTTGGTGGTGCATGGTAACAATAGTAGGATATCATAGCTGGAAAAATCAGCACAAACATTGTGCAAATACACACTTCGACCAATAGCAACAACCATCAACAGAAGAACACCACCAGGTTTATGAGGCATGGGACATTAAATTTAATAGGTTATAAACCATGATTAAATTACCAACGTATTTTCATTACCCCGTTCATTGTAAAGAGCCACACCTGTTAAGTTTAGCTTCAAGAGTAATACCCATAAATATGCAATCGAGGCAGTAGGATTCCCATGGGCACAGGCCCCTGAAGCAACCTTGCTGGCAGTGCCTGGGAGCAACTGCAGGCTCCACTTTGTTTCATCCTCAGAAATCACTAAACACAATTGTGGGACACACTGGAAAAAAATCACTTGGAAAAATCACTTTGTTTTACAAATTCCAAAAAAGTAAATATCTGATAGAACCTAAGATTGAATTCTCTTCACAGATGTTTGAGAAAAAATTTAAGAAACATTTTTAGCAACTTAGAAAAATATTCCTATATGTTGTAACATTTAGAGATCAGTGGATACCATTTGTTGGATTAAGTCTAAAATCAGTTTGGCCAGGTGTGGTGATGCACACCTGTAATTCCAGTACTTGGTAAGCTGAGACAGGAGGATCACAGGTTCAAGGACAGCCTCAGCAAGTAGTGAGACTGTCATTAACCTAGGAAGACCCTATTTCAAAATAAAAATAAAAAAATAGGGCTGGGGGTGTAACTTGGATTTAAAATGTTCTAATATCACTCACACACACACACACACACACACACAAAAAATCATAGTCTGATAGCTGGTGACTGGTAGTTTGGGTATGACTCACAGCTACAGTATTTTTTTTTTTATTAATTTCAATAGAAGTTCTAGGTACACAATCCTGAAATGAAAATAATTCCCTCAAGCTTGGTACCACTATTCACAATGCATGGTCCACCAGTTCATCACAGATTCTTCCTCTTTCTTTCTTACATAGATGCCTGGCGACATGTTATTTTCAATCTCTGAGGAAAAAAAAATATTCTATTATTTACCATCATTTTTCCCTGTCCCATGTTCTCAAACCCTTGCAATTTCTGTCAGCACTTTTTACCCACTTTAAAAGAAAAAAAAAAGTAAATCCCTGAGGCAAGAGGATCACAGGGTCAAAGCCAACCTCAGCAACTTAGTGAGGACCTCAGCAATTTAATGAGATCCTAATTCAAAATAAAAATAAAATTGAGTTAGGGGTGTCGCTCAGAGATAGAATACCTCAAGGTTCAATCTCTAATACCACACACACAAAAGAACATAAATCCTCTTTAAACCAATAGAGGAATAATGGCCTAAACTTATCTTTGGAAAATGTAAGCTATAATAGAAAGAGAGAAAATAGAAAGGAAGATCACGTAGATCTCAGGGTTTAAAGTTACTTTTTAAATGCTCTTGCCAATAAACTAGTGCAAAAATTATTATAGCCACATCTCTGATAGTTAGTTGGCCTCATCCCACTACCAAAGTGTTAGACTAACAGAAAGGAATTGATTCCAATATGTACAATCTTTATATTAAAATCCTATTTCTCTAACAAAGTACATTCCTTAGCATAAGAAACTCATTTGGTATTAGTCCAGAATTACTTGCCTTCCTGGTATTGGACTGAGTGTTATGATATGCTGACTGAACAATCTTTTTGACAAAAATGAGTTATGAGTGTGAAATGAACTTTTATTGCACATTAGACATTGGCCTGCATACTTTTTTCATATGATCTTTCATTTTCACTTACATCTATTTTTCAGTTAAGTGTTTACCTATTTTCATTTAATTAATTAATTAATTTATGTATTTATTTTTAATTAATAAATAAATTATTTTTTTGCAGTACTGGGGATTGAACCCAGGGGCATTCTACCTCTTAGCCACAACTCCAGCCCTATTTTTTTTTATTGGTGTATTGTCATAATTACATCTTAATGAGGAACACACTGGTAGAGGCATACAGGCACACAGCAATCATTTAACCCTTCCCCAATTCCCACCTCATTCCCTCCCTTCTCCCTCCTTCTTATGTTCCACTTAGTGATTGACTTTAATATGTTTGTGAATGTACATCATGTGCATTGGATGTTTCCCTCTCCCCTCTTTCTATCACCTTCAGTTAAATCACCTTCTTTGCTCAGCTAAAGTTTCTCCTTTTTAGTCTAGAGTCCTGCTTATGACCCACTTTCTCCCTAGCTTCTGCATATTAGGGAGAGCATCTGATTTTTTACTTTTTGTGACTGACTAATCTCACTTAACATAATGTTTTCCAGTTGCCTCCATTTCCCTGCAAATAACATGATTTTGTTCTTCTTTATGGCTGAGTAAAATTCCATTGTGTACATATCCCATAGTTTTGTAATCCATTCATCTGTTGATGGACATCTTGGCTGTTTCCATAGTTTGGCTATTGTGAATTGTGCAGCTATAAACATAGATACACATGCATTGGTCTGATAGTTTGGTTTCCATTCTTTTGGGTAGATACCCAGAAGTGGTATTGCTGGATCATATGGTAGGTTCATTCCCATTCGTCTGAGGATCCTCGGTACTGAAGTGTTTACCTATTTTTAATGAAGGAAGTGGAACTGAGATCTAAAGAAGTTAAGGGACTTTCCCAAGTCACACAACTATGGATCTCATCAGGTGAATAAAGACGCTATGTCTCTGAGTTAATGGTCATGCACTTGAGTTCAAAGACTCAAACCCCTAGTACTTGGCAAGTCTTCCAAGCCACATAATTGCAAAGAGTTTAAATAGCAGAACCTGGGCCTGTCATTGAGCATTCTCATACCACACTATAGTCTTTTTGACAGAAGGAAGTAATATCAAGTGCTGGATATCAGAAGTCATAATAAAATGATACATTTTCCAGTGATCTATCCTTCAGACTCATATAATGTCTATCTTAATTCCTGGCCTGTTGCCAGGATTCTGATAGACCCCAGTGGAGCAAATTTGGGAATAAATGATACTCAGACCTCACATGTTGGATTGTTTATTGTCAAATTAGTATCATTTCTAACCCCCCAAAATTACATTTACCAGAATCCCTTTCCTGTATTCTTTTAGGTCAGAGTTTATAAATGAAAGAAATGCAAGTAAGATTCAAAAGATGGCAATAAAGAGTGGATTTTATTTTTAGGAAGCTATGACATGTCACATGAGTTACTGCGTTTTTCAGGATCCTTGGAAGTGGCCATACAGATTGAGATATTTAGCAAGAACTTTCTCAAAGGCTTCCTGAAACTCTTGAGGACTATTCAATATGGATCTCCAAATGAAGTCTTTAGGAATAGTTCTCTAAACCTCATCATTCTTCTTGACCTGTATTCTCTCATCAGTTTCCACATTTTTACAATCCCCAATTTTCATATTAATTCTTTTATTCCCATACAATATAGAATGGTTCTCTTTTCCTGAGTGAATCTTAACCATTTTTAATTGTTTACCTCTCTGAGATACAGGGTCAAGTTTGTAAAGCCTGGAGCCACCAAGGAATAATTCCACTAATGGACACAATATTGACCATCCCTTTATGTCAGTTTTCTTCTTTTTCTTTAGGTTAGAGAAACTCCTTGCAGCTAAGGAGGCCCATGTGAGTGATTTCAAGTCAATGGGATAGAAATGGAAGCAGTATTGGCAATTCAAACAATGTCATTAAAGAAAGGGGTTATTCCCTTCTCCATACTTCATCCTTTCTCCTGGCTGGAAAATCATGATTGGAGTTCCAGCAGCCATTTTCAACCTCCACAGAATCTGGATTATTGGAGACTCACACCTTAGAATAGAAGTCTAAAGAGATCAGATCCCTAATATTGTAAGACAGACTTCTAGAACTAGACAGCTATCTTCAGACATTCACATGAAATAGAATAAAATTTCCACTTCATTTGTCATTGATATTCTGATTTTGTTGTCATAATTACTACTAACCAACTCATCAACCTTGCCAGATATTTCTTTCAGACGTAATAATGTTGGAGGAAGGGAGAGAAAACTCAGTGGAGCTTCCAGGAAATGAGCTTAGGACTACAAGGACAGGAGTAGAAGTATGAGCAAGACTTTTTCCACCTGTTTCTTGTCTACCTGAAGACAAGAAGATACCTTAACAACTGCTTATACTATTTAGGAAGGAAGCAGAAGGGACCTTGAAATGCATAGAACAGTATGGGAATGTCTGATCTGTGTTGACCTTTACTCTAGTTATGTATTTATAATTTATCTATATCTCCTAGTTCCAGAAAATGATTTTAGGCAGCGTAGTGAAATATTTGTAAGACAAAATAAAATAAATGAGGACATTAGAAAATAAGGCCAGGTTCAACAACAATATGCAGAATGCCTAGCATGACCTGTGATCTGTTTGTTCACCAATGTAGTCCTGGAGCCTAGAAGTTGCTTGATATGTGTTTAATGAATGTACAAATTGTGGGTAGATATTTTTTGGCTTTGCCTGTCCAATATATATATTTCCTCCTTTTCCTGAATAAGCACTTCATTTGTCTCTGGGTAATCCTAATAGTATGTGCAGGGTTGACTGAGCCTGACATAATCTCTGAGGGTAGAAGCCCTGCCTGGGGTTGACTGGGGGTATGAAGAAAGGAAAATTCATCTCACATTCTCCCAACCTTCTGATTGGTGGAGCTGGAGGAATATATGCCTGACCTGAGTCCCTTTTCTTTGGATATTAATGTGATCCTGTCTGAAGCGATTTCAATGCATGGACTTTTATCTATATCAGTGGTTTTCAACTAGGGACAATTTTGCCCCCTACCCCACCCCAAAAAGAACATTAGGCAATGACTGAACCATATTAATGGATGTCAAATCTGGGGAAGTGCTCCTATTGGCATCCACTCAATAGAATCTAGGAATCCTCAGAAACATGTTAAAAGGCACAGGATAGCCTCCCACCCCCATAACAAAGACCCATCTAGCCCCAAATGCCAGTAGTGGTGAGGCTGAGAACCTTTCTGCACCTACCAATCTCCCTTTTTCCTCAACTCAATTTCATGTGAGTTCCATCACTTGCCGCCACGAGTCCTGGATACTGCAGAATGGATCTGAAATTTGATTCTTTCTTCTTAGCAGCTGGAGGAAAGCACACAATAGGATCAGCTAGTTTCTCAGGAGGTGCACAGCGAGCTGTCCTAAGCAGCAATACTTAAAATGAATGTCGTCCATGAATCCTCACAAAGGAAATGGAAACTGAGTTTTTCTAATTATATTCTGACCTTCCTGGAATTGACAAATAGCAGTTTCTAAATAAACATCACACATCGCCAGTCATCAAGGCTTTGTTCACAGAGACACCATGTGTGGGGTAGAGTCTGTGTACTCCAGAGAGGGATGCTCCCAGGTAACTCCTCTTTCTCATTTGTCCACCCAGAGAAAGACTGTTTTTAAAATTTGCATAAAGACATCTTACAAGCTAGTGGTAGCTCTACATATCCATGTGCGTACTTCCAAAAGAACCAAAAAGCAGCTCTGATCTATAGCCACAATAAGGCTATCACCCTTAACTTGTTCAAATGAACCTCTTGGAATGAGATTTGCTCCATCCAGAAGGATGAGAGCTGCCACCGCAGAGATTAACAAATGAGTGTGTGTCTCAATTGTCATGTGGTAACATGTACAATATGTTGCTCAAAGCAACTGATGACTTTGGGATCTTTCTCCATAGCACTCAAAATGCAAATTTTTATTCTGTTTTCTGTTAATATCACAAATAAGCACTCTTATGTAGGGAAGTATTTTTATGCAAAAAGACTGTCAGTTTCCCAGCAGGAAAGTCTCGAAGTTCTTTCCCTAGATATGTCGTAAAATTGACACAGCTTTAGAAGATAGAATGATCACTGGGTCCAACAAAGCATATTGGATCAGATTAGGTCTGTGTCAAACAATGTATTTGAACAATTTAGTTAAGGGTTGGAAACAAGAGAAATGATAACAAATTTTACCAGTTTCTCCATTAATTCTGTAGGTTTTTCATATTGGGAAATAGTTACAGAAAGGTACACAAAAAGCCCATTTTACTAGCTATGTAACTCTTATTGCCCTGACTTATACACACAGAAAAGACAAAGAAATCATAACAGGTGAATTTAACCAAACACTTTAAGAAGCAGAAACATTCAATACTACTTAAGTTATTTTAAGGCATAAAAAACAACCCCAAAGATTCTAAATTTTTAAATAAAATTACCAATAGGATAACTATAATTAAATGAATATAAAACAATCAGAACCTGAAAATGTATTACAAATATCACATATTAGTTCTACTGATGAATTTTTACACAAAAAGTACAAAATAAGATATTAGCAAATAAATGCCAGAAAAGAACAAAATAATATATTAGCAAATAAACTCCAACAAAATAATAAAAGAATAATAAATATATCATTGCCAAATGGATGTTTGCATCTTGGGAAATTTTTTTCTTCTGTACAATTCTTTTATTTATTTATTTATTTATTTTTATTTTTATTCATACATTGTAAGCATACATCTTTGTTAGGTACAAATTGATAACGATATATGTGCTCACAATTCTCATTTGACCCCTTCCCCAAATTCCCACCCGCTCCCTCGCCCTCCCTCCCTCTCAAGTACAGTTTAGTGAGTGACCTTGATATACATTAGTGTGCCCCCCCAACCCCTTTGGTTAAATCAACTTCTTTGCTTTCGAGGGTCTCTCCTTTTTCATCTGGAGACCCTCTTATGCATCATCATCTCCCTAGCATCCACATATTAGGGAGAACATATGCTTCTTTACTCTTTGTGACTGGCTAATCTCACTTAACATAACGTTTTCCAGTTGCATCCATTTCCATGCAAATAATATGATTTTGTTCTTCTTTATGGCTGAGTAAAATTCCATTGTGTACATATCCCATAGTTTTGTAATCCATTCATCTGTCGATGGACACCTTGGCTGCTTCCATAGTTTGGCAATTGTGAATTGTGCAGCTATAAACATAGATACACATAAGTCAGTCTGATAGTTTTGTTTCCATTCTTTTGGGTAGATACCCAGAAGTGGTATTGCTGGATCATATGGTAGGTTCATTCCCATACTTCTGAGGATCCTCCATACTGTTTTCCAAAGTGGTTGCACTAGTTTGCAATCCCACTAACAGTGTATTAGAGTTCCCACTTCTCCACATCCTTGCCAGCAGTTGTTGTTGTTCCTGTTTTTTATGATTGCCATTCTGACTAGAGTTAGGTGAAATCTCAGGGTAGTTTTGATTTGCATCTCTCTGATTGCTAATGATGTGGAACATTTCCTCATACATTTATTGGCTATTTGTATTTCTTCTTTTGTGAAGTGTCTATTTAGATCCTTTGCCTATTTTTAATTGGGTTATTTGTTTTCTTAGCTGTGAGTTTCTTGAGTTCTCTGTATATCCTAGATATTAGACCTCTATCCGAAGAGTAACTGGCAAAAATCTTCTCCCACTCTGTAGGCTCTCTGTTTAGGTTCTTGATAGCTTCCTTTGCTGCACAAAAGCTCTTCAGTTTAATGCAATCCCATGTATTGATCTTCCTGAGGGTTGCTTGTGCTTTTGAGGTCTTGTTGAGAAAGTATTTACCTGTGCCTATATGTTCAAGTGTTGGTCCTATGCCCTCTTCAAGTAGCTGCAAGGTCTCCGGCCTAACTTCCAGGTCTTTAATCCACCTTGAGTTGACTCTTGTGCAGGGTGAGAAAGTGTGGTTTATTTCCAGTTTCCTGCATATGGTTAACCAGTTTTGCCAACACCATTTGTTAAAGAGGCTATCCTTTTTCCAGTGTATATTTTTGGCTCCTTTGTCAAAATCAGTTGACTGTAAGTCTGTGGGTCTGTTTCTGAGTCTTCTATTCTGCTCCATTGGTTTCTGTGTCTGTTTTTGTGCCAATACCAAGCTGTTTTTATTACTGTGGCTTTGTAGTAGAGTTTGAAGTCAGGTATTGTGATACCTCCTGCATGGTTCTTGTTGCTAAGAACTACTTTGGCAATCCTGGGCTTTTTGTTGTTCCAGATGAATTTAAGGACTGATTTTTCTATGTCTTTGAGGAGTGCCCTTGGTAATTTCATGGGTATTGCATTGAATGTGTAGATCACTTTTGGGAGGATGGCCATTTTGATGATATTTATTCTGCCTATCCAAGAGCATGGTAGATCCTTCCATCTTCTAAGGTCTACATCAATTTCTTTCTTCAACTTTTTGTAGTTTTCCTTATAGAGGTCTTTTACTTCCTTGGTTAGGTTTATCCCTAAGTGTTTTATTTTTCGGGATGCTATTGTGAGTGGAATTGTTTTCTGGATTTCTTTTTCAATGGATTTATGGTTGGCATGCAGGAAAGCTTCTGATTTTTTAAGATTGATTTTGTATCCAGACACTTTGCTGAATTTGTTAATCAGTTCTATGAGTTTTTTGGTTGAGTTTATTGGGTCTTCTACGTATAATATCATGTCATCTGCAAAAAGGGATAGTTTTAGTTCTTCTTTCCCTATCTTTACCCCTTTGATTTCCTTCTCTTGCCTTATTGCTCTGGCTAGAGTCTCAAGTACTATACTGAACAGAAGAGGTGATAATGGACATCCTTGCCTTGTTCCTGTTTTTAGTGGGAACTCTTGCAGTATCTCTCCATTTAATATGATATTGGCCTTATTGTATATTGCCTTTATGATGTTGAGGTATGTTCCTTCTATTCCGATTCTCTGTAGTGCTTTTAGCATGAATGGATGTTGGATCTTATCAAATGCTTTTTCAGCATCAATTGAGATGATCATGTGATTTTTGTCTTTGATTCTGTTTATGTGGTGAATTACATGGTTGTTTTTCGTATGTTCAACCAGCCTTGCATCCCTGGGATGAACCCGACTTGGTCACAGTGTATAATTTTCTTGATGTGGTTTTGAATGCGCATTGCTAGTATCTTGTTTAGCAGTTTTGCATCTAAGTCATCAATGATATAGGCCTATGTTTTCTTTTCTTGAGCTGTCTTTATTTGGCTTTGGTATTAATGTGATGCTGGCTTCATAGAATGTGTTTGGGAGGGTCCCGTTTCTTTCTATTTCACGGAATAGCTTGAGGAGTATTGGGGTTAGCTCTTCTATAAATGCTTTATAAAATTCACTTGGAAAACCATCTGGCCCTGGGCTTTTGTTTGATGGTAAACTCTTTATTGCTGTTTCTATCTCTTTGATTGTTATTGGATGATTTAAGTTTTCGATATCATCTTGACTCAATTTGGGAAGGTTGTATGTGTCTAGAAATTTGTCAATTTCTTCTAGATTTTCCATTTTTTTGGAGTATAGGTTTTCAAAATAGTTTCTGACTATCCTCTGTATTTCCATACTGTCGGTGGTAATATCACCCTTTTCATTCCTTATTTTGGTAATTTGGGTTGATTCTCTCTTTCTTTTGGCTAGGTTGACCAATGGTTTATCTATCTTGTTTATTTTTTCAAGAAACCAGCTTTTGGTTTTGTTGATCTTCTGTATTGTTTTTTTATTCTCTATTTCATTAATTCCTGCTCTGATTTTCATGACTTCATGTCTTCTGCTGGCTTTGGGGTTAGACTGTTCTTGTTTTTCCAGTGCTTTGAGCTGTGTCATTAGGTTATTTATTTGGTGATTTTCTGTTCTTCTTATGTGGGCACTCAGTGCTATAAATTTTCCTCTTAGTACTGCCTTCAAGGTGTCCCAGAGATTTTGATATGTTGTGTCTCTGTTTTCATTGGTTTCTAGGAATTTTTTAATTTCTCTCCTTACTTCTTCTATGACCCAGTCTTCATTCAGCAATGTGGTGTTTAGTCTCCATGTGTTTCCAGGGTTACTTTGGGTCTTCTTGGAATTTATTTCTAATTTCACTCCATTGTGATCTGAGAAGATGCAGGGAATTATGTTACATTTTTTGAATTTGCCAGTGCTTGTTTTGTGACCCAGAATGTGGTCTATTTTGGAGAAGGTTCCATGTGCAGCTGAAAAAAATGTGAATTCAGCTGCCGTTGGGTTAAAGAGTCTATATGTGTCTAATAGGTCCATTTGGTTTATGGTGTTCTTTAGGTCTGAGGCATCTCTACTGAAATTTTGTTTAGAGGAATGGTCTAGAGATGTAAGAGGAGTATTGAAGTCTCCTAGTATTAGTGTATTGGGGTCTATGTGTGTCTTTGTATCATACAGGGTATGTTTTATGAAAGTGACTGCACCTGCATTTGGGGCATAAATGTTGATAATTGTTATTTCCGCTCGCTGAATTGTTTCTTTTACTAGTAAAAAATGACCTGCTTTGTCTCTTCTGATAAGCTTAGTCTTGAAGTCTAATTTATCTGATATTATGGTTGCTACTCCTGCTTGTCTTTGGGTACCATTGGCATGGATTACCTTACTCCAGCCCTTCACCTTTAGCTTGTGGGCATCTTTACTTGTTAGATGTGTTTCTTGCAGGCAGCATATAGATGGATTCTGGGTTTTGATCCATTTTGCCACCCTGTGCCTTTTTATTGGGGAATTGAGACCATTTATATTCAATGTGATTATTGAGAGATGGTTTTTGATTCCTAACATTTCGAGTTTTGACTTCTGTTTTCAATGGATTTTATTCTTCTTTGCTTAGTTGTTTGCTTCCTGGAAATTATTGTTTCTCTGGTTCTGACGTTTGCTCATTAGTTCTTCTTTGTAGTTAATCTCTTTAAGTATTTTCTCTAGTGCTGGTTTGGAAGACATAAATTCTTTCATTTTCTGTTTGTCATGGAAGGTTTTTATATCCCCATCAATTTTAAGAAAGAGTTTTGCTGGGTATGAGAATCTTAGCTGCAAGTTATTTTCTTTCAGGGCTTGGAATATGTTACTCCAGCCTCTCCTGGCTTTCATGACTTGATTTGGGAGGTCTGGAGTGATTCTAATTGGCTTGCCTCTAAATGTCACTTGGCCATTTACTTTTCCTGCCTTTAAAATTCTCTCCTTGGCCTCTACATTGGTCAACTTGATTATTATGTGGCGTGGTGAGTTTTTTCTTTGGTCCTGTCTTGAGGGAGTTCTGTATGTTTCCTGTACCTGTGTGACAACTTCTCTTTCTATGTTTGGAAAATTCTCTGATATTACTTCTTTGAAGAGCTTGTTTATTCCAAAAGTTTCAACTTCTGATCCCTCTTCTATGCCTATTATTCTTAGGTTGGCTCTTTTAAAATTGGCCCAGATCTCTTCGATGTCCACTTCATACTGACGTATTTTTTTTTTCTAAATTGTGTACTATAGATTCGTTTTTGGCATGGTCATCTTCTAAGAGTGATATTCTATTTTCCATGTCATCTAATCTGCTGTTTATAATTTGAATTGATGCCTTCATTTCAGTTATTTCATCTTTCACTTCCTTCAATGCTTCTCTTTGGTTCCTTTTCATGTCTTCAAATTCTTTATTTGTTCTTTTATTTCTTCCTTTATTTCTCTAAAGCTCTGCCTACATTCTTTCTGAAAATCCTGTATTGTTTCTAGTATTAAAGATCTGAATTGTTCTTCTGGTAGTCTCTGCCATTCTGGCTTGGCGATATCTGTTATTGAGGGGTTGTGGTAGCTCATTGTTTCTTTGTTATTTTCCCTTCCCATGGTTCGCCTATTCTTAGATTTATATCTTTGCTGCTCTTTTAAGTTTTCACGTCCAATCTCTGTAGGGGGGTTAGAGGTGTCTGAAGGTGTATACAGGGACAGGTTATAATCAGTGATAAAGGTTGGGTGAGAGGTTACAGTGATGAATGCAGGAATAGGGTAAAGAAGAGGTATGTTCCAGCGGAATAAGAGGTTGAGTGTGTTGCTGTGATATATTGTAAAGATTAGTGTTAGTAGATATGTCTGGAGATTCTGGTAATCAATATAGAGTTTTGAGTGTGGTAGTATGAGATGGTCTTGATATGAGACAGGGAAAAAAGAAAAAGAAAAAGAGAAGGGAGGACGTACCGTGATGAGGAGAGTAATATAGTGGGGAGAGAGGGAGGGGAAGCTTGTAAATGGAAAAGGAGGAGATTCAACAAGCTAAGCAAGTTAAAACAAAGCAAGCAATCATCCAAACAAACATAAGTAAACCAAGGCAATACAGAATAGAAACTGAGTAAAAACCAATAAAACTTAACACCAAAAACAAAACAAAACAAAACCAAAAAACTCAAAACATAAAAACAACAACCAACCACTAGAACAAATACCCTGCTAGTTCGTAAGTATCGAGCTTAAATTTTCGAGTGTGTCTTTATCATTTTATTTGCTGTCAGTGCAGGCAGGGGGTTTCATTAGTGCCTTTCCCACTGCTGGCTTCTGTCTCTGGGCTTTCCACAGGGCCTGGCTGCGTCTCTCTCTCTCTCTGACTTTGCTGATAGCAGGAGTGTAGTCTAAAAGCCAGGCCTTTCAGATGCCCTATGTGCACCCGTAGAAGGGCGGGTGCCTGTGACTATCCTTCTTATAGGGGTCCCGCACCTCATGGGCCCAATACCACTTACAGGTCCCTGCTCCTCGGATTTCCGTTGTTGCCTGCTTCACCTCTGATCTCTGGGGGCACAAGAGGACAGTGGAATTCTGGGTAGCTGGTAGGATGTTGGCTGGAGGGGGGGGCTGGCACGCCAGGTGGCACCGGCCGGTTTGCCGCGCGCTTTTGCAGCATCCGCTCCCTTGTTTTTCCTGGGGTCTATGTCACTCCACGCCAGGCCAGGTCATTGGGTCTGCTGAGATGCCTGTAGTTTTCGCCATCTGGGTGACCGTCACAGCTTCACGTCCGGGTTCAATAGAGCCCGGGGCCTGCACCAAGCTGCTGTTTGGCGGTTCTGGATCCCTGCTGCTTGGCCAGCTCCAAACTCTGGCCACTGGGGGGCGCAGGTCAGTGATGGTCGATGGCAGGAAGGCGGTTGGGAGGGGCTAGCGGGGAAGATGGCGGCCGCTGTTTCATGGCGCGTCGGCTCCCCCGGTCCTCCTGTACTCAGATCCTCAGCTCTGGTTTCACGCTCAGGCTTCCGTTAAGAAGCTGTGTTCATGGCCGTCTTATTTCGAGCTCTTCTGGGCGGTCACTGTTCTCCGCTGAGGCAATGTGCTGGGACAGATCCACAGCAGCTTACGCTGAATGCCCCATGCGTTCTGGTCGCTGTGGGTGTATGGAGAATCTCCACCTGGGTGCGGCGTGGGGTCCTGGGGGTGCTGTGTCCTGGAGTTTGCTGCTCTCAGCAACTGGGTGGTCCCCACGGCTCCTGGTCCTGTTTTTCCACAGCCTACCTCTTCGCTGCAGAGCCAGGTGGCGATCCACCCCGGCAGAGCCGGGCGGGGATCCACGCCGAACAGGGGTTCCCTGCGCGGTGGCGTCCCTTGTCCCCGCTCTGCTTCCTTGATCTTTTTTATTTGTTTGTGGTTCAAATTTCGCTTTTTTTTTCTTCTGTTAAAAAGCTCTTTTTATGGTAAATTTAGATCCAAATCACAGCGTCTGGGTAAAGTTGTTTCACTCAGTCGCCATCTTGGATCCTGCAATTCGTTTTTTTTGTTAGTACGTTATGGTTACAAATGATAGTGGAGTTCATTTTTATATATTTGTACAGGCACATACATAATTTGGTCAGTTTGAAAAATTATTAATACAAATCACATTAAGAGTTTAAAGAGGAAATTCATGCTCATTTTCAATCTCTAAAAAATCAATTCATAAAATTAAATACTCAAATCTTCATAAAACAAAATCTACCAAATTAAATATAGTAACATGTAAAAGGCAATAACCACTCTTGATTTAAAAATAAAAATGAAAAGACTTTAGTGGGTAATAAATATGCTCCTTATCTTAATTATGCTGATAGTTTTACAAATGTATGCCTATTTGATAACTGGTAAAAGTGTGTATTTTAACTATATTTAATATATTGTACATTATAGCTCCGTAAAGCGTTGGAAAACGTAATATTAGAAAAAGCAATTAAATACTAATATAAATTACTTAAGTGTCAGCATTAAAATGATCACTAATGTCAGTAAAAAACAGACATTTATACTTGCTGTACTATTACCAATTAATCATATTCTAGTGGTACTAGCAACAAACTAGGTGAAAGAAATGGTATAAAATGTACAGATGACATAATCGTTCACTGCACGAATTAAAAAAAAAACGCTTGAAATAATAGATCAACAAAGTCATTGGGCCTAAAATTAATACATAAAAATCCATAACTTTTATCTGTACAAAAATTAATCTGTTAGAAAGTATAGTGGAAGTACACATTTACAGATACAACAAAATAATGATATACCTAAGAATGTATAAGAGTATAAGAAAAATGCAAACTTAAAAAGAAAGTTCATATAGTATCATAAATATATGAAATGTCTTTAAATTAATTCATAATTTAATGGATCTTAATAAAATGGAGGCCAGGTGTGGTGGTATAAATCTGTAATCCCAGCACATGGGAGAGTGAGATAAGAGATTACAGGTTCAAGGCCAGCCTTAGCAACAGTAAGAACAGCCTGGTAAGACCCTGTTTCAAAACAAAATATAAAAAGGACTGGGGGGTACAGTTCAGAGGTAGAATGCCCCTGAGTTCCATTCCCAGTAACACAAAGAAAGAAAAATAAATAAATAAATAAGTAAATAAATAAATAAATAAATAGAAAAATGGTTGTTTTGAAACTAAAGAAGTTTATTTTGATGTTCTTATAAAACTCAAAGTACATCTGATACCAAATTTAAGAAATTAATCTTTAGATATATTTTCCTATGTATGAAATGGCATATATGCTGGGTTATTTATTCTCATCTTATAATTGGAAAGAAGTGTAAATAATCTAAATAGCCATCAAGAGTGACCACTGGTAAACTATATTTTGGTACATTTACATAATGGAATACTATACAATGGTAAAAACACAAGTATATTGATATGGAACACTTCCAAATATATTAAAACTAAAAAGCTTAAGTGGAATCAGAATGATTATAGTATCCTAACTATGTTTTTATAAAATAAAGAAGTATGCAAATCCTTTTCTAGGCATAGAATAGCTCTGGAAGAATATGCAAAACTTGGTTGCTTCTGGTGCTGGGAAACCAGGGTTTGTGGGAGACATAGTTTTACTTACATATCTAATTACTCTATACACATTTCTTTTTTTTTTTTTTTTTTTTTTTTTTTTTGCAGTATGGGGATTGAACCCAGGGGCATTCTCCCTCCAAGCTAAACCCCGGGGCTATTTTTTTATTCTTTATTTTGAAACAGGGTCTCACTAAGTTGCAGAGGGGCTCACTAAGTAGCAGAGGCTGGCTGTGAACCCAGATCCTCCAGTCTCAGCCTCCCAAGTACTGGGATTACAAGTGTGCTCCACCACGCCTGGCTCTCACATGTGCACCCTTCGATAGCTGAGCTGGTAGAGCGGAGGACTGTAGGCAGGACAGATACATTTCTATCTTTCGAATTTTCATCATATATATGTTTTCACAAGGTAAAAGAAGAAATTATATATGAAGGTAAAAGAAGAGATTATATATAAAGAGTGAGATATTTCTTCCTCTTTCTCAACAGGTGAAAGGGAGATACATTTTCTGCTTTGGGTTAAAAAGTAGGAAAATGGTATAGCTAAAGAAAGTAATTATTTGCTAGCAAATTAAACAGTAAAAAAGAAATCTTAAGGACAGGATATGACCAATGGGGTTAAAAATTTACAAATACTATGTAAAACTATGAGAACACAAGAAAGAATGTAATTAATTCATTGTGGGTTTGGATGAAATTCCCTGACCTGGGCCTCTCAAAGTTGGGGAAGATGGTGGCCTGGAGTCTGAGTGACAAAGTACATTGTGCACAGAAGGGGTAAGTAATTAGTTACAATAAGCTCATGAGGAACAAGGCAAAGTGGTTGGGAGGAAAAAGCAAAGGTAGTTTTCACAGTCATGTAGAATCTTATATACCAATCTTGGAAGAGCCTGGATCATTTTCTTGGCTTCAAGAAAATGAATCTTAGCCGGGCGTGGTGGCGCACGCTTGTAATCCCAGCATTTGGGAGGCTGAGACCGGAGGATCTGGGTTCGCGGCCAGCCTCAGCTACCTAGTGAGGCACTCCTCAACTTAGTGAGACCTGGTTTCAAAATAAAGAATAAAAAAATAGGGCTGGGGGTATAGCTCGGAGGTAGAACGCCCCTGAGTTCAATCCCCAGTACCGCAAAAAAAAAAAAAAAAAAAGAAAATGAATCTTTAAAAATCTATGAGTAGAGGATTTTCTGGATGAAAGTCATGCTTTGGGAAGGTTGTCAGGGTTACTTTAGGACATAGAATTAACTAGCTGTCATTCATGTATCCATTCATTGATTATATAAATATGTGTTCAACATCTACTATAGGTCACTTAAGTCCTATATAAAAACTAGGAATCCAGGCATGGTGGTGCATGCCTCTATTCTCAGTACTTGAGAGACTGAGACAGGAGGATCATAGGTTCTAGGCCAGCCACAGTAACTTAGTGAGGCCCTCGGCAATTTAGACCCTGTTTTGAAATAAAAAATAAAAAGGGCTAGGCTGTAACTCAGAGGTAGAATGCCCCTAAGTTCAATTCCCGGTATCACATACACACATTTAAAAACAACAACAAAAAAACAACACTATGAAGCTTTTTATGTATTAACTTTTCCTAATGCTGAAAGCAATATGTTTCTTATAGACAATTTTGTAAATATACAGAATTATAAAGAGGAATGACTCATGATTTCATTGTCTAAGAGATTAAGGTTAAGAGTCTGATGTGTGTTTTAGATATAAAGATATATAGATTATACTGTTGGCTTATTTTACATGCACACATAGATATACACACATCTATGTATTCTGCTTTATTTACTTAGATTTTTATACATCATGAATATTTCCTGTATTTACAAAACTAATAACTTGTGAAAATGTATGGAGTGCTTAATCTGTGACAGACACGGATACAGCCTTGGCCCTATTCTATTTTTTATTTGGAGACAGGGTCTGACTACGTTGCTGAAGCTGGCTTTGAACCTGCGATCTCCTGTCTCAGCCTCCCAAGTACTGGGATTATAGGCATGGGCCACCATACCAGGCTTCAAATCTTTTAATTCTTAAAAAGAATCTATGAGGTTATTTGCTTTTAAGCTCTTTTTCATAGATGAGGAGAGTGTAACAGTGGTTCAGGGAACAATGAGAGGGGGATATAATCCCAAAGATAACTGCAGAGACTAGACCCTTAATAACTGAATGCAACTGTGCCATCAGCACTCTGACTTCAAGACATGGATGGATGAACCATAGGTTGCTTCACTGGAGGCAGATAGTTAGCCAATTATACAATTTAGGATTCACTGTTGGAAATATTGCTATGGGGACTGATGTACCTAAATCTGTATTCTAAGGCCATAGCATATTTTATGAAACAAAATTAGTGATTTCTTTTTACTATTTTAAAATGAATATATTCTCATTTTAGAAGAACACATGGGGCATGAATAAGAACATAAAATATTCAACAATGGTTTATCCAGAGTCAACAATTTAACATTTTGGGGTTCTACCTTTTAGTTAAAATTTATATCTTCAGATGTAGGGATATTATGCTACGTGAGGTCAGCTAGTCTCAGAAAGTCAAAGGTTGTACATTTGCGCTCATATGTAGGAGGTAGAGAGAAAGCAAGAAACAATAGTGACTTCAGGTAAATGAGGAGACAGACTAGCAGAGTAGTGGAAGGGAATCGGTGGAGGGAGATGTGAAGGGGAAAAAGGCTTGATGAAGGAGGCAGTTCAATTAATTCTGCGTCTATATATGAAAGTATCACTACCAATCACTCTAACATGTGCAGGGAGGGGGAGGACAGTGGGGTGGAATGTAGGAAGAATTACACCAAGTGCTGTGTGCATGAATATTTGCATCACATTGAACCTTACTGTGATGAACAATTACAATGATCCAATAAAAGTGTGTTAAAAGTATTTAATTTTTTAAAAAAAATCTCTCTACATCTTATCTAAATTCTTTGTCAGGTTGGCTTATGACTTGGGACTTATTTCTGTCT
Source organism: Graphiurus murinus (assembly GCA_004027655.1). Lineage (NCBI taxonomy): Eukaryota > Metazoa > Chordata > Mammalia > Rodentia > Gliridae > Graphiurus > Graphiurus murinus. The sequence goes on from PVLC010000562.1 coordinate 119,704, forward strand.
TTCTGTTATCTCCACTTGCCCTTTTGCCCCATCTCACCCCCTTATGCAATGGTTTATAGTATATAATTGAGAGCATCAACTATTTTTCTCATTCTTAGAATATATCATTTGGAAAATGATGTTCATCTTTCAAATAAATTTTGTTTCCTTTAGTCTATTTTTATAGGCCTTTTGTTGTTACATTTATCTTTTATTTACCCTTGAATGAGAACAGATGTACACAGACTTGATATTTAGGAATACAATAGGTAGATTACTTGGTCTCTCTTTTCTTGTTCTTGCCTTATTTATTTATTCAACAAATATTGTAAGTCTCATACTCCAGATATTATTCCAGACAATAAGAATAAGCTGTGAATGAAACAAACTTCCAGATTTGATGGACCCGCCTTCTACTGGTGTTGAATAAATCCTCTTTGAGCCCCTAGTAGATGTCAGGTTGATTTGCTCCATTTTGAGCCAAATTTGTAATGCTTACAGACATGAGTCTGGTGTGGTTTGGTTTTGCTGAAGTGGTTTTATGCTACTGCCTCTTTTCCCAACATATTTAATCATACTATCTATGTATGCCAAATAATTATATATATATATATATATATATATATATATATATATATATATTTTTTTTTTTTTTTTTTTGCAGTACTAGGGATTGAATTCAGGGGCATTCTACCTCCGAGCTATACCCCCAGCCCTATGTTTTATTCTTTATTTTGAAACAGGGTCTCACTAAGTTACAGAGTGCCTCACTAGGTAACTGAGGCTGGCCGCGAACTCGGATCCTCCAGTCTCAGCCTCCCAAATGCTAGGATTACAAGGGTGAGCTACCACACCCGGCTCAAATAATGATATTTAAAGTTCAGTCTAATCTGGACCTTGAGTGTCTATTACTACTTTCAAGACTGAACCATGGAAGGTACATCCCATGTCCTCAAAGTACTGACTTCCCTTCTCCCTTTCCAGCACCATTGTTTTTGGGAGTTACAGTCTTCCCATAAAAATAGATCGTGGAAGAACAGTATCCTGATCATCTCAGATTGCAGACTTCCATCAAGAGAGGATCAAATGCCATTTTTAGACATTTATAGATAAGGACAGTGTAGAAGGGATCTGTGGTTCAGTGAGTAATGAGGACAGGATACATTTCAGGGATACTATACAGACTGGGCTTCTAAGAACTAAATTCAACTGTGTCATCATCTTCAACATGATTTCAATCGTCATATAATATTCACTCTATCATGTGGATGCATCATAAGTCTAGGTTGCTTCACTGATTTCAGAGGGCTGGCCAATCAGACTGTTTCCAATCATATGCCAATATGTTTCATATCATATGCAGGAGGTAGAGAGCATAAGAAGGGAACACCACCATGATCAAAAGCCCTTCTAAGACTTTGGCTTTTCTCAGTTCAGCATCATTAGTTATGGCTTGATGGAAATCCCTTCAGAGTTATTTTCAGGGCTTATCTCTAAGTCTTCCTTTTTTAGTGCTGATGTGATATTAGTTTCTTCTGTGTCTTCAAAGATATCTAAATAGGGTTTGAAAAGAAAATGGTTAAGGGGTTGCTTGCTATAGAAATACTGGACATTGATATTAAGCTACAATTGGATAGTTTTTCATATAATTGATATATACTTATTTTACTTTATCACTTTTATGACATACTTTACTATTGTTATAATATTATACCAGTTTCCATTACTCAAACTATTTCAAATAATGGGAGGAAAATTAATTTGTTATATGAATTATTATGCTCAAATATTTTATGTAATTAGGAAAAAAACTTGAAGGCAAAAGAAAACATTTGTCTAGTACCTGCTATGAACTATTAGTTAATTCTTGATATTAACCCAATTTTAGAGTATATAAACCTAATTTTAAAGGACACAAAACTTGTAAATAATGTAGCCAATACTTGATCCAGGTCTTGCTAAATTCAAAATCCTTACATTTTTCGATATACCATGTAGCTTAATCAAGAATGGAAGAATCATACATATCATATATCATATATCAGTATCATATAATAAAATATTTCAGAGAGAAATTTTGTAGAATGAAAGATATAGGTTGAGTCTTTAGACTTACAGAAAACTGAACTAGGGCAGAAGAGTTGAGCCAATATAGTCTTTGCTTAAAATTACTTCATCAGAACCTTCCAGTTGGTTATATACCCTATGTCTTACCTGGGAGAACCAGATTTTCAGGCTATTTGTCTCTGTCCTATGGGAATACTTGTTCTTAGAATCAAGTGAGCAAGCTTTGAAATTTGCTAATGCATATTCTTCCTCATTACTATTCTTTTACTACCAAGGTCTACAATATAATGAAAGCTGACAGAATATATAACCCTGGTGCTATTCTCTTTTCAATGAAGTTATTATATTACTGAAGACTTGTGTGTGTGTGTGTGTGTGTGTGTATGTGTTTGTGTGTGTGTGTGTGTGTGTGTGTGTGCTTCTTTTATGGGGTAAGTTCTGGTTTCTAGGAAGTCCTGGGTTTTGTCATTTGATAATGTCATTGTAGGTAGTAGTTGAGATAGGTTGCAGAATTTACTGGAAGTGGAATTTTGTTTGTTTTATTAAAAAATTCTAAAGTTCTTTTTTTTTTTGCCAAATCAATGGCAATGTCAAGGATAAAGTAACAGCTGTAAGTTTAATGCAAGTTTAAAAGTTTAAAGACTTGAAAGCCATACATTCAGAGACAGGACCATTATTTAAGTGCCAATGAGATTATATACCAGGACTGAAATAAATAAGCTATCATCGGTGACTTGGGTAGCAAAGATTACTTTCTCTGGGGAAGAAGTCTGCTTGCTGCTTCAGTCCTCCCAACAATTTGAAAGAAAATTTGCAAAAAAAAAAAAAAAATAGTCCCATGTTAAACTTCCCATCATAAAACAATATGGGAAAAAAAGTACCTTATGATTTTGCTTAGAAAATATATATATATACATATACACATATGTGTATATTATCTTAAGTCAGTACATATGAAAACATGCTTTTGATTAGATTATTTTTGAGCATCCATAAGAATGATATAGGCATATAACTTATAGAATTGTCTGCTAAGGTGCAAGGAAGTAGACATACCCTTCAACATCTCATGTTACAATTTAATTTGCAAAGTTTTAGAAAAACCTGTAAACAAAGCAGTGAAAGATTGAAGCATGTTCAATCCCTTAGGGAAGTTTCTTACATATAACAAGAAGGCATTTTTACATTTTTTACTAAATTACGATTTTTTTATAAATGTTCTGGTATACTCTCTGTAAAAATATTATTGAATAAGCTGTGAAAAGACAACTTTCCCTTTGGAGAATAGCTGCTTCACATATTTAGCCTGACAAATAATAGGATAATTAATCAAAATATTAGTTTGTCAATTTTTCTTTGCTGCTGTAGATAGTCTGAAATGGGGAGGGTTTTTTTTTTTCCCTCCCTTTCCCATCAGATGAGAACCTTCATCTAAATGTTGTTAGAAGCATAGACTGAAAGCTATAATTTGGGGATTCTGCTATACATATGATTCTTCACATATTCCAGCTTCTCCTCAAAACTATTTGATTTCTAGGAGCTAAAATGATAAATGACTCATTCAAAAATGGATAATCGAACTGAATAGACACTTCTCAAAAGAAGACATACAAATGGTCAAAAATATAGAAAATGTTCATCATGACTAACAACCAGGGAAATGCAAATCAAACCTATCCTGAGGTTCCATCTAACTCTAGTTAGAAAGGCAGTCATCTAGAATACAAACAATAGTAAATGCTGGTGAGGATGTGGGGAAATAAGAACTCTTCTATACTGTTGGTGGGATTGCAAATTGGTACAACTACGATGGAGATCGATATGGAGGATCCTCAAAAGACTAGAAATAGAACCACCATATGACTCAGCTAACCCACTCCTTGGCATCTTCTCAAAAGGATTAAAGTCAGAATACTATAATGATGCACACGTGCCCATTTTTATCACACACAATTCACAATAGCCAAATTATGGAACCAACCTAAGTATCCATCAACAATGAATGAATAACAAAAATGTGGTATATGTACATGATGGAATTTTACTCAGTAATAAATAAGAAAAAAAATTATGTCACTTGTAGGAAAATGGATGGAACTAGAGAATATCATGCAAAATGAGATCAGCTGGTCTCAATCAAGGTTTGCATGTTTTTTTCTCATATATGGAAGTGAGAGAGAAAATAGGAAACAAAAAGCACTTCATATAAATGAGGAGAGAGACCAGTAGAAGGGTGGAAGGAGACTGAGGCAGTGTGGTGGGAAGGGGAAAAAGGAGAACTAATAAAAGAGTCAGTTCAAATAAGGCTATGTCCATACGTGCCCGTATCACTACTAATCTCACTAGCACATGGGGAGCGAAGGGGAAGCAGGGCGTGATCCAGAAGAAAATGCACCAAGGGCTGTACTCATGTATGTTTGCATCACTCGGAACCTCATTATGAAGGCTAATTACAATGCACTAGTGAAAGTATAAAAATAAAGCAAATAGCTCTTAGCAAATAAATAAATAAATAAATAAATAAATAAACAAAACAATCCCACTATTGAGTGCAATTTCTATGTAGTCACTGATGCCCATTCTGTAATTTTTGACACTGATGCTTTTGCTATTCATACATGAGCAGGCAATGGCCTCCACATCATCATTGTCCCCTGGCCAATTGATGGCACTGTCACATGTCATCAATTATGAGATGTGTATTGACGTAAGATACATTTACATAAGAAAAACATGTGCATCTTGGAATCAATAAAGGGTGGTACATACTTTTCTGCTCATTTGTTTATTATCTCTCTCTCCTACTAGAATGTCTACTTCATAAGGGTAAGAACCTTTGTCTTCTCTAAATAGAGAAGTATTTTTATGACATACAGTAGCATTTTTTTTTAGATTCATCCATGTTGCTGTATGTATTTTTTTATTTTTTTATTGGTGCATTGTAATCATACATCTTTGTTAGGTACAAGCTGGTAAAGGCATACATGCACACATTTCTCATTTCACCCTTCCCCAATTCCTGCCCTACTCCCTCGCCCTCCCTCCTTCTCAAGTTCAGTTTAGTGATAGACTTTGATATGTTTATGAAAGTACATCATGTGCATTAGGGTGCCCCCTATCACCTTCGATTAAGTCACCTTTGCTCATCTAAGGTTTCTCCTTCTTTATCTGGAGTCCCTCTTATGTCCCACTTTCTCCTTAGCTTCTGCATATTAGGGAGAACATATGATTTTTTACTTTTTGTGACTGACTAATCTCACTTAGCATAATGTTAGCTCTCAAGTCAATGAATTATTGAAAATTGTTCCAAGGAAAACAGCCCTTAAGGTGGAAAAATAATGATAAAACCATAGATTTTTAAAAATGAAATATTTTATAATTCACAGTTCAGGAAAATGGATCTGAAGTCAGCCAAATTGATCATTGATGGGCTTCTCTGACTCTTAGGTTTTAGTGATAGAATAAAAAATATCAGAGGCCAAATTGAGAAAAGCAGAACACTTTTGCAATGCAGATAAATATTTTGTTCAAGTTGACTCATGCATTTCAGAGTGTAGACATATGTACCACTTTAAGCTAGTATCTAGAATATATAGGTCTTTATTCTTTAATGTTCCAACTTGTTCTTTGTTCTCTTAACATTATCCAATAAATGAAAAAGACCTTAATATTCCCAACATACGTCATTAGGGAGAACTTGAACACATCCTAAAGAGTAATTTAAATATGGAAGTGAGGCCACTAGTGGAGAGATCCAAGTGGTTATACTTGATTTATAAATAGGCTGTCCTAGATAAAAAGGAGCCAGGAATCAATGTGCCAGATAAAAGAGACCAGATGCTAAGGAAAGTAGCCCTATTTTATAGCAAGGCCTCTTCAATAGAAGAGGGAAAATCTAGTTGGGAGCCACATTTCCAATCACTGCCTTGCAAATTGAGAACAACCAAATGTACCACATACATGTTTTGGTAGTGGCCAAGGTTTAAATAATTCCTACTTGAATCTATTCACGAATAAATATAAAACCCCTGTATTTTCAATAACATTCTAAATTCCTGCATGTATCTGGAGCTCTTTTTTTATGGAAGAAGTAAAAAGCAGTTCCACAGAGGTGTAGGATCACATACTCTCTGAAAGAAAACATTTGCAAAAATATATCTCTGTAAATATCTTATAGAAAATTCCTTCCAAGAACTAGTCCCAGTTACACATTGCAAATCACGCCGCGAAACTTTTTCTTTTCCAGTCTCTTGATTATTAGGGATGATGAGCCCTAGCTTGAAAGGAGAAACTTAAATCAGTGACTTTAGTTTTATTGCCAAAAGGAGATCTGAATTCATAGAATAAGAGAGCAGTGGAGATGAGAGATGACAGAATTCATTAATGTGCCAAGGATGTGGCCAACTTGTCTACAACTAGTTAAAAGGCAAATACGCAGATTGATCACTTTTGCTTCCAGGACCGTGCGTCACAATACACATGGCCTGTTTCCTAAAACCTTCTGTCTAATGTTTAATAGATGGTGGAGCTTCAGAAGCAGCACTCCCGACAATCCCGCCAGACAAGAGGGACACGAAGATGCACTAGGTTAGGAGAGAGACCGTGTGCAACCCGAGCCCGCAAGAATGAGACCCTTTACATTTTCCCCTTTAAGTTAAAACTTTCCTTTGGGTTCAAAAGGAGTTGTGGCTTGAATCTGAGATTAAAAAAAAAAAAAAAGATTGATGTAAATCATTTTGATTTGGTTTTTATTTTTTAACTATCATTATTATTATTATTATTATTATTATTATTATTATTATTATTAGCTTTCTGTGCACAAAAGAGTTACTAATCAATCTGGCCTGCATGCCAAAGATGTAAAGGTCAGCTTTAAATTTTCTGTGTGTGCATGTGTGTGTGTGTGTGTGTGTGTGTGTGTGTGTGTGTGTGCAGGCACACATACTGGGGATTGAACCCAGGGGAGTTCTACTTCTGAGCTATATCCCCAGCCCTATTTTATTTTTTCTTCAAAATAGGGCCTCACTAAATTCCTGAGGGTCTTGCTAAGTTGCTGAGGCTGGCCTAAAACCTACCATCCTCTTGTCATAGCCTCCCAAGTGCTAGGATTGCAGGCATGTGCCACCACACCCATCTTACAGTTTCTTTTTTGTATAGCAGCATGGAATGGCAGCTCGGAGTCCAAATCCCCAAGCTCCACTGCCTGCTGCGTCTATAATAGTGGGTAGAATATACAAGCCCTGTGAGTCCCAGTGTCCTGATCTTATAATGGACTTGACTGATTCCCAGGAGTGTCTTTAAAAGAAGAATGAGATTAATGCATAGGTAAACCTTGAAATAAGATTTATTTCAAGGCAGGATGTTATCTTCAAAGCCCAAGTGTAATATTCAGGGGACTGTGTAAAATGTCATCTTCCTGGCTCTTTGAGTTCTATGAATGAAATGTCAGTGCTTTATTTGAACCAAAAATTAATAGATTATGAATTAGTCCTTAATGGTCCATTCTTCTCTAAATGCCTGTCTTTCCCTGTCCCACTTGCTCTCCTTTGTCAACTTATTTAACTTTACCTGTTCGATGTTTTTGTGCTCCATTGTCTCCTGTTTTCAGAAGTTTAAAGATTCTCTGTGGAAAAAACATAAGTAAATTAGACAAATGACTTGTTGTCTTAAAGATCTAGGTTAAGAGATATTTGATGCACTGGTAAGAGGCATTTTCCTTTTCTTGTCTGGATAAGTGAACAGAAATATATGAGCCCAGAGAACCCATGTCACTCTCTATAAATTCCATTTTTAACTTCATGATATTAGACAAAAAATATTGTCACTCCAAGGCTGGGTAGCTCGGTTCTAGAATGCCCTGAGCCACACAGAAAGAGTCCCTTCATTCCCTTTTGTTGTCTGGTAACCAAGTTTGACTTGACTCATGTACCAGGTTAGCTGCAGTTTTTCCAATGGCTCGTCACTTTTCCCTGAATGTCTTGCATTGTGAATTTTTACTGCATATTATGCATGCTTTGAACTGTGTACACTTAAATGCATGGTACTGTGGATTTTAAATTGTTTTAAGTTACAAAAATTTTCATCATTTGAAAAGTTATTAAGTATATTACCTCATTTGATTTTCATAACCATATTCTAAGACTCACAGTGACCTCCATCTCAGAAATGGAGAATCTTATCCCAAAGGAAGTTGAACAACATGCTCAATATCACATGGGTCATAAAAGACAGTCCAATTTCCTGACTCTGTTTTAGCATTCTGTCAGTTGTGTGCCTCCCTTCTGCCTCCTTCCTTAGCCCATTTATTTAGTCAGTCATCAGTTCCTGATGTTGGCTTCAAGTTGCCCAATGACAACAAAGTGGAAAATGCTGAGTCCCAGCTCGGGGATAAGTATACTCGCTTTTGTGCCTCAGTTTCTTAATATATAAACATGACATATTTGAATTAGTTGATTTACAAAGTCAAATCTGTGGGGAGCAGAGAGCAATGGAGCCAGCACAGGCCCTGAGTTAAAACAATCCAAGGTTTCAATCCCCGTCTTCCTTCTTTCTGGCTATGTGATTTAGGGAACATTATATGAACTTTCTGGTTATCAGTTTCCTCATATGTAAAGCCAGAGATGCTAACATTAATTATGAAGCAATCTTGTAAAAAGAAGTAAAAGAATCTATGTGAAAGAATTTGCCAAATGGCAAGCACTCAATAAATGTCAATTATTTCTTTTAGTGCTAACACTTGTCATATTCTAAAGGCATATACATTATTTTTAATAGCAGTTTTATCATTATCTATACAGACATCTCTAGCTTTACTAACTCCAAAGGGAAAGCATTAAAAATATCAAACATTTGCATAATCAAAAATGGCTTCATTAAACATAGTTCCTGTTGTTTATCTATAGGACCTTAGCATAAATTACTTCCTTAGGATTTAACTCAGAAGAGGACTTGAGGCTTAATAATAAGAAATGTGAGCATATCTTAATATGCTCTTTTCTTTCTGATATTAAACTTTAGAAGAATTTTATATAGAGAGCAGATGAAATCTTATTGCATAGGTTTATCCTTTAAACCTGTAAATAAAATAGCAGGTCCACATGGAAAAAAATGATTAATGGTCTGCAAAAAATGGAGCATAGATGGTGCATAATAAATCTTCTTGCCCAAATGTTTCATTAAAATTGGGAAGTAAACATGTAAATTTATTTTTAAATGATTCAGAATTATTATTAAATAATGACATCTTTGAAAAATATTAAACCACAATTGTCTTCAGAGAAAGGGTAAGAAGTTACATAGCTATATTACCAAAAAAAGCATGTCACTGATTACAATGAATATGAAGGTTTTGATGGCTTTCTATCAAGGCAAAGTCAAATAACAGAAAAATCCTACATGAGAAGCCATCTCTTTTTGTGTCTCTTGTTTGTTGCAAAGTGAGAAGCATTTGGGTAGCTTTTTTAAATTTTAAATTTTTATTTTTAACATATATTAATTTGAAGCCTCATTTCAGGTCCAGGTGCCATGTGGGAAATGATTGATGTTCCAGGGATGGGAGAAGGGTGAATACTGGGAGAGATCCAAGTTATAAACATCTAAAAATCATGGGAAAATACCTATTTCCTTTAAGAGTAGACCCACACTGAGAATCTAATTCTATTTTTGTTTGTTTGTTGCTTGATACATCCAAAGTAATATTATAAGCAGTTTTCAAATAAACATAATTAATCTTTGACCCTATCAAAATAACTACCCAATTAGCTTATCTATATTTTTGTTTACTGTAAAAAATCAAAGCCATGTTTCATGTATGTGGTTCAATATCATTTATATTCTAAACATGTCCTAACGCAATATAAAAGATTTAAATTTTTAATTTCAGTTTATAAAAATTAAAGTGAAATATTTGACTTTAAAAATATCAGAAAGTAAGCTTTAGAAGAAAGTAAAAGTATATTTTCATAAAATGCACCTTTCATTTTCAAAAGTTAGTGTATATAAAAAAATATATATATCACAATATAAGGACTTGAAAATAGTATCTGAGCTCTGTGGTATGCAACCTAACAAAATAAAATAAGTTAAATAATAAATATGACTGAAGATATCAAAGTAATCATTAGATATTATATACAAATTTTCCTTAAATGTTATCAATCTGACATTGATTTTTGAGTGCTCAGGTAAGATTCAGATACACTGAGAAAATCATCCCCAAGATCTTTTTTTTTTATATAGTGCTTGCCTAGCATGTGCAATGCCCTGGATACAATTCTCAAAATTGAAAAAAAATATATTTCTGTTCTCTATCCTAAATATATTTTTGGCACAAAAACTTTGCACTAGGAAAAGGTGGTCAACTTCATGAAACTCTATCACAAACCCCCAATTGTAAGATGATGCAATTTCCAAAGGTTCTATATGCTTATTTTATGGCAAAGATGTGTATCTTTGAACAGATTCCATTTTATATTCAAAATTGAGATGGGCCCACTTTTGGACCTAAAATTGATAAACTTTACAATAATTATAATAAAACCTCACAGGGTTTCTACAAAGAAATAAATAAAGTACCAGAAATACAATAATTATAATAAAACCTCACAGGGTTTCTACAAAGAAAAAAATAAAGTACCAGAAATACCCAACTCCTATGCACAGTCAAATTTCAGGCCACCATTTTTCTCTTTAATTGCTCAAGAAATAACACCAAAAACCTTTTTACACTTCATGTTTGGAGTCCTACCCCCAGTAAAAAAATACTAAAAACTCAAATACTTGAAACATAAATTAAAAACTCTAAGTAAGTTTATTTAACCTTTGAGTAATTCATGTCAGATCAGAAAGGTATGCATAAAGGTATGAGTAAGTGGTGATGATCTAATTCCTTAAAAATTCCAGTAACAGTGTTAACCTTCAATTACTCCTATCAAGATAAGCAACATTATGATCATGTCAGGATTTGAAGGAGGAAATGTTGTGCAAGTCATAAACTTATAGATCTGGGGATTCTTTCATTATCCATTTATTATTGGTTCACGTATAAAGCCCACAGCAGATAAGTTCAGTTGATGAGGGAATGGTGCCCGTGAGTCCCTAGGATCATTTTGGTCTTTAGAAATAAGAGTCATTTGTATTCTGTGTTTTGGTATAACACAGAATATATTCTATTAAAACATCTACAAAAATATGCCATTAGCCCTAAAGAAGAAAGTGAAAGTAACATAAGTTGGTCATCATTAATCAACTGCCACTGGAAAATAACTCCCATGCCTTCATGGTAGTGGAAAAATGCCTTCATGGTAGTAGGAAAATGTATTATTTTCAGCACCATTCAACACATGTTAGGCTGTGTATAGGAGTTGAGTATTTGAATATGAATTTTAAATGTAGCTTTGTATTATGCTTATTTATTTAGTTCCTTGATATGAGTTTGCTATGTTTATTTTTATCTAGCTTCTTTATACCAGTTGTGTTTTAGTAAATTCTATCCAGAAAATTATCATTATATTAAAATTACTGCATTGATTGATTGATTGGTTGATTGATACTGGGGATGGAATCCCAGGGCATTCTAACTCATTGCTACACCCCAACCCTTTTTTATTCTTTTAGCATCCTATATATATTTTTCATTCCTAGTACTCAATTCAGGACTGTGATGATTTAGTCATACCCACATCCTATGATATTAAATGACTCAGAAGAGCATTAGAAAATCATTAAGAAATTTTGTTAAATAAAAATGATTTTCATTTTTGTTCATTCATTTATTTAACTATTTATTGAATGCTTACTATGTATACAGTGGTAAAAAAGACTAAGTTCCAATACTCACAGCAGATTCATAAGGATACCTACCCCTACCCATCTTAAACCAACACAGTGTTATTGTATTACACATCACAGATGAAGGAAAACTTTTCTTGAGTCAAATTATGGACCTAGCAAGCTATATCGTGTTATTTTGGGAAAGAGATTAAACCTTACACATTATAGACCACAGTTGACAATAGCTGTTAAGAAGAAAAAGTCTCCAGTTACACAGCTCTGGCTTCTATTCATTTTCTGATTATTATTATAAGTCAAAAGTCTATAGCAATAAAAATGACATCAACAGGAACAACAATGGCCATAATATGCACCAAATATTGCCTACAACTATATTAACAGCGCATATTCATTGCAGGAGGGTGGGTGGGAAACCTTGGGGAGTCGCTGACTCAATAAAAGGCCAATAAGGAACAAATCACAGTCAACTTTCAACTTCTATTGGGTCACTTGGCACTCAGAGAAGAAATTAAAATCTACTTTACAACCTGAAACATGAACTTCGAGTCATGGATAAAAAGATTAGTCAACACCTTATTGAGGAAAGAATAGTTTAAAAAAAATTTAGGCCGTAAAGAGATCATGACACTTTATTATCATGAACGATAACAAAAATCCGATTTTTGCTAAAGTAGGCAAGCATATTAGGTCAATAAAACTGATATGAGTACTTGAGCAGCAAACATTTTATTGTCTTTAGAGGAAGGAAATAATACAAAAAGGACAGGAAACTGTGAAAGTTTGAATACAAAGAACCCTTAAACATCTTTATACAAAACAGTCAAGCAGTTATTGACAATGGGCTTTAACTCACATATTTGTAAATTATAAAGAAAGAGTAACATACAAATATGTAATTCATATCAGCAAAAGAATTTCAAAGATTAAATAAAAGTGTATGAAAAAAGCAATTCTAATATTTTCTTTCTGAAAAGGATCATGTTGCTCACAATCTGGGTTTTGGGTATTTCACTTGGGAGACCATTTTTTAAAATAAAGTTTGGCTAAAGACAAATTCATTGTCAGAAGAAACAGCTTAGTTATTATTACTTATAAGCAAATTTCCTAATAGGGTATGTTTTAAACTAGTAAATGTAAGATAGCATCAAATAACTACAAAATGGAAAGATACTGGTGTATTAGTTAAACTATACTTATTCTATAGCTAAGTTCTAAAAATGATTGAAGATCAGAGAGGTCTAACCTTGAAAAAAAATTGAGAATCACATGTATGTTCTCAAACAATAATAATACATACTCATAACACATTCCTGACACTCCACTCTTGTCTTTTATCTATTAGAACGCTAAGGCCTCTTTAATATCAAATTCTTAAAATTCTTAGAACTAGACTAGGAGCATTAACATTTACTTTCTTTTTTTCTGTTCTTAGATAATAGGGAAAGAGATTATATAGAAGGTTGTTTTAAAGAATCAAGTGAATAGATTACCTCTCAGCACTTGAGAAGTACTTATTTACAGAGTAAAAAGCATTTACTATTTAAAGTGTTTCCTACTGATGAGAGCAAAATTAAGCTACTCTTTTCTAGCCCAACTCAAGCTATTATGAAACCTGAAATAAATAAATTACATTTTTTAGACTATTCTGAAACCAATTCTTATGTACCAGTTCTGCCCAGCATCTTTCATCTTATTTGAATTAGTGAGGCTTCCCTTATTAAAAATGTTATCAGTGCATGCACTGATTTTAGTCCATATTTTCAGTCATTAATAACTTATTTATTTACAAAAGATTTGGCTATAGGGAGAACATTAAAGGATTCAGAAGAGGCATTATAATACTGAGTTGTTGACAGTGAAGCATTATCTAGAGTCATGGTATAAATAAATTTCTTTGTTGTATCTGGATTCTACAATCACATAAAATAGAGTTAAAATTGTTACATTTTTTTTTCATTAGATTGGGTCCCCTTAAAGTCTATGAAATCCTAAGAAGAAAATGTATGGGAAAGAAATTGTACATCTTACAATTGGTAAAGGTTTGATCTTAAAAAACTAACCCAATAGTTGTATGGTCTAAGATTAATGCAAAAATATTATGGACTGAGATTTAAACCAAATTGGTTGTGTATGCATTTACTTATCACCCAGTAGGCATGGCAGAACTCCATCTTATTATGTTTAAAAGTATAAATCTCAAATTTGTACGTCATATGGATGGAATGTATCCAGCAATAAATATGCAGTTTAGAGGAACCTTTGCAATGCTGTAGAATAATTTGGACAGCTGGTGTTATTGGTTGATCTACAAGGTTTTTGGTGTTCTTATCAATCTGCTCTTTTACACTTAATTTAAATTTAGTATAAATATTCACTGTCAAAAAATTAAATTGGGGGAGAATGATCTCACATTTTAACTCAGGATACAAAACCAGAATATTAGCAGAGGGAGCATATACATAGGTGAGTTTTTATGGTTCTAACTGGTCTGGAGACAAAGAAAGTGATAATTTGTTTTTGTTTGTGCAGGCTTAGATGAAGGCCTAAAATGAAAAGGAAGAATCTTCTAGTCAGTTCTGTGGTATGCATGCTCTTCTTATTAGAAATGCTCCCTAAATTACTAATAACACATAACATTTGTTTATTGCTTTTTACTTTCAAAGCATTTACATAATTTATAACAGCTTTAGAAAACTAGAAATAAATAAATATAGCAAAAGGCACGATAGCAGTTCATTTGGAGTGTTATAAACCAGGCTGGAAGTGGAACAGGTAAGGAAGAAAGCCTTTACTCCTTTATCTTTCATATACTGGAATGTAAACTCTTTGCAGCATATTAGCATATGTATTTATACAATTAATACTAAGTGAAATGTGTCCCTCTTGTGTTCCCTGGACATGTGTGGTAGTTACCCTGGTATGGTTTATGCATCCCTAATAGAATGTCTCAATGAAGTCCTAATAATACTGTTTCTGCTTATTCCACCCAAAACAACAACACCCACCTATGTAGCTATGGTCTTACTAGACCTAACCTTACTCAAGACACCAATAATTTAATGGCATTTAATTCCTTGTCCAAACAAGGCAGCATGTCTAAATACTTATAAAGTGACCACAAAATCTATACAGGAAGAGAACAAAAGAACAAGGCTTGAACATGTTTTGCCTGGATTCATTTTGTCAAGCTCAAAGAAGGATCATATTTGGCCACATGGAACATAGAGGAACATGATATACGATGTGTGAAAGGCAAACCAATGGAAAACTTCTAGACATTATCTTTCAAATAATAAATAAAGAGCAAGCTACTTAGAAACCTGAGGGCCAGTGGAATATGGCTGTCCTCATCAGGAAATTATGAAATCCAGGTAGCATACAAAGCCAGAAGCATGCTGAGTGTGGTGGCACATGCCAGTAATTACAGTACTTGGGAAGCTGAGCTGATTGCAGGTTCAAGGACAGCCTCAGCAAATAGTGAGAGTCTCATCAACCTAGAGAAACCCTGTTTCAAAATAAAAATAAAATAGGGCTGGGTTATAGCTCAGAGGTAGAATGTCCCTGGGTTTAATCTCCATTATCACACACACACACACACACACACACACACACACACACACACACACACAGAAACATGCTAAATTATTTTTATTAAGAGGTAACACAAATTTCCTATCAAATTTCCAAACCTATGTAAAAATCCTTCAGACAGAGACAGACGAGACTATAGACATAGAATATATTATCTACACCTAACACAAAAAATATCTGTAGTTCTATTCTAACTTTGGTATGTATATATGTACGTATATATGTATGTATGTATGTATGTATCTATCTATCTACTATTTGTCTCTGATATATCATTAAGCTATAAAATTAAGTTTCTGTGCCACAGTAGTGTAAATACTGAATATTTATCTATTTTAAATCATGACATGACTCTAGTGGGAGGATAGGGTAGGAGAAGATAGGGTTCAATGTGTGTAGGTGCAGAGACATGGGGGTGCTAACTCCTGACACTCTACTCCTGTAGTGAGAGCTGGGAAGATAAGGTGCACAATAGAAAATCCAAGAACATGAATGATATAGATAGGAAAATCAGCACGATAATAACTTGGTAAAATAACTCTTGGATTGCTCAAGTGAATAGAGTTTATAGTTTTAATAGAATATATTTAAGAATTTAGTCTTTTAAGGATAGTTGTAAGAGAATAGGAATCACTTATTTTTTTAATCCTAACTAGAGCTGGGCATGGTGGCGCACGCTTGTAATTCCAGCATTTGGGAGGCTGAGACCGGAGGATCCGGGTTCGCGGCCAGCCTCAGCTCCCTAGTGAGGCACTCCGCAACTTAGTGAGACTCGGTTTCAAAATAAAGAATAAAAAATAGGGCTGGGGTTATAGCTCGGAGATAGAATGCCTCTGAGTTCAATCCCCAGTACCACAAAAAAAAAAAAAAAAAAAATACTAACTAGATAAAGTGACATTGATCTGGACACTAAATAATGAAGATTATAAAAGGAATTGAGAAAAGGCCAATAAATATAAGATAGCAGCTTGGCCTATTAAAGCTTAAAATCCACATGATCATTACAAAAGGATCAAGGATTCTAGAAAAGAGAAATTATTTTGAAAATTATAAAATATCTAGCCCCTTACTGGAAAACACTATTTCTACATTATAAATAAATGAAACAATGCATTTTTAGTATACTCTCCAGGTATAATTCTTCAGAACCAATTTTTAACATATATCTTCCTCTCTATTTTTATTCCATCATCTAATTTTCCTCATTTTTTGCTTTGTATAATGTATCTCTTGTCTGACCAGATGGCAGTGAATCAGCCAATAATCACGGAAGGCACATCGTAATGCATTAACATCCTAATGACTTATTGCAGATCTGTTTCCAAAAATAAGAATTAATAACAAAAATAGATAGTCAACCTGGAAATAAGATTGCAAGACCTGAAAATATGCCACTATGGCATTCTCATTGTCCATCTGTAATGGAACTGCACATATTCACCCTGTTTCCATGACCTGACTCTCCCTAATGGAACCTCAAATGTACTCAGGTAACCACCCCTCCTCATACAGCCCAAGGGTCTCACAGGAAGCTGCCTGGACCTCCATGCCAGAGCTGGGACTGGGTGTTCTAATGGTAATCACCTTGCTAGTGATTAGTTTAGAAAATAACAGATAATCCATTTATGATCAATGAGAGACAAGGAAAGAGATTTGCTGGCAGCTTCAGAGAAAGTCCTTCCTTGCTCTTCTCCCACAGTAATGAGCTATCTTCTGCCCCACACCCTTCTTTTCAAAGGTGAGCCTCCAAGGTGCTATGATTGCTCTTGGTTGCCTTCTACTCTTCAGGAAGTGAAATAGCTTTAGGGTGAAGTCAAAGCAGAGTGGACAGGCAGAAAAATGGTTGTTGGTGATGTTGTACCTCTGGGTGAGTCAACTAACTGTCTCCCCACAATCCTAACTCAGTGGTAATATTCTGGAGATTGCATAGCAACAAGAGAAGGTACAATGAATGGCAGGCGGTCAGGGGGTCCATGGAGAAGTGAAAGAGAGTTGAGTAAAGACTTGGAAGTCATACTTTAAGCATACAGGTACATTATTACCATTTGGACCCATTATGTTTGTTCAATGTGAGGTTGGAAGCAATATTAAACAGAGTCCCAAATAATCACAGTCCATTTACTTTGTAACTTTCAGGTCCTTAATTAATTTTCTTAGAAATTCAAATCAAGCCGGGAGTGGTGGCGCACGCTTGTAATCCCAGCATTTGGGAGGCTGAGACTGGAGGATCCGGGTTCAAGACCAGCCTCAGCTACCTAGTGAGGCACTCCGCAACTTAGTGAGACCCGGTTTCAAAATAAAGAATAAAAAATAGGGCTGGGGGTATAGCTCGGAGGTAAAATGCCCCTGAGTTCAATCCCCAGTACCGCAAAAAAAAAAAAAAAGAAATTCAAATCATTTAATGAATCACATTATTCTATTTTGTGTGTGTGTGTGTGTGTGTGTGTGTGTGTGTGTGTGTGTGTGTATTACTGAGGATTTAATCTAGGGCCATTCTGCCTCTGAGCTACATCCTCGTTTTTTTTGTTGAAACAGGGTTTCATTAAATTGCTGAGGACCTTACTAAGTTGTTGAGGTTGTTCTCAAACCTGTGATCTTCCTGTCTCGCCTTCCCAAGTACTGAGATTACAGGTGTGCACTACTATAAAAATCAGATAATTCTATAAGATTTGTTATAAAGAATTATAGTTCTTCATCCGCTCCCTTTCCCATTTACTCTTCTCTAGAGACAGCCATGTTTTTTAAGCTTTTCTCTAAATAATTCAATTTTCAAAATTTTCCTTGCTAGACATGATATCTCGGATTTTCACCAGGTGAGGTGTTAAGGATTTAGCTTGCTGCACTTCCTTACCTTTACCACACATGTACTCCCTTATCATCCTCACTTCATCTTCCCAATAAAGTTATATTATAATTTTGATTATACCAATCTTCAGTGTTTACATTATAGTTACTATATCAACTCAGCTCAGATTGGAAACATGTGCCAGTGGTGTGCTGATAAATTAAATCTCTGAAAAAAGAAAAAAAAATGTAAAAGTTCTAATTTACATACTTTCCTGATTTCCATGGTGTAAATACTCCTGCTTTGGCCAATATCAGATTACTAAGATCATTAAATGTAAAATTTAGAAGAGATGAGTACATTTGATTCTCATGAGCGTCTTTCCTTGGGGTTAATAATTGTCATGTTTGTATTTCTTTGTTTGCTCCAATATATACTTACAAACAATGAAACAGCGAACACTTGTAGTTATATAACTCTCTTCTCACAATGTATAAATGTATCAGATATTGTAAGGTTTTATGTTTTTTAAAGTCTCTGATGTTACTTTCTGTTCTGGTTACCTTCTAGCCTGGGATGCCATGATCATGGATTCCCCTGCATTCTTATTCTGAGGATTCTCTATCCCCAAATCTTGGATCCTCTAGGTAATGGATCCAACCTCTTTCTCTTTCCTGACTGACTGCCTCGTTTTGGTGGAACTCTTCTTCTGCTGGCTCTAAGAAAAACTTTGAGACTGCATGTATGACAGTGTCTTTATTCTAATTCCACTCTTGACCGATAGAAGTAGCTCCATAACCCTAGTTTGGAAGGACTTTCCTTCAGTATGGTGCTGGTTTTAACTTGTTCTATTCCAGCTCTTAATGTAGGTACTGAGAAGTGTAACCGTATCCTGACTGCTGAGCCTTTACATGTGATAGACTAGTCCTCTGTTGAAAACTCTTAGGACTTTGTCAAAATTTTACACTTTGAAAACTAGAATGCATTCACGATATCACTGTAGTAGTTTTACTTGTCTTTCCAAGTAAATGGTTTTATGAATGGAAGGGAAAAGTATAGAATAATGTATATCCTAGAAAAAATATGGCAGCCTTTAATCTTAATGTACCTACAAAGTATAACCTATATAAGTGTGAGTTAGGATAGAAAAATAAAAAACTTCTCCCAATAGGAATTGATAAGGAGCTTTCATTCATTCCATATTGGGGTGGGGAGGATTAAAGAAGAGCAAGAGCACAATTGTTTGGAATGAAAAAGAGGAAATGACTTTTCTGTTTGATCCTGAATAATGGGTAGTTTAAAAACAATGTTAACAAATTTCTCTCATAGAGAAGTGTAACAGAGAAAAGCAAAAAAAAAAAAAAAAATCCATAAACCTACCTCACAGATACGTTCTATTGATGTTTTAAATAATATTTATAATAAAAGTAATACATGAGTGCTGGACATGGTGGCTCATGACTGTGATCCCAGTACTTGGTAGGCTGAGACAGGAGGATCTCAGGTTTGTGGATAGCCTCAGAAACTTAGCGAGGCCCTCAGAAACTTAGGGAGAGCCAGGTTCAAAATTTAAAAAAGGGTTAAGGGTATAGGTTGGAGGTAAAATGCAAGAACAGACAATTCAGGTGGTCATAAAGAAGTATAATGGAAGAAAAATTCTCCTTCCCCAATGTACTATTCTATAATTCATAAGTTTTACTTTCTCCTCCTAGAAAAAAGTTAATAATATATTTAAATATTTTAAAATTACTAGTCATCATGCCATAATAATTTTCTATTCTTTACTTTAACAAATAAGAATGCAATCCATACTAGTTCATTCTCTTTAATGTTATTTCATGGTATTCCATTGTAGTGACCAGGGGATAGCAAACTATGATCTAAGGTTCAAATCTGACCCACTGTTTGTTTTCACATGGCTCATGAACTAAAAATGGCTTTTATATTTTTAAATGATGAAGGAAAATAAAAAGAAAAATGCTACTTTTTCAACCTGAGAAAATCATGTGAAAATCAAATTTCAGCGTCCAGATATCGTGTCTTGTTTAGAACACAGCCAGGATCGTAAATTGTGTACTGTTGGTTGCTACTTGCACTACAACATAGTGGGAGTGGCCATACAGGAGACTGTATGGCCTGTAAAAACTGAAATATTACTATTGGGTCCTTTTGCTGACTCTAGTATAGACTATATAATTCATTTACTTCTACATTGAAGTAAGAATTCGCAGGTTCTTAAATCCAGTGAGTGATGGAAGTAAAAGGGTATAAAGAGGTAGAGAAGATACAAGGATGGTGAATAATCAGCAAATTGTTCCATGTGGATTCAAGTAGGAAAGTTGTAAGAGACAGAACCAGAAAGACAGGCTGTGATGGCACCAGGTCATCACCAGTGCCAGATTTAGGAATCTGTCTTTGATCCAGAAGGAAATTAGTTTTTTGAGCCAGAGGCATGATCAGGGATCTATTTTAGGAGATTAATCTGGTTGTACAGTATGGAATTAAAGTAGGGGTTATTGTTAACAGGTTAGGAAACAATAGCACTATTTTATTAGCCCATAAGAGAGGTCACAAATTCCAGTGAAGATACAAATTCTACAGTGTAAATGTACCATTAGAATAACTTCTGTAGTTTAGAAAACCAAAGGAATACATCTCAGTGTTTATGAGTGTTATTTAAAAATCACTTCAAATTATTTACTTTTACAAAATAAGATGAGCACTATATATTTTACTATAGAAGTTTCAGTTCACTCTCCTTTAGTACACTCAGCTATTATTTTAAAATGTGTTTTCCACGTAACAACCAACCCATGAAATTAATTGAGTCATGTACTAGTTGCTGAATTAAGTTGGAATATGGTACCTGATTACTTCATTATTTTTTGATGCATTACTCGTAAGCTTCAGGCTCAAAATATAGCAATGGGAGACATACAGGATTGTCTGTTATTTCAAAGGCTTAATGTGAAGTGCTCATTGTAATTTGGTTAAAAATCCTAAATAGCAAGAATGCTGGTCTTCTAGACGGAGTAATTCTAATTAACCTTATAAAAATGAGATTTGTTCAGTATGTGGAAAATTAAGGATATAAACAACCATTAAAAGAAAAGCCTAATCACATTATAATAATTATGAGCAACTGACACAATAGGCAATAGTCACACAGCCGTACCATATTTTAAATGCCATCATAAATGATATAAAATGGAAATGTTACCGTGTATTATTGTTCAAAATAATAAATTATTTTAAATAGCCAAATAAGTTATTCTATTAACATGAGCATGCAAATGTGTACTCTGTAGCATCTTAAGAAAAGAATAGGCTGTATATTAAGCTGAATTACATTAGAATACAAACAAATAAAGGAAAATATATGAACATTTATAGTAGGACATTACATGTATATCAATACATGTTGATACAGGTTGGGGTAAGAACTGGAACAGAAAGAATAAAAATTTAGATCAGATTTGCTTAGAAAAAGTGTTTTGGTTTTGCATTGGTTTTCCTCATGGTTAACAACTGGCTATTCCAATGATGACAGCAGGCACGATGCTCAGAACTTGGAGTCTGGAGACAGGAAGAATTGAGTTCCTGTGTGTCCAGCAAGTTTCTGCACTATTTTTGGCTTTAGATTCCTCATCTATTATAAGGATACTATCTACTCAGAGCTCAAAAGATTGGTGATAGGTTTAAATGTGAGAGGAGCTTATTGCTTGCTTCTGTAAAACTACTAAGCATTAAGTTAGGTTTGGTGATGCATACCTGTAATCCCAGTACTTGAGAGTATAAGACTTGAGGATTGCAGTTTAGGGGCCAGCCTTAGCAATTTAGCAAGGATCTTGACAAGGCCCTCAAAATAAAAAATAAAATAGGACTTGCAGTGTAGCTCAGAGGTAGAGCACCCTGGGTTCAAGCCTCAGTACCACCCATATAAAAATAATACTAAGCATTAAGTAAGTGATGGGTATTGTTTTAATTATAATTATTACTTCCCATCTTATGCCTTATCCTCTAATGACAGTGTTTTGGGGTGTACATAAGGTAGAAGAAGACAGAGAATTAAAAATACAGAGTAATAGTGTGCCGGATGTAGTGGTACATGCCTGCAATCTCAGTAATTGGGAGGCTGAGACAGAAGGATCACAGGTTAGAAATCACCCTCAGAAATGTAGCAAGACCCTCAGCAACATAGGGAGACCCTATTTTAAAACAAACAATAAAATGGGCTGGGGATATAGTTCAGAGGTAGAGCACCCTGGGTTTAAGCCTCAGTACCATAAAAAAGAGTAATAATATAATTGTTACTTCTCTTCCCTACCCTACCTGCCTCCTATAGCACTGGCATATGAGAAATGTTAACATGAATCAATTATTACTGTTCATGGGTTTTCATAGGCACACAACAGGCATGTTATTATGACACAAAAACAAAAGTCTTCAGAGGGTGTGTGTCTAGCTGGTTTTATGAACTCCTGACAGAATCATTGGCCTTTGAAGCCACCAAAGAAGGCCCCCTGATCACTAGAAATCCACATGAGTGTGACATATTCAGAAATGACTTACATGTTTCTCTGAAGCTTCTTTCACAACATGCTGCTATAGTTAGTGGTCCATTTATAAACTGAAGGAGCTATATTTGCTAAAGCATCCTGTTTCCATAAATGCATAATAGAGGAAGAAACAATTGTGGAGACCTGAAAAACAATTTTGGCATTAGCTTTACCTTGCTAGTTCTAGCTAATGGTTCTACTCAAATTGTGTTTTTTTTTCATATTATGATATTATAGCAATTATACTTAGATATATTTTATCTATCACATGGATTAGTTGATGGGCAGAATAATTTCTTAGTCATGTCAAAGAAGTACAGAAGAAATGGGCACCCAGAAAGTTAAGATGAATGTCTCAGTTGTTCGCATATTTTTAAAATAATCATAGAATCACCTGCCTCTGAAGTGATGATTCCCTTTGCCTTGAATAATACGTATTTCCCAGTGGTAAGCAGAATGAGTCTAGTGAGCAAGTCTAACCAGACACCTGTCCTTTTTGCTCCACATGGACTCACTGCTCTGTTCTTGTATCAAGTGTGGTACAGATTGTTATAAAATGAAATTGTGTGTGTGTGTGTGTGTGTATGTCTTTCAGAAAAAAAAAAAAAAAAGATTACCTGATACCCCAAGTCAAGTTTTAGTAACAAAGACAGAGGTAAAGAAAAAGTTAAGTGTGTGTGTGTGTGTGTAAGAAATGAACACTGGAAGCCGGGGCTGGTGGCACATTCCTATAATCCTAATATTTAGGAGGCTGAGACAAGAGGATCATAGGTCCAAGGCCAGCCTTAGAAATTTAGTGAGACTGTGTTTAAAAATTTAAAAAATAAAAAGGGTTGGGGCTGTAGCTCTGGGGTAAAATGCTCTTGGGTTCAACTCCCAGTACCACACACACACAAAAAGAAATGAACACACTTATAAACTATCAAAAAGTAAATTGCCAAATTCCATGGCAACTTGCAGAGTATGCCCACAATGTATATGCAAAAAGAAAAACTGAATTAAGAATTGGCTTTAATCAGTACAAACACATTATCAAATATGGAAAAAATTTAGACAAGATGAAACTTCATTGACTGTGGTTTGAATATATGCACTGAATCATTAGAATTCTATATGGATATGTGATTAAGAAAAAAAGTCAGGCACCTATAAATTGAAGCCAGAAGAAATGAAGTTAACAGTCTGCAAATTAATCTTTACCACAAGTAAAAATAGGGTTGACAACTTGGAAGACTTTTTTTGGATTTTGCTTTTTTTTATATAAATGTGAAATTAACAGAAGAGGGAGCATTAGCTGACCACATTGATATAGAAAAATTTTCCATGAGAACTAAAAAGACACAGAGAAGAAACATTAAAACAAGAAAAATGTCTTGAAAGCAAATGAAACTGGACCATAATGTAAGAAAATGCCTTTGAGAGCACTCATAGCCAAGAGTGAGATGCCAGAGTAGGATCTCAAGTAGCCCTGAGCAGATATGTGTATTTGATAGTAACACACCAAGCTTTAAGATTAAGTTACATTTATTCTACCATAAAAAGTGCCAGGACACTGAGGTGCAAGGATAAATATTTCTTTGACTATATATAAGCAATCGCATAAAAAGCTAGGAGCACACTATTTCTATTGAAGTTGGTACTCTGGTGGTATTTATAAATTTGCAATATTTGAAAGTCCTGGCCTATTGCCCTTGCAAATGTCCAGAGTCTACTGTTATTACCTTCAAACATATTTGTCATTTTGTGTTTTTAAAAATCTAGACTTGCTTTCAGAAGGTGGGTATCTGATGCTTAATTGAGTTCATCCTCATACTATCAATCTATTTTGTGAAAGCTCTTTGTTACTCCTCTTCGCACCAGATAGGCTGAGCATCTTTCTCTTAAGTAGGTGACCATTAATTTCTGGTCAAACTGGAATTTCAATGTACAACTCTATGCACACTGTTATCACTAATCTCATTATCTAAGTCGGCAGCAGTAGGGAAAAATGTTGTTTACAGACACACATTTCAGAGGTACCTTAAATTTATTTCCTTAAAGAGGAGTGCAGTTATTCAACGTGGCCACAGATTTCTTTCCTGGTCTTTACTCAAATGGTCACTAATTACTAGATTTACTAACACAAAAAAGCGAGTCTGATATCAAGGTTGACAGTCGCAGGATACAAGATCTATAGACTTAATTGCATAATGTACATTTACTTCGTCAAGTGCATTGCTAATGTTTCACATGAATAAGATGAAATCATATGGAGTTGAACATATGTCTTAAGAATCAAGAATTCTGAGTAAATATTTTAAACATATTTTCCAATAGTTACATCTTGTCATAGGATTTGTGAGAAATCAATGACCGTTTTATTTCTTTGCTTCAGTGTTAAAGTGACTATGTCATGGTAAATACGTTGACTTAATATATTTTTTCATGTTCTTCCCAAATGGCACAAGTGACCTAGCAATAATTATGTTTTTGATGAAAAAAATGTGTTTCCATAGTAACATATTAAGATGTCATTCTTTGCAGTGATGTATAATATGTGTGTAGTTAAAGGCTACTTGAAATATAAATGTTATAAATGAGTAGGGGATAATAAAAGATGTTAAGATTAGATCAAAAGTTGATCTCTAGAAAAATGACTCTAAAGCCTACTGAGGCTCAATTAAGTGGTGAGATGTTGCATCAGAAACTCACTGAGTCTTACTGAAATGGAAGCAAGTTGTACCACTTTGGCAATTATTACTCAATTCTCTTCTTTTTTTTTTTCTCCTCTGTGATTGTGTTTTTTGAGACAGATGGTTACAAAGGCTGAAAATAATCATCTAACAGATTTGCGTGTGTGTCTGACATCATTAGAAAATAATTGATTTCACCTGATGACTAAACAGGGCATACAACATAAAACTATATTAAAGCCAGGCATGGTGGCACATTTCTGTAATCCCAGTACTTGGGAGGTTGAGACATGATGCTACTTCTTTATATTCTATGCTTTTAAGAATGTTTCCCTTTTGAGACTTTCAGAGTGATGGAATTACATTACTCCTCATCTTTCAATCTGCACCTAGGAAGAGAGTAGCATGTACACAGGACTTTATTCTACTTGTGGCTGCATCCTTAGTGCCTGAAAGTGTGCCAGTACACTGGAGACATTCAGCTGGATGGCAGTTTGTTTGGAACTATATGATCATTATAGAAGAAGCTTTAATATGCTAGTATCTGACCAAGCTGCAAGATCCTTTATAAATTTCTATAAAAATTCTACATTAGAGTTTGCACATACTCTTAAAGAGTTAGGCTATGGGTGTGACTTATATCATTCTTCTGAAATAGTTCTCCCTATGGTGACAAATTAACAGCCAAATCCTGTGGCATAGCTTTGGCCCTCATTGTAATTGTGCTCTTTTTACCCATTGGCCAACGTTATTTTTTTTCATCTTAAAACTCTCCATTCATTTTTATTTTTTCATTCTTTCTCATTTCCTCCTTCTTTTGCAACTTTGTCACTGGATTATTTTCCTCTGTATGTCCTTATCAGTGTAATCTCCAAAGACTTTTCATTATCTTCTTGTATTATAAACTTTAGCTAAAGCATCTTAAGTCCTAATGTTGCAAATACCGCATTTATGTTCATGATTCTTTAATCTATACTGGGAGCCATCTTTTTTTTAAGATATAAACACCTACTTTAATGCTAATCCTCTGTAGGCACTTCAATTTATAAGTTTAAAATAAGCTCAATTTCTTCCTCCCCAAATAAGTTCTCTTTTTTTTTTTCTTATTTAGTTACATGTAAACAAGTTTTTAGTTGAGTGAAAACTTCTGATGTATTAGGCTGGATGTTAGAAAGAGAATGGAACTAATGCTCCTAGCCTCCTAGTCACTCAAATATGTTAATTTTTCTTCCCTTTTTTTTTTTTTTTTTGTGTGTGTGTGTGTGTGTGTGTGTGTGTGTGTGTGTGTGTCGTACTGGAGATTAAACTCAGTAACATTCTAACTCCAAGTTATACACCCTCCCTCCTCCCTCAGATCTTTGTATTCTTTTTGTTTTTGTTGATTTGTTTGTTGGTTTTGAAATAGGGGAAGGAAGATGTCTTTGCTCAGTTTTTGTGGATTTGGGGGTTCATTGCATGTGAATCCAGCGTCTATGGAGCTCACAGCACAGCAGCAGGAAGCAGAGAGGAGAGAGCACAAGGGCTCTGCTCCTCACAACATGGAGGACAGAAGCAAGACAAGGCTAGCAAGCAAGGGGATTCAAAGGTAAAAGCACAGTCCCAAAGGCCACAAGACCCAGGGACCCACCTTCTCCAGCCACACCCCACCCACCTAGGTTACCACCAAGGGAATGCAAAACAATGGATGTATCCACTGAGGAGTTATAACTCTGGTGGTTTAATTACATCGATTATGATCATTAAAACATCAGCTCTCCAGGGCCCATTCTGTATCTAACCATAACACAATCTAAAAAGGAAAGAACTATATTTTTAGCAAATGGTATTGAAATAATTGATTACTGACAAAAAAAGAAAAAAATCCTCAAGGTCCTATCTTATATCATACACAAAAATGAATGTGAGATAGAACACAGATCTAAACATAAAATCTAAAACCACAAAGCTTTTAAAGGAAAAGGTAAGAGGAAATCTTCAGAACTTGTGAACAAGCAAAGATTATACTTAGGTAGCAAAAATAAAAGGTTGATAATTTAGACTTTATCAAATTAAAAAACTGTTCATTAGAAATACCACCAAACAACAATAAAACGAAGTCAATCCAGACAATGTGAGGAAATATAGACTATATATCTAACAATGTAAAAATATGTAGGAAAAATCATTTACACAACACAAAAACAGACAAACAACCCAATAATAAATGGGTGAGACATTTGAACAAATACATAAATGGCCATAAAGCACTTTTAAAAAATGTTGCATATCATTAATCACCAGCAAATTGTATATGAAGCCATAATTAAATACTAATACACATTCACCAGAATAGCTAAAATTGAAAAGACTGATACTACCCCCCATACGATGAGGATGGAGAACAATTAAAACTCTCATACACTGTGGGTAACAGTGTCAAGGACCACGTGAGGGGAATAACTTGGCAATTTCTTGTATAACTAAATGTACAGATACCCCACAATCAGCAATTTGACTCCTATGCATTTGCCACAGAGAAAATGAAACAACAAATTGCTTGTACAAGACCCATTTATAATAATTAAACATTGGAAATATTCTAGGTATCCCCCCTCCCAAGTAGCATTGTAAACTGTGGTAGATTCAGGCAATGGGGTTTCCTCAACAGCCAGAAAGAACCAAGTGGTACCAGATACAACAACATGGATGAACCTCAAAAATATGATGGTGAGGAAAATTTATATAACACATAAAATATGATTCAAACTACATAAAATTCCAGAACTGAAATAGATGCTCTAATGATGAAAATTAGGATAGTGGTTTTCACTGGGAGTATAAAGGCAGAGATTGACAAATAGGAAACCCTTATTAATGGCATGTCTGTACAGTGAAATATTTAAGAGGGACTGAATGCATTTAATTTGGAATGCATCAAAAATAAGATGGATTACGGGATGGAGAGGGGAATTAATAAAAGTGTGAGCATATGACAAAGCAAGTGTTGCCAGTCACTGCATAATCATGTTTTGGTCAAGGTACAGACTGCACATATGACTCTGGTCCCATAAGATTATAATAGAGCTGAAAAATTCCTACTTCCTAGTGATGTAGCATCGTAATGTCATAGTGGGGAATATTACTCATGTGTCTGTGGCGATGCTTGTGTAAATAAACCTAATGCAATATCAGTTGTATAAAATATAGCACACAATTATGTACAGTACATGATACTTGATAAAATCACTTCTCAGCCTTTTGGCTAAGATCAAATGTAGCATAATGCTTAATAATGATAATAAACACCTATGTAACTAACTTATGTATTTACTATGCTAAACTTTTTTGTTACTAGAGTATATTCTTTCTACTTAAAGTTTACTGTAAAGCAATCTGTCATTTTACATGACAGCAGCTTGCTATATCTAGTATTTATTGTATCCTTTGATTGTATCATTTTCTCTTTTCTTGATTTAATCTCCTGCTTATTTGTTCATTGCAATCTGTAGACATACAAAATCCACTGCTAATATTGCCAGAAAGAGGCCATGTTGAGTGATTGACCAATACCAACTAGGCTTGTGTAGGTATACTATATGATGTTCATACAATGAAATCACATAGCAATACATTCGGCACATAACCCTGTCACTAAGTCACATGTGACTATATAGTAATCTCTCATTAACTGTATCTGCCAGATGGGTACATAGGTACTTACTGTAAAATTCCTCCAATTTTGCTTCATGTTTGAAACATGTCTTTAAAATTTTGGAAACTTTTTGCGTTTTGTTAGATGCTCCTTCTAATATGTGGAAGCTAGGGAGAAAGTAGATCATACAAGGGACTCTAGATGAAGAAGGAGAAACCTTATATGAGCAAAGAAGGGGACCTAACTGAAGGTGATAGGAGGGGAGGAGAGGGAAACACCCTAATGCACATGATGTACATTCACAAACATATCAAAGTCAATCACTAAGCCAAACATAAGAAAGAGGGAGGGAGAGAGAATATGGTGGGAAGTGGGGAAGGGTTAAATGAGTGCCGTGTGCGTGTATGCCTCTACCAGATTGTACCTCATTACGATGTATGATTACAATGTACCAATTTAAAAAAACCCTAACTTAAAAAAAATTGGAGATTAAAAGAACAAACTACCTGTAATTGGCTAGTTGTAATAAATGGTAACTTAAAATCATACCCCAACACTGCAAGTAAGTATAGGTTTCAGAAGCTCTCTGGCTGATAAGGAGCAGGCAGGCTTGGCAAAGCTACCTCAAGAGACCATCATGATCTCAATATAGAATATCCAGAGTTATTTTAAAGGGAGGTATAGCAATTGTCTCACTGTGTTCTCTCTTCTCCTCATTCCTCCAATTTCTCCACTTTCTATTTACACTGACAAGTATTCAGGCCAAAGTGACCAGCCAGGATAGGAATGTTAATTTATTTGTGAGGACAACAGCATTTACAGGGAAAAAACTAACATGCTGCAAGCACAAAATGTACCAGTATTAAAAATACTATGACACATCAAAAGCTTGGGCTACAAAAGCAAAAACAAATAAATAAATGATATTATGTCAAACTAAAATGCTTTTTCACAGCAAATGAAGCAATTGATCAAAAAAAAAAAAATAGCAGTCCGCAGATAGAGGGAAATATTTGCAGGTCATACATCTAATGTGTGGTCAATATCCAAACTTTGTTTAAACATTTATACAACACAACATTACGAAAACAACTCAATTAAAAAATAGACAAAGACCTGAATAGACATTTCTCCAGAGATAACATAAAAATGGTCAACAGGTGTATGAAAAGGTGCTCAACCTCATTAATCATCAGAGAAGTATATATCAAAACTTCTATGAGATACCTGTGAGGATAGCTATTAACAAAAAGTCAAATGATAAGAAATATTGGGAAGAGCATAGAGAAAAGGAAATCCTGCTCACTATTAGTAGGAACATGGATTGATGCAGCCATTATGGAAAGCAGTAAGGAAATTAAAATAGAATGACCACATGATTCATCAATCTCTCTTCTGTTATATACCCAAAGCAAAGGAAATCACCTCCCTGTAAAGATATCTGTACTCTCACAGTTACCATCTACCCTCATGCATATTACTTGATCATAGGGAAATCCTGCCACGAATGCTTTTATTTGTGATACATGTAGAATTATGTATGACATCCAAGACATATAAAAAACTTAACTATCCATCAATAGACAAGCGGATAACAAAACTGGGACTGAATGTGTAATGGAACACTATTCAGACTTAAAAAAAGATCAGCCATTTTCCACAACTGAATGAATCTGGAAGACATTATGCTTAAGCATAATAAGTAAGACACATAAAGAAAAATATTGCATGGGTACACTTACATGTGGAATCTTAAAAAAAAAAGTCAAATGGAGCATACATCAGTGATTGCCAGGGGTTGGGGGAAGAAATGGAAAGATATAGGTCAGAAGATAAAAAAAAATCGTAGATATGTAGTATGAACAAGTCTAGAGGTCTAAAACACAACATGAGAACTACAGGTAATGAAATTGTACTGTATGTAGGATTCCTGTGAAATAGTACATTTTAGCTGCTCTTGACAAAAAGCAAGAACAAAAGTAGGTTACTGTGAGATAATGGTGAAGTAAATTTGCTTCACTATAGAAACCATTTTACAATCTATAAGTATCCTATAATATCAGGTTATTACCTTAAATATGCCCAACTTATTTATTTATTTATTTATTTACTTATTTATTTATTTATTTTTTTGTGGTACTAGGGATTGAACTCAGGGGCATTCTACCTCCAAGCTATACCCCCAACCCTATTTTTTATTCTTTATTTTGAAACCGAGTCTCACTAAGTTGCGGAGTGCCTCACTAGGTAGCTGAGGCTGGCCGCGGACCCAGATCCTCCGGTCTCAGCCTCCCGAATGCTGGGATTACAAGCGTGCGCCACCACGCCCGGCTTCCAACTTATTTTTTAATATGATAAAGTAGACTATGATGCTTCTCTAAAGTTAGGTTAATCCAGTAATAGGGGAAGGGAGAAATGTATGATTGATACTGGAGGAGTCTTCCCTCCTGGCTGTTGGCTTTCCTGATTTAAGCTATTTTTTTAAATTTCTAGACTATCCACTACTGTTAACTTCAAATATGTGCCTTTCAGAGGCATGATAATAGTAATTCAAAGACTACAGGTAAAAGAAAATGTAGGTAAGAGTAGAGAAAGGCTTTTTATTTTTATCTTTATTTTATTTTATTGAGAGAAAGGCTTTTAAAATTTTTATTTTGCGACTGAGTTATATATCTGGTGAGTTACTTAGTTTGTAGACCAGGCTATGGTTCAGAGAAATGAGAGGAAATTTTCAACTTTGGTTTGCTTCATGTATCACAGATAAACGAACGTGGGGCAAGATTTTCACACAATTGGGCAATATGCACGAGGCAAGATCACAAAGGGAACTCAAAGAAGTTGTTCTGAGATAGAGGAGAAGCAAGTTCTAGAGCCAGTCAACTGTAAACCTTCAGCAAATCACTGAATTCTTTGGACTCTCTGATTTTCTGAAGCCTTGAACCCTTTGGAGCAGAGGATTCAGGTTTTCTGCCTGGAGGGTAGGAGCCATAGGTCAGAGTTTATTATAAGAAGAAAAGGGTCCTACTAGGAGTTTGAGTTATTGAATGGAAGAAGTAAAAATCAAATCAATGGTAATTTTTAAGGAGTGATTAAAGTAAAATATTATACTATGTATATTAACAATATGATCATCAAGCAATGAAACTAGTAAGGATTATTTGAAAGCAGTAGAAGAAAAAATTCTTTTTCCACTGCCAAAATTACTTCATCTAGGTAAAGTGGATTTGTTAATCTGCTGGGTGCTAGATATTTAACTTGATAACTTAATGTTGAATACTCAAGTTTTAATATTTAGTCAATAGATGCTTTTAACATAAAAGTTTCAATAGGAATCAATCTGGGCACTTGGGGACAGAATCAGTATGTGTCCCAAAGAGGCAATCGTCACAAGTCCACATCAATGAAGAATGAGCATGAGTCATGTCTGCTGGAATCTGTGATTCAGTTATGGTTAAAGGAAGCTAAATGGTCAACCAACATGCTTATACTCATTAGGCCTTTGAGCCAGCATCTTGATTTGCTATATAAACTTACTTAAGAAGTTAGACAAAACATTATTTATTTGCTGTCCTTTAAAAATACTTAGCAACCTAATTCAACACTAATTTATGATACATTTTTAATTAACCGTAATATAAACATTAAGGAAAACAATTCTCTTATACCTTTGGCTTGTTAGAATGTCATCTATTTTCTACTTTGTCTCAAACTTGCTGTGTTCAACTGATTTATAGACCCTAATCATTAGGGGGAGAATAACAAAACAAAACACCAGAGTAGGGTATACAAGAGGGATTGTGGAATGTCCTTAAAAAAAGAATTCTTGCTGAAGCCTGGTCTAATGTGATGATTAATTTTACAGAGCTGTTCTTGACCAATGTCACTATAGCAATGAAAATAAACTCTTAGACAAGGATTCAGCCAGAGGGGAAAAGTTCATTAAGAAATAAAAGTAGGGACAAAATTGCCCATTAAAGTGGCTAACCAGGGTTGTTTTATGAGAGGATGGATTAAAAAAATAATAGACTTGCCATGTATTTTAAAGAGATGAATTCAAATGTGACTCACAGATTCCGGTTTCAGTAAAATCCTGTGGAATGTAACAGTTTGATTCCATGGAAAAAGAGGATAGTGGACACTATTATAATATTTGAAGTATTCTAACATGAAACCTGACTTGCCCACAAGCTGCAAGAAGTATACCATTAACTTCAGAAATGTGAAAAAAAGAAAAGAGCATAATTATTTTCTTTGCTTTGAGTCTGCTGCAAAGCAAAGAAAATCCTACTCAAGATGTTTATATCTAAATCTAAATGCAAATTTTTTTTAGAAAGTTGGAAATAATTTTTAGCAATTTCAAACACTTTGTTGAACATCTAAAGGATTGCTTTAAGAATTATTTGGTCAACTAGAAAGTAGTCAACACACTTAAGAGTTGGACACTTTCCTTGGCTATAGGAGAAAGTAACTCTATAGTTTATCCTTTAAAATAATGCCATAACTTTCTATGGTTTTCCTTTCACTCAATATTAGATGGATTGGTAAATAAATGGGTATAGAGATATTCTAGATATTAAAAGTTGAAAAGATATCTAAATCATGTATGATACATTTGATTCTTTTTACCAAGCAAAAAATATATCTTTTTTTAAAATAGGAAACTACTTATTCGCTTTTAAAATGTGAATAAAAACCTTGCATGTCATTACAGAATTTTTTAAAGAGAATGACAATAGATGTGAGTGCAGCTACTTTCCCTCAAAATGCAATTTGATATTTATAAGTGGGTGGGGGAAGCCAAGAGTCTGAGGAATCTGGTGTTTTTCAATTTGGTCCATATTGGCCAATCTCGCCAGCTTGTAAATAAATCAATTATTTGCTCAAGCCTTGGTGTTTGCACACCTTGAGCCCAGCATTGTGCTACATTATAAGAAAGTTTCTGGCCCAGACATTTATGAAATCATAAAGATGGGTAAGAGAAGGAGGCTCAGTTTTACTTTTGAAGCACAGACATTGAGTCTAGGACATATGGGAAGATTTCATGTGTCAAATGAGACTGAAAGGGTCCTTTTACCATTAGCTGGACTACAGCATGCAAGAAAGAATGAGGACATAGAACATGAGAGCTGCCTGCCCTGGGCTAGTCACCGTGTATGGCAAGAGCTATGTTTGCTAAAGAAGTGCTGCTAGAATAACCTGAACAAAGACAAAAACACATTGTAAAGCAACTCAGAAACTTACAATTCAGGGGACAAAGGTTCAGACAACTAATGACAAGTTCACAGTGGCTGCCATTTATTAAAGACTTATTGTGTATAAGACTTGATATCATGTTGCACACACATTGCATTACTTTTTATAAAACCCCTTGAAATGGATATTATTACCCACTTAAATGATGAAGCTCAAAAAGACTAAGCCATCGGCCCAAGAACACAGTAAAAGTGGCCAAGTCCTGATTCAAGATCAGAATGGTCTGGGTCCACTGCTATTAGTGGGGCTATACTATGAAATAGAAGGAAGAAGTTAGGATAAACGTGAGACAGCCAGAAGAAAGATTAAAGTTGTCTTGGGTCAAATGTAAGATGCTTATTTTGGAGAGTTTGGAAGATGGACAGCAAGGATCAGATCCAATTCCATTTGTAATAAAACTGAATCTGGCAAATAACTCAATTAGCCCATTTTATCTCACTGATTTCTACTTTTGAGCTATTTCTCTTGTTTATTATGTTCTGTTGTTCATGTTGAGTTATTTATCTTGCAAATTAATTATTTTCATCTTTCCTCTGCTGAGCAGCATGGTAGAGAAGATGCTGGATCTAAACCACAGACTCTGGTTGGAGACTGCTGGTCACCGGTTGCTTGTCCAGGTTTATCTTCAGTGCAGCCCCCTCCCCATGGGAGCTCACTACATTGTTATTACACTCTGCGTCAACCAGAGTCGCCTAATGTGAACTGATTGTGCCACTTCTGGGTTAGTGCTTGGGAAGCAGGTCCTGCTGATTTTACTTCTTTTATTACCCATGACCCCACAAAGAAGCAGATCAACTAGAAAACATAGATAGATAGATAGATAGATAGATAGATAGATAGATAGATAGATAGATAGATAGATAGAGTAGGTGAGTATAGGCTCTTGGTGCTCATTTCTGTCACTCTTGCACTCACTTCTCTTTATCCTCACAGTCTCAATCACAATTCCCATCTATTTTGGTTTCAGCTGATTATATTGTTCTTTTATTTAATTTTTCCCTTGCATTTTCCATTCACTTAGAATGGAATCCCACATTAAATGAGGCTCCAGGCTCACTTAAGGATGCATTTTGCAAACCAAATAAAGTAAAATCATCAGTAAATTCCAAGTGCTCTATTATGTTTCTTTACACACGTACAAATTCCAGTAAGGATCTAGTTATGAAAACAATTCTAAGGCAAGGATTCCAGATGCAATTAATAGTTGTTTTAACCATGCCATTATAAGAAAGATCTAATGTATTCAACTTTGATGGGAAAAAAATGTTCAGGGACAACTTGGACAGATGCAAGCCAAACCAGAACTTGTTACAAATTGCTTAGCATCTAAGAAAATTATAAAATAAGGTTATAAAATAAGGACAAATTGGAATCCATCAGAGAAAATACAGGACAGTGACAAGAGAAATGGTTTCATAACTACCAAAGTCATCTAATCCAACTTTCTATCATCATAAATTTTTTTATGCCTGACCTCTTTAATTTTGTTGTTGCCGCTGTACTGGGAATTGAACCCAGGGGTATTCTACCTATGATCCCCTCTCTTTTGGAAACAAGGTCTTGCCAAGTTGCTGTGGGTCTCATTAAATTGTTGAGGTTGGCCTCAAACCTGCGATTCTCTTGCCTCAGCCTCCCAAGTACTGGCATTACAGGTATGTGCCACTACTCCAGGTTTATGCTATCTTTTATTTAAGAAGCTGACTGCATTCCTCACATACTCAGAGAGAAATGAATAGGGCAGGATGCTACAAGTCAGGGAAGTCCCTACTGTAAATGTCTCAGCAGAAGATCACCTTTGTCCTAACACAATGGTCAGGATGGCAAGAGTATGAAAAGCTGGAACACTTGGTTTCTGGTACTCCTTAATGGGAAGATTGCTTCCAAAAATCTATCTACAGAGATTTAATTCTTTCTTTAAGCTACCAACATCTGTCTTCAGGCCAAGGGAGAATTTCTAGGATTCTCATAGGCATATGTAAAGTGCATATTTGTAGGTATGTATGCATATATATGTGTACATATGTGTGTATGAAATAATTTTTCAAATACTGAATTACTTTTTTTCTTCTCTACATTTTCATGCCACAAACTATGAAAATAAAAACAGATCTTTATTTCTAAAAATTAAAATATTCTCTTGAGCACTAATTATATGCCATTGACCTATTGGTATTAGGCACCAAATTAATATTCCTTCAAATATTAATTTCCTCTGTATTTCAAAATACATTGATTCATTCTAAAAGGTTTAGTAATTTTACTACTTGATATATATCCTGTCCATCTTGCTTTACATCACAAATCCTCTAATCTCTCTACCATCTTTCTATGCCCTCTGCATCCTATATCTTCAACCTTTCACTCCATTCTTTATCTGATTTTCTCTGCATCTTTTTTGTATTTCCATTAGTCCATTGTAGTTATACATCATAGTGAGAATCAAAGCAATACAAACATGCCTCACATAGTAGTTGATATATTTCTTTCTGTATCCCACCCCATTACCTCTCCTTCATCCCTGTACATGTTAGTGAAATTGGTAGTGATAGCTTCACATATGGACATGGCATTATTTGAACTGTTCCCTGCCTATCTGCCTTTGTCCCCTCTCTACTTCCCCTTCCACTGTTCTACCTTCTCTCTCCTCATTTACATAAGTTCCCTAGTTTCTCACTAGCTTCCATTATCTGTATCTAAATCCAATGAGAAATTTTCAGTCCTGGTTTCAGCTGATATCTCTATAGCATTTGAAACTTCACTGCTCTATCCTCAGTGAACTTCTTCCCTCCCTTGTTTTGTTTTAGAGGCCTCTCCTCACACCTCTCAGACCATTTCTACTTAGTGCCTCTTCAAAGCTCCCCTTTTATATCTTTCTCCATAATGGTGATATTCTCTGTGATCTCTAGTTCAGTTTCATCTTCTTTCACAACCATAATGTTCATCTTTTTGGTAATGACTCCTAAATCTGTACTTCAGCTCAGGACTCTGCCCTCTGTACTACAACTGTAAATCTACTTGCCCCTGGTGATTGATCATCAGTTGGCATCTTCAACTCAACCTCACAGAAAATTCATTGTATTTGTTAATTCTCTTCATCTTTTTTTATTGTAATAATTGGTGCATTGTAAGCATACATCTTTATTAGGTACAAACTGATAACGGCATATGTGCACACATTTCTCATTTAACCCCTTCCCCAATTCCCACCCTACTCCCTCACCCTCGATCCTTCTCAAGTTCAGTTTAGTAAATGACTTTGATATAATTGTATAAGTACATCCTGTGCATTAGGGTGCCCCCCTCCGCCGTCCATCCCCTTCGGTTAAGTCAACTTCTTTGCTTATCGAGGGTCTCTCCTTTTTCATCT
This sequence comes from Graphiurus murinus, assembly GCA_004027655.1. Lineage (NCBI taxonomy): Eukaryota > Metazoa > Chordata > Mammalia > Rodentia > Gliridae > Graphiurus > Graphiurus murinus. Next base: position 157,400 of record PVLC010000562.1, read on the forward strand.
GGAGACCCTCTAATGTCCCATCTTCTCCTTAGTATCTGCATAGTAGGGAGAACATATGCTTTTTTACTCTTTGTGACTGGCTAATCTCACTTAACATAATGTTTTCCAGTTGCCTTCATTTCCCTACAAATAACATGATTTTTTGCTTCTTTATGGCTGAGTAAAATTCCATTGTGTACATATCCTAAAGTTTTGTAATCCATTCATCTGTCAATGGACATCTTGGTTGCTTCCATAGTTTGGCAATTGTGAATTGTGCAGCTATAAACATAGATACACATGTGTCAGTCTGATAGTTTGGTTTCCATTCTTTTGGGTAGATACCCAGAAGTGGAATTGTTGGATCATATGGTAGGTTCATTCTCATTCATCTGAGGATCCTCCATACTGTTTTCCAAAGTGGTTGCACTAGTTTGCAATCCCACCAACAATGTATTAGGGTTCCCCACTTCTCCACATCCTCACCAGCATTTGTTGTTGTTCGTGTTTTTTATGATTGCCATTCTGATTGGAGTTAGGTGAAATCTCAAGGTAGTTTATATCTCTCTGATTGCTAATGATGTGGAACATTTCCTCATACATTTATTGGCCATTTGTATTTCTTCTTTTGTGAAGTGTCTATTTAGATGCTTTGCCCAATTTTTGATTGGGTTATTTGTTTTCTTAGCTGTGATTTTCTTGAGTTCTTTGTATATCCTAGATACTAGACCTCTATCAGAAGAGTAACTGGCAAACATCTTCTCCTACTCTGTAGGCTCTCTGTTTAGGTTCTTGATAGTTTTCTTTGCTGCACAGAAGCTCTTCAGTTTAATGCAATCCTGTGTATTGATCTTCCTTTGAGTTGCTTGTGCTTTTGGGGTCTTGTTGAGAAAGTTTTTACCTGTGCCTATGTGTTCAAGTGTTGGTCTTATGCCCTCTTCAAGTAGCTGCAAGGTCTCCGGCCTAACTTCCAGGTCTTTGATCTACCTTGAGTTGACTCTTGTGCAGGGTGAGAAAATGAGGTTTATTTCCATTTTCCTGCATATTGTTAACCAGTTTTGCCAACACCATTTGTTAAAGAGGCTATCTTTTTTTCCAGTGTATATTTTTGGCTCCTTTGTCAAAATCAGTTGACTGTAAGTCTGTAGGTCTGTTTCTGAGTCTTCTATTCTGCTCCATTGGTCTATGTGTCTGTTTTTGTGCCAATACCATGCTGTTTTTATTACTGTGGCTTTGTAGTAGAGTTTGAAGTCAGGTATTGTGATACCTCCTGCATGGTTCTTATTTCTAAGAACTACTTTGGCTATCCTGGGCTTTTTGTTTTTCCAAATGAATTTAAGGACTGATTTTTCTATGTCTGTGAAGAGTGACCTTGGTAATTTCATGGGTATTGCATTGAATCTGTAGATCACTTTTGGGAGGATGGCCATTTTGATTATATTTATTCTGCCTATCCAAGAGCATGGTAGATCTTTGCATCTTCTAAGGTCTTCATTGATTTATTTCTTCAACTTTTTATATTTTTCCTTATAGAGGTCTTTTACTTCCTTGGTTAGGTTTATCCCTAAGTGTTTTATTTTTTGGGATGCTATTGTGAGTGGAATTGTTTTCTGGATTTCTTTTTCAGTGGATTTGAAGTTGGCATGCAGAAAAGCTTCTGATATTTTAAGATTGATTTTGTATCCAGGCACTTTGCTGAATTTGTTGATCGGTTCTATAAGTTTTTTGGTTGAGTTTGTTGGGTCTTCTAAGTATAATATCATGTCATCTGCAAAAAGGGATATTTTTGGTTCTTCTTTCCCTATTTTTACCCCTTCTCTTGCCTTATTGCTCTGGCTAGAATCTCAAGTACTATATTGAACAGAAAAAGTGATAATGGATATCCTTCTCTTGTTCCTGTGTTTAGTGGGAACTCTTGCAGTTTCTCTCCATTTAATATGATATTGGCTGTGGGCCTATTGTATATTGCCTTTATGATGTTGAGGTACATATCCTTCTATTCCAATTCTATGATGTACTTTTAGCCTGAATGGGTGTTGGATCTTGCCAATTGAGGTAATCATGTGATTTTTGTCTTTGATTCTGTTTATGTAGTGAATTACATGGATTGTTTTTCATATGTTGAACCAGCTTTGCATCCTTGGGATGAACCCGACTTGGTTGTGCTGTATAATTTTCTTGATGTGGTTTTGAATGCACGTTGCTAGTATCTTGTTTAGCAGTTTTGCATCTAGGTTCATCAATGATATAGACCTATAGCTTTTCTTGAGCTGTCTTTATTTGTCTTTGGTATTAATGTGATGTTGGCTTCATAGAATGTGTTTAGGAGGGTCTTATTTCTTTCTATTTCCCAGAATAGTTTGAGGAATATTGGGATTAGTTCTTCTATAAATGTTTTATAAAATTCATTTGGAAAACCATCTGGCCCTGGGCTTCTGTTTGATGGTAAACTCTTTATTGCTATTTCTCTTTGATTGTTATTGGTCAGTTTAGGTTTTTTATATCTTCTTGACTCAATTTAGGGAGTTATATGTGTCTAGAAATTTGTCAATTTCTTCTAGATTTTCCATTTTGTTGGAGTATAGTTTTTCAAAATAGTTTCCGATGATCCTCTGTATTTCTATAGTGTAGGTGGTAATATCACCTTTTTCATCTCTTATTTTGGTAATTTGGGTTGATTCTCTCTTTCTTTTGGTTAGGTTGGCCAATGGTTTATCTATTTTATTTATTTTTTCAAGAAACCAGCTTTTGGTTTTTTTGATTTCTGTATTGTTTTTTATTCTCTATTTCATTCATTTCTGCTCTGATTTTCATAATTTCCTGTCTTCTACTGGCTTTGGGGTTAGACTGTTCTTGTTTTTCAAGGGCTTTGAGCTGTGTCATTAGGTTATTTATTTGGTGATTTTCTGTTCTTCTTATGTGGGCACTCAGTGCTATAAATTTTCCTCTTAATTCTGCCTTCAAAGTACCCCAGAGGTTTTGATATGTTGTGTCTCTGTTTTCATTGGTTTCTAGGAATTTTTTAATTTCTCCCCTTACTTCTTCTCTATGACCCAATCCTCATTCAGCAATGTGGTGTTCAGTCTCCATGTGTTTACATGGTTACTTTGGGTCTTCTTAGAGTTTATTTCTAGTTTCACTCCATTGTGGTCTGAAAAGATTCAAGGGATTATGTTACATTTTTTGAATTTGCCAGTGCTCGCTTTGTGGCCCAGAATGTGGTCTATTTTGGAGAAGGTTCCATGTACAGGGGAGAAAAATGTGAATTCAGCTGTAGTTGGGTGAAAGAGTCTATATGTGTCTAATAGGTCCATTTAGTTTATGGTATTCTTTAGGTCACTTCAAGCCTATGCTTATCAGAAGAGACAAAACAGGTCATTTTTTACTAGTAAAAGGAATAATCCAGCAAGAGGAAATAAGAATTATCAACATCTATGCCGCAAGTGTAGGTATAGCCACTTTCATAAAACAAACTCTGTATGATATAAAGTAGCACATAGATCCCAATTCTCTTCATCTTTAACCACCATTAAACCAAGCATGCTCTTCCTTGTTCTCTACCTGCATAGATGGCATAAACACGTACAAAGTCACTCAACCTGGAAGCATCCAATGAGTCTTCTCTATTAATTCACAGATTTAATAGTTTATCAGTCTAAGATTAACCCATAAAATTAATATCTTATCAATCTAAGCTTGCCTGGATTATTCTATGACTTCCTACATAGTCTTTTTTCCCTCTAATATTGCCTCACACATTCATACTTCAAGCTATATGATGTTCTCAGAATAATGTTTCTGGTATATGTTTCTAACTATGTAATTCTATCCCCAAATCATTTTCATGAATTCTCATTGCCTTTGAGAGGATCTGCTATAGTGTAGATCTTTAATATTTCTCCAAGGCCCATGAGTTAAAGGATTGGTCCCTAGACCATGGTACTATTGAGAGATAGTAGAACCTTTAAGAGGTGAGCTCTGGTAGGAGGTGTTAGGCTATGGGGGGAGTGCCCTCAAAGGGGTTCATGGGACCCTTATCTTTTCCATTTTCTCTCATTTATAGCCTAGACATGAGGTGATTTACTTTCTTTGTTCTTTTTTTTTTTTTGGCTCTGCCATTTCTTCCCCACCATGATGCCCTGCCATGCCACAGGCCCCAAAGCAATGAGGTCAACCAACCATTGACTGAAACCTCCAAAATTGTGAGCCACAACAAACTCAGCAAACAAAATAATTAAATTATGTTAATTTGATTACCTAAGGAGTTTTATTACAGCAATGAATGACTGACTAACACAGAACCCAAACTGTTTGACTCCAAGCTCTACATTTATGGAGATTTTAAATGGTGTAACTTGTCATCCAGGGTCAGAGACCACAAAACAGAACATAGAAGGTATAGACAGGATGGTAATACATGTGTTTTGCCAGCTATGTCTTGCTTCCCTCAGTTCTGTGCTTTCTCTTCTTTATCAACAGCAGAATAATAAAAATTAAGATAGTAATTACAAGGATAGCATAGAGAGGTTAGTAGATTTTTAAAAGTATTTTCATATTCAGTGCTTAATATCTTTATTATACATTCACATGGATTTTACAGTTGAGAATCCTGCAGCTAAGTAATTTCACATAACCTACTCAGGATCACTAAGCTAGTAAGGGCTAGAATTAGGTCTCAGAAACCCATATTGTGATATGGAACTCTTTGATCTTTTTACTTTTTTCACATATTTAGTCTACCTCAATGGTTTGGAGCTGGATATTAGAATCATCTGGGAATATTTTAAGAAATAATGATGTTGGAGTTACTATAGAAATTCACATTCAATTTGTCATGGAGAGGATCTGGCTTTCTGTAAAAGTTTCTCAAGTGATTATAATACCCAGCTATAATGGTTTTATTTTTTATTTTATTTTGATACAAGGGACTAAATCTAGGGCATTTTACCTCTGAGCTACACCCTCAGCCCCTCCCCCTTTTCATTTTGAATCAAGGTCTAAGTTGCTGAGACTGATCTCAAACCTGCAATCCACCTGTCTCAGCCTCCCAAGTACTCAGATCAAAGGTGTGTGCCACAATGCCTGTCTCCATCATGGTTTTAAATAAACACATATTTTCTTTTAGATGTTCCTTAATATCAGGGTCATCTTCAAATCATTCCCTATATTTCTTGGTACTTTGGACTTAACATACAAAAGCTCCTGAACGAATACTTATAAAATAGTTCTATTACATGTCAAAACCAGAATAATAAGACAAATTCAAACTTTTCATATGATGAACAATTTCATTGTCAATTTTCAGGGGAAAAATGAACTTAAAATGCAAAAGCAAAACAAGAAAAAAAAGAAAAATATTTGTTTGCACTCTGGGATTTAAAATATGGCCCAGGAAAAAATAAACAGTTCTTATGATTTGGGAGAAGCTGTTTATATTATATCATAGTCCATTCTCCTATAAACTAGCTCCACTAACCTAATTATGACATTGCCTAAATTATATTTTTATAAAAAATTGCATAATCTACTCTTTTGCATTTTCCTCTTCTTAATATAACTAATCTTGGAGGGTACTGACAGTGCTGTGCTAAATGATGAAACTGTCTTTCCTTCCTTTCAACCCAGCTGGTTAAAATGGCCTTACACATACTTATTTTTAAAGCTGATGAATGTATTATTTAAAAAAACAAGAACAAGACGGGGGAAATTGGTAAATAAAATGAAACTTGATTAACTTCTTTCTGTGATACTTAAGAAACAATAGGGCAGTGATAGTTATGAACCATGCTCAAAGTTTTATCTTTAATTTTCAAAAGGACCTACCATCTAAATCAGTTACATAGTACTCTGCCTCTCCCTACCCTCGAGTAATTTTTTTTCCAGAAAAGGAAATATATGCTGATGTTCTGGATGCCTCTGAGCAAGACAGACCTCCCCATCAATAATATGTGCAGAAACCCTGTAATTTCTGCAAAAGGGAGATCTGCCTCCAGGCTACAGATGGGCTTGGGGACCTGGCTGAAAAAGTTTGCAGCACAGGGTGTACCAGATGTTTTCAAGCAAGAACTGGGCAAGATGATTCAGAAAGTTGATTTAGAAAGTTTCAAATTTGTCCCGTTGGTATTATAGGCATTTTATATACTGATACTTTATACACAGAAATATGTACGGGTGTGTGGGTGTGCATGTATATGAGAGTGTGTAGTTAAAGCTACATTCACAAGAAAGAGTTTGTAATTCATTAATGAGTCACAAAATCAATTTTTGCATGTGTTGACAAACATTTTTTTTTTTTTTGTGGCACTGGGGATTGAACTCAGGGGCATTCTACCTCCGAGCTACACCTCCAGCCCTATTTTTTTTTTATTCTTTATTTTGAAACCGAGTCTCACTAAGTTGTGGAGTGCCTCACTAGGTAGCTGAGGCTGGCCGCGAACCCGGATCCTCCGGTCTCAGCCTCCCGAATGCTGGGATTACAAGCGTGCGCCACCACGCCCGGCGACAAACATTTTTTTTTAAAGAAAAGAAAATAACAGTTTTCATTTTTCAGGTTAAAGACAGCTATTACTTTGTGTTTCAGTTGTCCATTCTAATTTCTAAAAGGTTTAAACCTACAAGAGTTTGTTAAACCTAACTAAACAAAATTAAATAACAATATCTATAAAAGAAAATAGAATAAACTTTGCCAACCAGTGGGTCCCAGGAAGTTTCGCTCCTTCTATCAACAACTACAATGAACACAGACTATGTTCCAGGGTTTGCTAATCAGATAGCTCCCTGTTGTTGAACATGTCTAAATGCAAAATCTTCACTGGTGTCTTCTCTGCTCACTGGTGATGCCAATCTTAGCCTTACCTATCAAAGAATCATACCTAGTAGAATGATGGAGAAAGAATGACAAGCAAGGGTTTAAGGAAAGGCAGACATAACGGGAAAAACACACATATTGCTGTCTTATCACAGCTCCTCTTGTTCTGGTTTGGGATCTCTGACCATGGATGCCCAGTACTCCCATCTTGAATCTCCATTGCTTGGGGTCCCCAGATCTAGTGTCCGACCAAGACCAGGGCTCCTGAGCGGTCACTTCCTCTTCTGCCTCTTCTGTCTGCCATTTCCATGGTCTCAGAAACGAGATAAGAGGTTCTGATGAGATATTAATGGCAATAGTGTCTGAATATGGTTCCCTCCCAGATAGCCTTATTATTTTGATGGGTTATTCCATGAGTACTGTAAATTATTTAGGCTAAGTCATTTCTTCATTTCATCTTAACAAATACTGAAGTGAGATAGATACTAGCCTGGCCATAATGGAGCTTTGAGTCTGGCAGCAAAGACAGATACTTGCAGTAAGAACAATATGAGCTCAGCATTAAAAGGGTAAGTAAAGGAGCCAAGGGAATTTAGGACAAGATAATTCAACCAAGGCTACTGAGTCAGCCCAGACTTTGGAGGCAATGGCATTTAAATTGAGGCTTGTGGTTAAATAGGCATTAGTTAGGTAAAGGAGGAGAGCCAGAGGTCATTGAAGACAGACAGTTTGCCTCCGTGTTAGCTGTGTACCTTTGGGAAAAATTTTGAAATCTTCTAAGCCTCATAGAGATGTGTGCATGTATGCTTCTACCAGCTTGTACCTCACAAAGATGTATAATTACAATGCACCAATTTAAAAAAAGAGAAAATAGACAAAGGATAAGAATAAATGAAATTAAGGAAATAAACCATCTATATAGAATTAATTGCACATTAAGTGTTTATTTATTACAGGACCAGCATAAGTGGTCAATATGAAGCCACCAATATTGGTATTGGTAGGAGTGGAGGTATTGGCAGTGATGACAGTAGTACTCAGACAACAGACTACTGATTTCCAGAAGAAAGATGGGATTTATATGGATCTTTATAGCTTGGGACTTCTGGGACAATTGTATACCAAATGTCTGTTTCCGGTGTGAAGTAGAAGCCATTTGAGCAACTAACGCCTATGTACAGGCGCTGGGAACAGGTGACCAATCCTCAGACCTGGAACTGCTCCTCTGAAGTCCAAGCATGGTGATAACTGTAAATCTGAGCATGCATCTCCAGGAGAAGCCATGGAAGTCCAGGAGCTACAGACCATCTTCCTTCAGAGCATGAATGTGAGAGTCTTGTTTTCATTAATTCATTATTATCTGTAGTATGATTGACATTGAGACTTCCTTTCTTCCTCTCAAAGGACACTACACATGTTTTAATAGTTTAATTGGAGTTCAAGCTGGGTGTGGCGACACATGCCTGTAATCCCAATATTAATTATATCAGGTCTCAAGTCTCGAGTCGCATTTTGTGTCTGAAAGGGTAAGTGCATGTATAGTGGTTCTGCTGGGTTCTGCAGTACAGTGATTGTCATGAGCAAAAGGAATTATATTTGAGCCATGAGCTGAATGAAGCACTTTTCTTTTATTAAAACACCATTTTTACTTGAAAGAATGACTGATCAACAAACTAATGTTATTCAGATCATAGTTTGGGTATTTGGCAGAGATTTTCTCACAAGCGAACAAAGTGAGACTCTCACTTCAAGGAAAAAATAAAAATAAAAAATAAAAAAACTTAAAAAACATTTGTTGCCAAAGGTAAAACTCAAGATTCAAAGCAAGAATGCGAATTTTAGAAAACATATATATGCCACTATGAGCCTGACAGCTTCCCTAGACATTTCTGATGAGATCAAAGGTGATGCTAACAAACATGATTTTTAAATATGTTGTATTACGGTATGTGTCAACATTTGGAAGATTTGCATAACTCAGTAAAGCAACGTTTTCCAAATGACCAATGCATGATGGTATAAAATCATGCCTGGGTAAAAGACTCATTCAAACCAAATGAGATAAACCAATTGATTTTAATGCAACAGAATTCAAAAGTTCATTGATAATGGCTTAAATTAAACAATGCAACTATCCTTCATAAGCTAGTATTTATCCAATTTTGCTATAGTATTAAATCAGAATATTCACAAATAACTGAAAAGGCCATTAATATACCAATATATACAGTTGTATGTATATGCAATATATAACATATATAATTAGGAATATACACAATTATGAATATGTATATAGTTGATATGCTATATTAATATATATAGCTGTATACCTGTGTATGGCCATATTTTTTGTGAGTGTGTGGTACTGGGGATTGAACCCAGAGGCATTTTACCTTTGAGCTACATCCCCAGGCTGATTTTTTATTCTTTATTTTGAAACAGAGTCTCACTAAGTTGTGGAGTGCCTCACTAGGTAGCTAAGGCTGGCTGCGAACCCAGATCCTCCGGTCTCAGCCTCCCAAATGCTGGGATTACAAGCGTGCGGCACCACGCCAGGGTAAGGCCATATTTTCTTCAAATAAAACCATGTATTACAAAAGTTTCAAGGTAGAAACAGAAATGAGACACAAGTTGACTTTTATTAAGCTGGACGATAAAGAAAATGTTGAAAATGTGAAACCTTTGTTTATGTTTTTCATCTTTTTTATGTTTAGAAATATGTGGCTCTTTTCAGGAAAGTGCTATTTATGTACGTATGCAATGAGTTTAATAACTTTATTTTAAAATGAATTAATGAACATTTAAAATTTTTCTCCATTTTAATTTCAAATATAAGACATGTATATATTTATAACTCAGAGAAGACTCTAATGAGTCTTCACTTATAAGAGTGTTTAGAGATCTGGAGACCAAAGATTGTGAAAAGCATTCACTCAGAAGCTCTGTGGTTCTCATGTGAAAAACTCCTGCTCTAATAAAAAGCTCACAATTGTGTGATGGGAAGTACAGACTTTGGCCGTACCAGGCCTGAGTTCCTCCTTCCAGTTGAGTCTCTAGGTGGGAGGAAACTTCCTTATTTCATGAAAGTAGGTGTCAACAAAAAACAACTGTCTAAACCACAAAGATAAATGCCTCCTTCTATTATGTTCTGCCCCCTGGCATGGTCCTGAAAATGTAGGTGAAATTAGACTTTAAAAAAAGTTGATTTACAGTTTTGATGCTGAGATTAAGTAGTTTTTAATACTTTTATTGGTGCATAGCAATCATGTATGAGAGTGAGGTTCAAAATGATGTGAACACACATGCAACAGCACTTGGTGTATTTGTTTCCTTCCTTGATCCTCCTTTTTCTCCTCCACACCTCCTTCCCCTAATTCCCTTTTACTATTCTATTGGTCCCACTCCTCATTTATCTGAAGTCCCCTTTGTTTCCTGTTTTCTCTCTAGTTTCCACACATGAGTGAAAACACTGAGACTAGCTGATCTCAGCATCATTTTCTCTAGTTCCATTTTCCTGTAAATGGCATAATTTTGTTCTTTATGCTGAGTAAAATTCCCTTGTGTGTATATGCCACATTTTTGTTATCCATTCATCTGTTGATGGATATCTAGGCTAGTTCTATACTTTGGCGATTGTGAATTGCGCTGCTATAAACATGAATATACATGTATCATGATAATATACAGGCTTTAATTCTTTTGGAAAGACACTGAGGAGTGACATAGCTGGGTCATATGATGGTTCCATGTCTAGTCTTTTGAGGAATCTCCATAGTGGTACAGTAATTTGCAATCCCACCAACAGTGTATGAGATTTCCTATTTCCCCACATCCTTGCCAGCATTTATTGTTTATATTCTTGATGATTGTCATTCTAACTGGAGTTAGATGGAAACTCAGTGTAGTTTTAATTTGCATTTGCTAATGAGATTAAAAATTTTTTCATATATTTATTGTCAATTTGTCCATTTATACTTCTTCTTTTGATTAAGTACTTTTTGTAAAGAAAACATACTTTTTTTATACTAGAGATTGAACCCAGGGGCATTCTTCCTGTATTATATCCCAGCCTTTTTTATTCTTTTATTTTGAAAGAGGGTCTCACAAAGTCACTGAGGGCCTTGCTAAATTGCTGAGGGTATTATTGACCTGTGATCCTCTTGTCTCATCCTCCCAAGTACTGTGATTACAGGCATGCCTGTGATTACAGGCATGCACCACCGCACTGGGCATGGAACTATTTTTTGAGTGAATATTTTCTTAGAATGTGTCATCTTTACATTCACCTCCCTCCATTTGAAAGGGTTTTTTTTTTTCAATGAATCCGTTGTTTTATGAAAGCGTTGATTATTTATTAATTAGAACAAGAACTAAGTGGTGTGTAGACAATTGATAATTTTAAGGGATTTTCATGGGATACGTGTAATATCTATAGAAATTCTCAACTTGTTGAATCTAAGATTAAGGGAACATATTCCAGAACCATATAAAAATGTCTGGACACAAAATTAACTCTTCTATTATTTTACTATTTAGATGAGCCTAGGGAAGGTGTTAACATAAAGGGAAAAACTAAAAGAAAGAAGAAAAAAGAAAGGAAAATAAAAGAAGGGAAGGGAAGAGAAAAAGAGCTGAAAGGGGCTCTTTTTTTTTTTGGACTGGGAATTGAACTAAGAAACATTCTACCTCCAAGATACACCCTCAGACCCCTTTATTTTTTATTTTGAAACAAGGTCTCACTCTCTCTTTCTTTTACATATTTGGCATTACTTGTCTATTCATACCATAGTAATTTCATTTATTTAGCTCTTATGTATTGAGCAACTGCTACATATCATGCACTGTACAAGGGACCAGGGATTCAGAGAGAAACCAACATATATCCCTGTCCTTAAAGAACTTACAGGTACTTGGGAAGAGAAAACCAAATAATTATAATGTAGTAGTATAACTGCTATAAAAACAATTTCCAGGGATAGCTTACACCCGTGTCTTTTCACCTTAATTGTCAAATTCTTACATGTGTGCTTAGATGATGTGTATGTTCTTTTGAAAAAAGTGAAGAAAACCAGGCCAGAGGGCACTGAGTAAACACTGGGAGCTGAGGAAAGGAGATACTGAGCCTTCATCTAAAGGTCTGTTCAAAACCACATCGTAGGTGTGAACACATCCGAAGCAAAGGAGGTGCATGAAGCTTATTTACAGATGTCCATGAAAATCCCAAGTAAGAGTTTTCCTCCCATCTGTGGAATTGAGTGTAGCCAGCTCTAGATCATGACCTATGCCCCCAGTAAACCTCACTGGAGAGTTGGCAGAGCAGATAAAACCTCAGAAACCTGGGATTTGCAAAGCCTTAATTCCAGACCCTGCAGGGTCAATGCAATCCTTACAAACATCATAGAGTAATACACTAAAAAATGGCATGTTTGGAAAGTCTCTTCTGACAGGGTCAGAATACCCCAAGACGACAATGGGGACAGTGGTTGGACATTTGGCCTTTTGAGGCCTCTTGTGGTTGGCCAGGCTGGCGAGAAGGGTAAGTGGAATCTGCTGGCCTGCTGCTTCTTCACTGTAAACTGTGGGGACCAGCACTGGGGCGTGGGATTCACAACAAGCTTCCCCACCCATTTTTTGCCCTTCGGCTCAGTAGGAAATACTAACAGGATGAAACACAGATTACCAAGTGTTGTCAGTTCCAAAGCACTTTCACTTAATTCATGCAATGAATCCTTTCTGTGGAGCAGGGCTCAATTAGGCAGCCCATGAATTTTATCCCAATTTTCATCCATGTAAAAACTGAAGCACAGAAAAGTTAAGTAATAAATGATTATAATCATACAGATGGCAAATCCTACTAAAAGTTTTTTCTCAGATATTGAGAGAGGCCTATACCACTCCATACTTTTTAAAGATGTATATGAAAAAATACCAAAGCAGAATGGCAAATTTCATGTAACATTTTAAATGTGTTTATTTAATGAAGAAGCATTATTAACATGAGACGCCTAATGCAAATAAATGGTGGCATTATAAAATATAGAAGTGTGTGTGTGTGTGTGTGTGTGTGTGTGTGTGTGTGTGTGTATTATAGTGTACTCCAGATGGTATGTCCTGGTAACGGTCATATGTGATAAAGTTGTATGATAGACATTTGGTGGCAAATAAACTCTTATTTACTGTGCAACAGTACTTTCTCCGTTAGCAGAACTGCTTCCAGTCCTAGAAAATAATGGAAATGAATTATTGTTGCTTTAACCCAATGATAGTTTTACTCTCCTGGTTACGTTATCCAACTCTGGTCAAAGAGGCCTTAACGAAAATTAATAGGTGGCTTCTGGGAAATATTTTTCTGCCTAAAAAATGAAAGTCCTCATAGGAGGTGAACGTTTTGGATCGTGCCATGCAAGAATGTAGATGTCTAAAGCCGTGGCAGCCATTTGGAAATAATGAGGTGACAATACTGAGACCCAAACCAAGCATTACTGATGGCAGAGTAAACAGATGGGAAAGCCTGGGTCTGCCTTCAATGACTTGATTAACCCAGTAAACCTGACAGCTCACAAGTATCTTATTAATATTGAAAACTTTTTCTAAAATTTTAAAAAGCACAGTTTTTAAGTCTTTCTCATGTGTAGTTGGAAGCACATTACCTGTTTCCTTTTTGCAATCTCACTCATGATAACATGTAAAGCTTCTCTTGGAGAGAACGACTTTTTATGGCAGACTCTGGTGAGCTTTGCTCTCTTTCCCACCTATCCTGACCCTGCCTTTCTCTTTCCTTACCAATCAGGCCAGGACTCCTCAGCACTGGAGACTCCAGGCCAGGGTGCTATTAAATCCTGTTCTGCGGAACCACCTCAAGTGGCATCTGCCCTTCCTACCACTCAAAGAACCAACATTTTGTACTGTATCGCTCTCTAAAAACAGCGTGAGTTCAGTGATAGAAGTCAATCCCACTATGGCAAGACTCTCTAAGTGTGTCAAGGTTTTGTGGAGAATAATTTGAAGATGAGCAGAGGAAGTTTAGTGGAAGTAAACTAACTTCTCCTTCATGATTAGATATGCAATAAGAATAACTGACAAACCACCTCAGAGGTACATAGAATTATGCTCATTTCTAGACTCCTTTCTTGGGATCTCAGAACGATGATGTAAAGAAGACTCATGTTTGTATTATGTTAGGTATTACCCATGTGAACAAAAAAATACAAGGCTCGTTCGCTGGGAGGCTCTCCACTCACTTTGTGTGTGGTGTGTGGGTGTACTTAAACAGTATGCCTATTTATATTCAATCACATATGGACACTATATATGAATTAGGTATCTATAATACAGATATTTTAAATATTTGTTTACCACCAACTGTTTAACTGGGGTTTCCATGAATAGAATAAAAGATGTATGAGCTAAATATACATGTAGTTGTATATGGGTATCTAGTTCAATTTACTATTATTTCTTTTTATGGACCAAGCAGAGAGAAAGAGAGAGAGAGAGAGAAAAAAACTAATTTCTTAACTAAATTTTGCCCATTTCCCTTTCTCATACCATGAAACAATATGCTCAACACACATTAAACATTTTTATGGGAGAGGGGGAGGAATTTATCTACAGAAAGGAACCCCCAATTTTAAGACAGAGAGGGAAATTACTGTTCATTCTTTTTGTAAAAAAAAAAAAATTGCATGTTTATTTTAAGTTCAACATAAATGTAAATATTTCAAACAAACAAAAACATGCCAGGGATAACAATAAACTATTTCTGAGTTGGGGAGGAAATGAGCCTGCCAGGAGTAGGCATGTGTATTTTGAAGCATACTGTCTCCAAAAGCAGCATGTCGGGATGTTGCATCTTTAATTTTTCTGTTAATTATGGATTGAGCATTGTTGTGAATCTTGTCCTCAAAACCAAGCTCAGAAAATAAGAGCAGATGCTCATCCCCAGGTTTGGCTCATATGGGAATTGAACAGAACATATTGGTTTATAATTAATGTAATTTGTTGGATTATCTTTTGTGAAGGAGCGAAGGTAAACAACCTTGCAGCACGGTGGTGATATCTTTGAAGCTTGGAGCTTCTATAGGTATGAAGGAGAAAAAGATAATGAAAAAAAAATAACTCTTTATGCTGGATTACAGAGAATTTAGAAATGTCTGTCACATCCAAATATAGTTGAACTAATTCAAAAGAAAAAACTAGGTGAGAGACCCTAAAGCTAATTACAAATGGTGTGTACAATAGGAACCATTGACTCCCCTGTGGAGAATTGTGATAAGCTGAATTCTCTTATGATTTGCTTTCATCTTGCTGTGGAATAAATAGGAACATGGAAAAGAAGTACTTTCCCTTCTCCCTAAAATGGAAATTGAGTACAGTGCAAAACTCATGGATTTGAGGGTACTCTGTCATTAATAAGAAATATCATTATGACTCTGAACCTCATTATGATGTATAATCACAATGCACCAATAAAATAATATGTATAAAAGTATATATATGTAAAATATACAATGACACTTTTCCCAAGAAAAATTTTATTCTCTTCCCACACCTTCAGAGGTAGAGATGTTATCTTCATTTTGAATAAACTCGTTTGTGAAAGAAAAGAAAGTGACCATAAATCTTTTCCCCCCCTGCAACCAAGTTGGGATAAGTGCTCTCTAGCATGACCTTTCCCAGTCTGTGTCACATTAATCATGAGTATATATGTGTAGGTTCAGGCTTTTGACAATCTCTGAATATTAATTTTGATATTTGATCACTTAAATTTTCATTTTGATTTTTTTCTGTACATGATATGCCAGTTTTAAAACTGAGTTGCTTAGCTTCTAAAATAGAATAGTAAATTTGAAACTTGACGTCAACTTTCTAATGAGTTGAAAAGAAAGAGTAGATTTTAATTGACCACTTTTTCATATTTTCTTACATTTGATTGCTAAAATTAAATTATTCTTTTCAAAATCTCTTAACTAGAAACCTAGTTTAGGGCCATATAAGCCCAGAATCTGGCAGTAATTTGAAAAGGGGGTGGGGCAGATGAGTGAAACCATTTACATTTTTATTTAAAAGCAAATGCTATATACATCTTTTGAAAGCAATTACCTAAATAATATTAATCCTATTCTCATTGTGTGAAATGAACTCTGAGGTTTCATCTTAGGAATCATTTCCTCTGGAGGCATTCTCAGACAACCACTCCTGCTAAGGATGGGTTTAAGTGCTCTTTTTGTGAGCATTTCTAATTCCAAGTTCTTTCCTATGTGATGTTATTTACCATACCCTGGTAGAACTGCCTGCTTAGTTGTCCCTTCTACTAAACCACAAGTTCTTTAAGGAAAGCATCTTCATTATTTACCAGTATGTCAGTGTCTGGCACTTTATTGCACTCTAAAATAATTGGTTGCAGTAATTGAAGAAACAAGGTATTATCTGACTTCAAGAATCTAGAGATTGGGATAATTTTTTAACAAATTAACACCAGTGCTTGTTACCTTTAAAGTGTAATCACATTTATGGAAGCTGAGGGAAATGAGAAGGATGACTAGGAAGATGATATTAAATTATTTACATGGAATGGGAATGAACCTACCATATGATCCAGCAATACCACTTCTGGGTATCTACCCAAAAGAATGGAAACCAAACTATCAGATCAGAACCAGCCAAGATGTCCTTCAACAGATGAATGGATTACAAAACTATGGGATGTGTACACAATGGAATTTTACTCAGCCATAAAAAAGAACAAAATCATGTTATTTGCAGGAAATGGATAGAACTGGAAAGCATTATGTTAAGTGAGATTAGTCAGTCACAAAGAGTAAAGAAGCATATGTTCTCCCTAATATGCGAATGCTAAGGAGAAGATGGGGCATAAGAGAGACTCCAGATGAAAAAGGAGAAACCCTAGATAAGCAAAGAAACTGACTTAACTGAAGGTGATGGACAGGGGCGGGGGTGGGCGGGCATCCTAATGCACATGATGTACTTTCACAAATATATCAAAGTCAATCACTAAACTGAACTTGAGAAGGAGGGAGGGAAAAGGAGTGGTGTGGGGATTGGGGAAGGGGTTAAATGAGAAATGTGTGCATGTATGTCTTTCTCAGCTTGTACCTAACAAAGATGTATGATTACAAGGCACCAATTAAAAAAAAAAATTGTTTACATGTTCATAGTTTTCTGGACCACTTGCTATAAGTCTGAAGATCTCATGTCAATTAATTCACAGATATCTGTCATCAATTGAATATGATGTGGTACATTAGGGGCTGAGAGGCACATGGTGGAATTGTTGGGGATGATGCCTGCAAACATACAGGTACCATGAAACATTAACTACTAATAAAAAAGAAGAAAAGGTAGTATGGAATTAAAATTAAAATGTGGGTATAAGCTTCCCTAAACTACATGTGACCAAAGGGAAGAAAAATTTTAGGACCAAAATTATTAAGGAGAATGGGAAGGAGATAAAAATAGGATGTCTTATGAAGGTAAGCATTCGCTCTGGGCAGGTATTGTGCTGTATGCCTTTGCAGGTTCTCATTTAACCATCATTGTCTCTTTTAAAGTTAAGAATGTTATCCTCATACATAAAACAACAAATAAATAAAATAACTTTCCTGAAGTAATACTACCAGTTGATGGCTTAACTGGTTTTGAATCTACTTCTTTCATATGGTAGCTGACAAAATATATGGAAAGGAACAGAGACATGAATTTAAAACCATTCAGTAAAGGAAGTAAATAGATGAAAAAGAACTAGAGTGTCCTTTCACTAAAGGCAAAGAAGTGGAGAGTTTCAGGAAGGAAATATAGTGTATAGTGTCAAAAACTGCACAAATGTGAAGGTGACTGCATTTGCCATTGTGTTGGAAAACAAAGATGGTGATTTTTCTCCACATGGAAGTGAGGGAGAGAAACACTATGCTTTGGAGGTAAGGAGCCTATGTGGAAGTCTGTCATAAGAATCAAGTATGGAAACATGGAGTAGAAAGGAGTAGTGGTGACATCGGGCAGAAGCTTTCCTTGAGATGCAAGATGCTTAGTAAACTCAGAGAGAGAGAGCAATGGAATAGAGAAAGGGTCAACAGAGGCAAATTGCTGCAATCAAGGGTATCAGGGGAGGGATTAGCATTGCTGAGGCTCTTCTGAGGCTGGGAAAAATGTGAGGGTGCACTGAAGATGTGAATTAACAAGGGATCGCCTTGATCTTTTTATTTTAAGAACAAGGTGAGCTCACCAGCTGAGAGAAGGAGCCGGGAGGGAAGTGTTGAAGGCTGGAGGAGAAACAAAGTCTGTTGCAGCTGAAATGGGAAATCTTCCTTCCGCGGATCATCTGCATAAACCTAACTGCTTACAAAGTGTCATCCTTCCTGATCTAATACCATGCTGATGATGCGGCTCTTACAAATCCCCAAAGGACTTTAGGAAAATCTGGATGGCATCAAATGACAAGGTCTTCAGAGGGAGAAAGAGAAAAAAAATGTAAAGAAAAGAAAAGAAAAAAAAGTGGACAGATTGACCAATGTAGCAATTCTGGCCCTTTTCCAAAATTACAGCATGTTATTGGCAAAAATTGGAAGTATGAGCCAGATCTCAATTCAATTCTATTTCTGCTACACTCCACTGACTCTCAGATAACATAGGTATTTACGTATATATTAAAACAAAGGACTATTTTTAAAACCTATATTATGGTTTTGAAATGTGGTGAGAAGCAGCTCTAATACCTAGTTTACAGAAGTTTGACTAGTTTCTTTATTTTGTTTTGGGGAACAAATAATTTGTTTCTAAATTTCTACCAGATGGTTATTTTCAATTGTAAATAATAAAGATCTACTAACCTCTCATCCCTTGAGACATGTGTTCATTTTAAAAAAAAAAAAAAAACATTGAATGCTGTTCAATCTGAACTTTTTGGTTGAGAACTAGATCACAGATAAGAAAAACTGAAGAGTGAGCAGTAGCCGGGCAAATATGTGAGGTGAGCCACGTTTTATTGTGGAAATTCTCTTCTCCTGACTCTGTGCATCTCAAAGTGCCAGGAGCCCAATTTGGCTCCCAAATTCTTAAGTCCTGGCCCTTCTACATATCACAATGGTGTTCCAGAGGGGTATAGATGTCAAGGAAGATACTCTGAGCAAATCACACTTCATTATTGTCTAAATTCTATTTCACAATCCAGCATTTACATAGGACATTAAACACTTGACCTTTTTACCCCCTTGCATCCAAGCAGCAACACCAAGCAGAAACAAAAATGTAATGAATGGCCATAAAACACACTATAAATAATACTAAAAGATAAGTCTTGGGGGAAATATCGGTAATAGATTTGTCAAAAAACTAGTATCAACTACAAGGGCTCTTACAAATGAGTATGAATAAAGACCAAAATCCTAATAGAAAAACCGGAGGGCTAAGCATGTGAGCAGTGGCCTAAGAAATGTGGGCCACAATGGATCAAAACATACAAAGAGAGAGCTTCACCTTCAATAGAAACAACAACAAAAACTTCAAGTAAAAATCAGTGAATGAGCACTTTTTGAATAGTAAATTTCAATTATCAGTGAAACACTGATTGCTAGTAAGGATGAGGAAAATTATACTTTCCTAACTGCTGGTAGGAATATTAATTGATTAAACCTTATCATAAGCAATTGGTAATATATATCAAAACTGTGTACATCCTTTGGCCAGCCCAATGATTTCTCATTTAAGCACTGAAGAATTGAAGAAGCAATCAATCATGCATAAACATATATGAAAAAATACATGCACTAAACAACTCATCACATTGAGGTTTATGCTAAGAAAAGCTGAGAAAAGCCTATATCATCTACCAAGAGGAATTGTTAAATAAACTTAGAACATCTGTGGAATTATCTGTATCCCTTTAAAAGGATGTTCATGTATATTCATTGATATGGAAAGTTCTTTTTGATATATTTTAAGTGTAAAAAGTTTTAAGACATCTCCTTATGTCAAAATACATGCTGCACACCTTAAATATATACAATAAAAAGAAAATTTGGGACCAATATATTCTATGTAATGTTATGCATTCAAGAGGAGAAATCTGGAACATTTCCAAAATGTTTACTGTGCTTTCTTATAAATGTAGAATTTAAAGTTTTCTTCTAATATCTTCTATATAATTTCCATACTGTCTCATTTTAATATTTATTATCTTTAAAAAATGCTTCAGATAGAATTTTGATATTCAGAACTGGAAGGAGATGGATTTACCATTAGTTTCATCATTTTCAATTATTACTGATAAAAATAGGTCCAAAGATATGAAATATCTTGGCTGGTATCTATAACTCATTCTCTCTACTTTCATGATTCTTCTTTACCACCATACTGCCGGACCATGAGTAAAAATATATACTGTACAATATCTAACTTAGACATTTGTGAGTGGATGGAGGAGAGTTTTGATTTAAATTGAACTTCCCATGCATTTTAGTGTATCAACTTTTCTCTATTCAAAAAAGAAAGAGTGGGCCAAAGTCAAGGACGATATGTTTGGAATATTAAAACCACAAAAGTTAGCAAGGATTCTGAAAACACATCAAAATTTATATTTGCTATTTTGGGGAAATCTTTTGAGGCCATATGAAACATATATCTCACAGAATCTTGAATTAAGCTACAGCAACAGCAATAGATATTGTGGCCTGATTTTGAGGCTTAATATCATAAATGGACTACATTTTCAGTTCAAAGATGTGTTTTTCTAATGAATCACAAATGCAACTGCTATGATAAAAGTCCCACATCATGATCACCAGAAAACTGTTCAAAGGGAATGAGAAGCTTATCACAGATTGACAACTTTCTGATATGGGATGTTCAAATTTTTATATCCTTATAAATTAAGAAATACTGGAATAAAGTGACCAGATGTTCAGCTTCCTTTCTGGAATTTCAAATGTATGTGTGTGCACGTGTCTACACAGAAACCATTCCTCTAAAGAGCAGAGACTCCTCATCAGAAAATGTGTGCCTTCCAACACTGGCATCAGCCTTTATTTATTAACCATAGTGCTTACATTTTAACACTTTGCATTTTATGTCTCCTTTAATATAGGCTAAAAAGATTTCAGAAGCCATTCTGAGAGAAGGGAGACTGTTTTTCTCCCACTAGAGTTTAGAATGAGTTCCTAGAAAAATGCTAAGTAAAATTTTGGGGAAACTATCCCTGAAACTTCAAAGGAATTTTAAGATAGTTAAATTTTTCCACATTTTTGTTCTAGATGTTAAAGGATTTTGCCAAGTACATGCTAGTAAGAAATTGGTGACAAAACTGTTTTGTTTTCTTTCTTTCTTTTTTTCTTTTCAGTACTGGGGATTGAACTCTCAGGCACTCCACAATTGAGCTGCATCCCCAGCCCTTTTAATTTTCATTTTGACACAGGGTCTCACTAAATTACCCATACTGGTCTTGAATTTGAGATCCTCCTGCCTCAACCTCCCAAGTAGCTGGGATTACAGGCCTGCATCACCATGCAGGGCTCTAAGTCTATAGGTCAATTCATCTTCTCCTTTTATGACCTTCAAGTATCAGTTCTCTAAAAGGACTTTAGTTTACTTGATACCATAAATATCAGGAGAGAAAAAGAACATTTTTCAGAAAAAAAAAAAATACAATACAAATAGAAATTCTAATAGTTGGTAGTAAAACACTCTGGCATGGCTCTGCAAGTCTACATGACTGTATTAGGAAATGTATGTAAGAACAATGTTAATAATAAGCTTGCAATCTTTTCTTTAAAAGTCCAGAAATTGGCTCTTTTTACAAAAATTAAAAAATAGCACATATTATTAAGTAACAGTCATGGCAAAACCCTTCCCCAAAGCATCTTATAATAGTCAGTGCTGTTTTATTTCTAGCCCTTTTCTGATCCATAACCAAACCTTTATTTGTCAAAATTTGTCAGAAAGCAAATGAAAAACAAACTGTTTCTTGGCTGAGACAATGAATTCTTGGCAATTAGCATAATAAAAATAAATTCACCTTACACTGATTTACACTCTACCATAATAGGGCAACAGACTATTTTTCTTAGAGTGTTATTCTCTTTAAAAATGCATCTCCATAAAGAGGCAAAACACATTATTTTATCTTTATTTATATAGTTATAGGAAGTTTAAACTTTCTAACTCATAAAGCTACATTCCAAAAGAAGTCTAAACTCTACTGGACTCCCTCTTATGTTGACCAATTTGAGAATGAGGAAATATCGTCTCCTAAGACTATCCCCAACAGTCCATGTGACTGGCCACAATTTACCTCTTACAATTTCTTAATATTTGTATTAACACATCAGGGTTCTATGCTGCTGTGAAAATAGTAAAACTCTTGGTAAATTTCATATGTAAAACTGATAACACAAAGAACAGATCAGAAAAGCCAATCATAGTCAGCCCTCTATATTCAAGGGTTTTGCATCCATGTGCTCAACCAGTCAAGGATCAAAACTACCCCACCCATTGTATCTATACTGAACATGTTTAGACTTCTTTTCCTTTTCATTATTCCTTAAGTGATATAGTATAACAGCTATGTAATTTAGTGTACAGCGAAGTGATACAGTTTAACTACATGTAATTTAGATTGTATTAGTTGTTATTAGTAATCTAGAGATGATTAAAAATATAGGTGAGAATGAACATAGGTTATATGCTATATGCAAATAGTTTTCATTTTATGCAGGGACTTGAGCCTCCATGGATTTTAGTATCCACACAGGTCCTTGAAACAATGACCCAGATACCAAGGGATGACTGTATTCCTATGGGAACACTGGCTGAGAGTAAAGCTTTTAGAGCTGGGATATGGAAGAAAATTTTCATTTTTTGGTAGTGATGAGGAATGGGAACACAGACACTCATTTAAGGAGGCTGGGTGGGAACCAAAGAACTAAGATCGTAGTGTGATTCTGGCAATGTAACTGAGGAAACATGAATCTATTATCTGGTAGCATTGTATTTCCTAGTTAGAAGCCTATCCATCCACAGTTTATCCCAGCTCTTTGGCAGGATGGGTTATTCTTTTCTTGTACTCTTTGCCATCAAAGGTAGAAGAAAATAGGAAGGGAGATGGTCCTTGAATATATAGGCTGGGGATAGGTCCTTAGGTGTTAACAAATCACATGGCCAATAAGAAAGTTCCATTGAAAGATACCTCAAGGCACACTATAGAAATTAAAGCCTTTCCACGGTCAGAGACAGACTTTTATTTCCCATTTCTCTTGTTTCAATATGTAAAAACTTCAGCTTCTCTCAATCCTCTTGCATTTGATGAATATGAAAAGTGAAAGAAACGAGACCAACATGTCTTGAATCATAGAGAAGATGAGGAAGATATTGGGTTGGTGAGAATAGGGTATAAGAACTTTCCAAGTGAGAAAAAGAAGGACTGAAAGAAAAAACACTCAGAATGTGAGCATAAAGGAGGAGGGGGAAAGAGAAAAAGGAGCCAAAGGCTGGGAAAGATGATGGAAGTACTGAGGCAATTTCTTCTTAGAATTCTGCTTTCATCAAGTCTTTTGACACTTTTTAAAAGTGATTCTTGTTTTCATTTGATCAAGTAGCACATGCAAACTAAAGAAACCAGGAAAGAGATATAATAACATCATCTTGCACAAGTCAGGATCCAGCTAGGATATGTAAATCACATCAGTTATTTGGACAGAGAGAATTTAACATAAAGAATTATTAACTATTTATAAAACTGTTAACTAAACAAGACAAAGGGCAAAAAAGAGAATACTAAGTTGTAGTGGCAGTAGCAATCATAAAAAGAAGAGATCGTATCTGGAGGCAGTAAAGTAAGGAGGTTGAAATTATTAAAACTTCGAAGATTGGAAGAAAGGGTCAGTGAAGATGAAGTTGGAACTCCCGAGGAGGAACACTGCTGGACTGGGGCTGGTGTCTCTGAGTATCTGATAAGGTGGTTCTCTGGGTGTTGAGTAAACTGTTGAATAAACTGTGCTGCAGCTATGGGAAGGCACTATGTAGTGGAAGAAGTGTTACTGGGGTGACACAAGAATGGGAGCAGACAGGAAGTCCATAAGAAGGCAAGCTGCACTGAAAGCCACAGGAAGTAAACAGGAAGCAATGATCCTCCACCCTCCATCCAGCCTCTCCCAACAGAGAATCAGTGAAACAGAACCCAAGTTTGCAGGGTCCCTGCCCTGGAGTCACCAAACAGTATAGGAGGTAGTCTTGGAGATAGAGACAATATCTTTAAAACTGGCACACAACCTATAAAAAAAATCGCCTCTCCAATTATTTATTCCTTAATTTCAATGAGTTTTTTTTTTAATCAAAATCAGAAAGGAAGATAAAACTTCTAGTATGTTTCATTATAGTTGTAATCCTTTTTAAATAAACCAGATTATTTTTAAAAAACTAGATTGTAAAGTAGTAACCATTATTTGAGTTACAGAAAAATTTTATGGGATTCTATTTTATCTTAAATCTCCTTTTATTTACTTTTACTCTCCTTCAACAAGTGTTCATTTTCTCTCTCTCTCTCTCCCCCCCCCCCGCAATATGTGTGTATATTAATACACACAATATATATGTATATAAGTATATACTTTTATTGGTGAGTTGACATCTCACATCATAATGTAGCTCAGTGTGATAGTGACATACATGCACACAGCACTCGGTGAGCTTCCCTCACCCCAGTTCCCTCTCTTTCCCCATACATGATGTTGAGATTGGCATTGGTATGCTCACATATGTGCAGGCATCAATGGCAGTGCCTCCCTTGTTAATTCTCCCTCCTCTGGGCCACCTCCTTTGCTGCACTGAGGTTATCTAATGTGTCAGTAGCTTTCCTCACATGCCTGAAATAGACCAGAGAATAAGAGAAACAGTATTGTTGCATTTGTAGAATATGCCTGTTTTTACAAAAGTGAGATTTATATCATCATTCAGAAATAATCAATAATAAATGTTATGAGGAATAGAGCTAGTCTACAACCTGAGAATCCTTGTGTTGGCAATTATGACAACAGACACATTTAGAGGTAAGCTTGCTTACTCAGATATATTTCCCCCAACTTCTTCCTGTATCTCTAAATAAAATTAGAGAGGTAGTATATGTGATCCAAGATCCTATGAATTCTGCCATTGAAATAATTCACACCTAACAGCTACACCGTAAAAAAAAAAGCCATAGAACTTTCCTCTTTTGGCATCTACTGCCCCATAAGAGGTAAGGATAACTTAGTGTGAGTAAGAGAGAGGGGAAATGCAGAGTGGATTTTTGAATAATGTTTAACTAATTTGCTTCCTTTAAATAAATGTTAATATATGTATCTTCCTACCACATAGTAATAGTTTACAAGCTCAAGTTTAGTTTCTAAGCCACTTAAAAATTATCTCTGTAACTCTATGTCAATCAAAAGAATTCCTCTAATTTATGCTTAGATCATATAGTGTTTCTTGGAACCACTGCCATCACATTAAATTTATCTCCTACACATAATTTTACAGATATTCGGGGAAATACCAATATAGCAGATGTGGATTGTGACAACCCCCCCAAAAAATCCCAAACCCCTTTCTCATTAGCTATAAGGAACCTACAACACAGATGTTATAGTTTTAACATCTTAAGAAGAGGTATGATCTTCAAGTACATAGAAATATTTAAACTTAAACATAAAATTTTATTAGCAATTACCCCAGAGATTTACATAGTAGATGATTCATTTAGATTTTTAGACATAGTATTTTGTTCCTTTTTAATAATAAATGAACAAAGAAGTTCTCCAGCTATTCCTCAGCATCTCTGCTATTCAAATACTCTCATGCTTAAGACATTCTTGTTACCCAAAATATACCTTTCAAGGTCCCCTTGCACATAGGCAGAACTGACTTCTTAATTCTTCCTTCTGTTTTAGCATTAGGACAGAAGACTAGAAATGTCACCCTATGGTAGGAGATAAGGAGAAGGCCATTCATTGTCTGATACATTCCTTAACTGTGTTTTCCAATGAGAAGAGTCTAGGCTCTTCATTTTGTGACATAATAGGTAAAATCCAATCTTCTATACAAGTAGATGACAGCTTTGCCTGTACGGAAAGACTGTTCCTAATCTAGCTTCAGCCTACCACTCAGATCAAGTCTTAACATTTGTAGATACCTTCTCCATCACTACCCATCGCCACCCAAACCCAACCTTCACCCATCTCCCTTTGTTTGACAGTATCAATCCAAGACAGGCTACTGATTAGAAAATGCAGGTCAAAAAAGAGGATTTCACACCGGGTACATCTCTCCCTACAGTGCCACTGGAGTAGCGACGAAGGTCTCAGCTTTTCTTGTAGAAAATTCTATTTCAAGACCATCAGTATGAACTGAACTTTGGGAATACTGCCAAATCCTCTCCCTCTGGCCAACAGTGACTTTGC
Source organism: Graphiurus murinus (assembly GCA_004027655.1). Classification (NCBI taxonomy): domain Eukaryota; kingdom Metazoa; phylum Chordata; class Mammalia; order Rodentia; family Gliridae; genus Graphiurus; species Graphiurus murinus. The sequence continues at coordinate 183,629 of PVLC010000562.1, forward strand.
TTTCTCTAGCTGCCAGCCATAGGCTATTAAAGAGCACAAAAATACTTTAAAATAGCATTTTTCCCCTTTCACGAAACAACAGCAGCTGAATTTCTGAGAGAAATCTTAGTTTGGACTCTGCCCTTAAACCAGTTGAGATTTTCATAAAGTGAAAGAGCATTGGTCAGCTATTGTCTTTTTAAAGTATTTGATCTAATGTGGGTTTATCTTTCATCCTAGGATTGGGTTGGAAAGCCTTCCCATAATAATACTAAACAAGAAAAGAAATGCTTCCTGAAAACTGAAAATGAAATCCAGTCAGATTCTTTTTTTTTTTTTTTTTTTTTTTAAGTCACAAGGGTGGACTGCCCCTTCTAGGAGTGGCTGGAAAGTGGGAAGCAGAGGAACTTGAAAGAAAAACAGATTTAGAGTCATGTTTAGTAGGCAAGATTATTAAAAATAAAATCCTTTTGTAGCCTGTCATCTTGATGTTATGAAAGCCAGTAGCATGTTTTTTCTCCTTTTCAAATGAATTTTGTTTTTAATAAGTTTGGCTAAAAGTATAAATGTTTTTGGCGAGGTCAACTTGAACTTGTGGCTTTTTCAGCCATTGGGGTCTACACCTCAGAGAGTTTTTTGTTTTTACTGGAAGTTTAAATTTTGTTGACTGAACTGGTAATTTCTTTGTATGAGGGTTGGAGTCCTTTAATGTTTTCCTTTTTGGTCTCCTTTGCTGTTTAAGAGAATGACTTGAGGATAAATTTGGTGCCTTGGATAGATAAATAAATCTGACAAAATTATAAATGACTCAGTCAACTGAAACAGGAAGGGAAAAATAATAGTGAATTAATTCTAAAAAGAAAACATACCCCACAGGAAAACACATGAAACCCTAACAAAGACAAAAATCATTTGAAAAAAAAAAGTTTAATATTTAAAGGAAAGGAAATAGTCAATTCTTCGTCATGCTAGAAAAAGAGCCAACCAACCAAACACTAACAACAACAACAACAACAACAAAACCCACTAAAAATAATGTGATCATTTCTATTCACAGTAGAGGTAGATCTGATATATAATAGCTAACGTTCTACCTTGTGAAATATTTCATGTTTCACTTATGTAGCTAATATGTTTTAGTATGTTGACATGGTAATGAAAGTGTATAATTATGTGTTTTCGTTAGAAACTCACTAGGAAATTTTTTTTAAAATTGTGATTATAAAAAGAATGAGTCATAGAGACTATAACTTGATGGGGAAAAGAACAGATGACTTTAGAGATTTAGACTGTTGAGAAAATAAGGCCTCAGTCATGTTAAGATATGAATGTTTGTCTGATGAATATAAAATGTGGATGCTTATAGAATAGACATGTTCAGGGTGGTTGTATACATTGCCTGAGAGACAGGGATATGGCCATATATTTTCTTGCTCTCTTTTTTGGCTTCCTACTGTGAGTAGAGGAGATTTTTCTAAAACAATAGACAAAAGTATCTTTTGTTTAACTCATAATTTAGCCTCAGGCTGATCTTTTTTTTTTTTTTTTTTTTTTGCAACTATTTTGAGGATCGGGGTATTATTTACTATAGGCCAAACATACAATAGTTCATTTCTTCACTCCGCTTAACAAAAAGTCACCATATACAGTGTTCATGTATTATACATTTATAAAGAATATCTGAATAATATTTAAATAAAGGAAAATTTTCTTGATGGCTCAAAGACACCTGAGTACTTTGATTATGGCATAGTTTTAATTCTGGCAGTTTTTAAAGCCTATACCATTATCCATGTGTTTATGTATCTATATACAAGAATTATTAAATGTTTGAGTTAAATATTTATATATACATAAATTAAGTTCAAAATTTATACAGTTTTCTAAACTCTAAAATAGGAATAAGAATAGTTCCCTCCTGAGAACTTTTGGAGATAAATTTCTATACCTTGGAATAATACCTGGTGGATAATAGGTATTCAAAAAGTATTGACTCTTTGTCCCTCCCTCCCTCTCTTTTTCCTTTCAGGAGAAGAACATACTATAGTAGGAAGGGCATGGACTTTGTATCGGTTTGATCAGACTTTGTTTTTAATTGCCTCTTCAGCACCCTCAAGCTCTTAGAGTTAGCCAAGTTCTTAACTTCCTAAAGGTTTAGTTTCTTCATCTGTAAAATAAAAACAGTACTTACAAGATATATGTGAAGATTATACAACATAGGAGTACCTAATGCCATGCCACAGAATTGGTGATCACTGCTTTTCTCTCAGAGGTAGTATTAGAACATGAACTACGGGATGATTAAAATTAGTATCATATGTGCATGTAATAAATTATCTGAAGTTAGTCATGACTAGTCACTTAGATATCCCATTCATTATCCTGAGAGATTTATAATATGTTACTGGGTTGGTTTGGGCCTTTTGTACAACTAGGATAAAAGAATAGAATACAGTGTCAAGTAGACAGGAGTTCATACCCTAATTCTGACACTCAATATCTATCTTAACAGTCTCAAACATATTTCAAATGTTTTATAGGTTACCCTTGAGGTTCCAGCATGGATGCTAAAGATTAAATTTAAGCTATCAATACATTAAAAGACCCAGTACCATATTGTAGCTGACCCTAAGAAAAGACTCTATAGAGAGAGAGAGATGAAGTCCAGGTTAGAGCATCAAAACTTCATCAGATGGTGTGGCTGTTCACCTCCTATCCTGGCCCCAGTGATTTGTTTCCCCTGGCATTCTTGCCTCTCAAAGCTGCCCTTCTTGAGTGTGTTGTCTGAAACAATGCTCACTTTTATCATTAAAATAGGACTTCTAAGATTAGTTTATAGGTGAAAGTGACTTTCATACTAATAGTCTTCTTTCTCCCATCCTTCTCACTTGCTGCTCTCAAGGAAGCAAGTTGCCATGATGAAAGCCCACACCTTGATGCAGTCTTGCAAGCCAGCTAGGTAAACCTGAGCTCCTGGCCTGGAGGATCTTTCAGATGATAAATAGATTTGTTTTAAGCCCCTGAATTTGGGGATATTTTGTTATGTAACATTAGATAAGTAATACAGATGATGATTAAAACTATGATGGAAATATATATATATATACATATATAAATTAAAACTGAAAAAGAGCTTACATTTTGTTTTCAAATATAAATAAAATAAATACTATGGTAATTTCCATGTAAATACTTAGAGCATCATAGTTATTTTGGTGCCTTTGTCTAATTCTTTGAGTCTTCACCTTAACAATTCTTTGTTCCCACAGAACTTAAATAATTTGGTAAATTTTTAACATCTCTCTAAATGGGATATGGGAAAGCTAACCAAGCCACACCCTGCAGCAAAGATCATTTGAACCCCAATCAGTCCCTGTATCAGCAATAATGGTGATATAATTGGGTCCAACAGCATAAGTAGCTATTGAAATATGCTTTAATTAGAGGAAAACTCATCTTTGTTTTATTGTTGGAAATTTTTCGTGAAAGACAAATAAGTCTAATGCTGAAATTATTATCAAAAACTATCTTAACTTGTCAAAAACCTCAAAATTGTCAAAAACTCTTTAAAGATATTTGTCATAACCCACTTTCCCCTGTGTGGAGTTTACTAGTTCACATCATAAAAACTAAAAACAATCAGATTTCTCAATCTTGCATATTACAATTAAATTGCCAAGCCCTTTTCTTTGACTGGATTGGCACTAGCAGTACTCTGTGCTCCCAGAGATGGACGCAACCACTGCCAAAAAGCTTCTGCCTTGTAAACCACAAAGCCCAAGTAGAGTCCATCCTGCCTAGGAGAGCTTCTGAGGCAACAGCTCAGAGAGGAAATTCATTGCTCTGGAGGCTCCCATCCCTGCCTGGTCCAGAGCATGGAACAGCCAGAGAGGCTCACAGTTGACAGAGAGGAGGGGGAAGGGAGGGGAGCCTAAGATTTTTTTCACTGTGATATCTTTTGGGAATTATATGCCACCTAATACTCTAGCAAGTACAAAAATATTTCATAGCCAGAATCAAATAATCATGGGGAATTGTCCTCTCCCAGTAAATATATCAACAGGAAAACTTCTGAGGACTCTATCTACTAGGATTTAAAGTTCTACTCTATATTAGGCCAAAGCTTCTGTATGAAAAATGTAAAAGTCAGTCATTGATTTTTTTAAGTATTCTGAGCACTGTATTAATTGACAGCAAAATGCTGGATTTAATACATCTGAGGGTTCATGGATTCCTTCTGTTCTGTGGCCACAAACAGAACCCCTAACTCTAGCCAGATGTTTTATGAATGAACAAGACCACAAATCTATCACTTAATACTAGGAAAACAATCCAACTGTCTGATATACCAATGATAGTTCATAAATATCATCTTCAAATGCAAAAAGAAAGTCTCTCTCCAGATCTATTGACTGGTCTGATTTTATTTTTTTATGGTACTGATGGGTTGACAGGTTTAAGTGATTAGTTATTTTGATCTCATCTTCACAAACCTTTTCCAAATAACCCAGAAAGTCTATATTGTATAGATGAAAAATAATACTGTAGCTTTGTATAATTATACAGTTATGCATTCCCCAGCATACATCCAAATTTAATTTCAGAATGGTAAAAGCTGAACTATATAGGTATTTTCATTTGCTTTTATTATATTGAGAAGCTTAAATATTGATATTAACTATATTCCCTGTTAGTCTTTACTAAACCTTGATGCTGCACTCAGAATATGTTGCAAAAGCAAACACACATTTTGTGGGGTTAATGTAAGGATGTTTGATAATAATTTTTCAAGCCAAGAATAGAGTATCATTTATCTAATTTCAATTTTGAGAACCAAATTTTGAATACTGTAATGGGTGAGTAAAAGAAACATGTGAATTAGAAAACTTTTGTTTATACTTTTATTGGTACATTATCATAATATACTCACTTCATAATGTAATTCACAGTGACAGTGACATACATGCACATAGCATTTGGTGGATTTTCCCCAGCTCCCTCCCCATTCCTCCCCTTTCTGATACAGGGTATTGAGATTGACACTGGCATTCTCACATGTGTCCACAATATCAATGGAAGTGATTTCTTCATTAATCTTCCCTCTCTACTCTCCCCTTCCCCTAGACCACCTCCCTGGTTCCACTGGAGTTTCTCCTCCATTATCTGAAATCTTTCTGGTATCCCGATTATTTCTTAGCTTTTGCATATGAGAGAAAATATATGATCCTTCACTTTCTGTGACTGGCTAATCTCACTTAACACAATGTTCTCCAGGTCCATCCATTTTCCTTCAAATACATAATTGTTTTTCTTCTTTATTGCTGAGTAGAATTTCACTGTATATACATCCCATAATTTTGTAATACATTCATCTGTTGGACACCTGGGTTGATTCTATAATTTGGCTATTGTGAATTGTGCTGCTATAAACATGAATATGCATATATTACTATAACATTCTGACTTCAGTCCCTTTGGAAAGATACTCAGGAGTGGTATAGATGGATCATATAGTGAATCTATTTTCAGTTTTCTGAGGAACCTCCACACTGATTTCCACACATGGACCAATGGAACAGAATTGAAAATACAGAAACAAATCCACACACTTATGGCCAATTGATTTTTTACAAAGGCCCCAAAATAAACATTGGAGAAAAGACAGCCTTCTCAACAAACGGTGCTGGGAAAACTGATTATCCGTTTCTAGAAAAATGGAATTTAATCCCTACCTCTTACCCTGCACAAGAGTCAACTTATGATGGATCAAAAACCTGGAAATTAGACAAGAGACTTTGAAATTATTAGAGAAGGGCATAGGTCCAAAACTCCAACATACAGTCACCTGTAGAAACTTCCTCAATAAGACCCCCAAAGCTCAGGAAATTAATACATGAATTAATAAATGAGATGGCATTAAACTAAAAAGTTTCTGCTCATCAATGGAGATCATCAAGAGTCTAAAGAGAAAGCCTACAGAATGGGAGAAGAGCTTTACCAGCTATTCCTCTGAGAGAGGACTAATATCTAGAATATACACATTATTTAAAAGACTTAACACTAAAAAAAAAAAAAAAACCCAATCAAGAAATGGGCAATTGAACTAAATAGACACTTCACAAAAGAATATAAATGGCCAATAAATACATGAAAAATGTTCAACATCATTAGGAATCAGGGAAATACAAATTAAAAATACACTGAGATTCCAATTCTAATGGCAATCATTAAAAAGTTAAACAACAATAAATGCTGGCCAGGATGCGGGGAAATAGGAACTCTTGAATTTTTGATGGGATTGCAAATTAGTGCAGCCATTGTGGATAATTTTTTTAAAGTAGCTTTAATACTTGTGAGGCTGAGACAGGAGGATTGCAGGTTTGTAGTGAGCCTCATCAATTTAGTGAGGCCCTCCACAACTTAGTGAGGCCCTGTTACAAAAAAAAAAAGAAAAGAAAATAGGGCTCAGGTATAGCTCAGAGGTACACCCCAGGGTTCAATCCCCATTACCATACACACAAAAATGTAGCTTTATAATTTATTTGAAGATTTTCAATAATAATAATATAATCCATAGTATGTATAAAAAGAATCAGTGATTCATCACAAAGAGAAAACTGAGGGAAATGAAAGGATTCTAGAATATATTAAGGTATAATGACTAATTAGGAGAGAAGCAGATTTAGACAAAGTTTAGCTATAGAACACAAAGCTAAATTTTAGAATATATCTTTGTGTGTGTGTGTGTGTGTGTGTGTGTGTGTGCATGAGAGCGGGAGCTCCTGATAATATTCAAGAACACATACTCCCCTATAATAAGACATGAACAATCTGATCAAATGACAGTAATTTTGAAAAGTCCTGTAAATGTGAAGAACATAAAATACTTACAGTGAAATAATACAACAAATACCCACATTATAAGAAATAAAGAGTAAAATTTATATTGCAGAAAATTGAATCAGGATTTGGAAGTAAAAAGGGGAATGGTTTCTCAAGAATGAAAAAGGCAGTGGCAAAGAGATGAACCAGGAGTGTGTGTGTGTGTGTGTGTGTGTGTGTGTGTATATGTGTGTGTGTGTGTATAGACATGTAAGCTGAGTTACATAGTTTACCTGCAGAGCCTTGCTCACACCCCACACCCCCCACCCCTGTGTGGGGAAACAACACGGGCACGAAGGTGCGAAGTGCAAAGGGCAATCAGTTACCTCAAAATGTAATATGCATAAAGAAGGTGTCCAGAGGGAATATAAAGCCTGACACGTGGACAATTCCATACCATGACTTGACTTGGTTTGGGAGATCTGGATCCATACCATTTTAATTTCTCAGAAACCGACCGCTCTAGACCCGTATCTGGAGTGGAACCATTGCCCCAGGAAATGGTCCGTGGAGTTTTGTGACTTTCATCATCTATGCCTTGCACAATTCTTTTTCAGTTCATCCCTATATGTTTTGTAGGTTTAGTTGGTATTTTAAGTTGATTTTTCTCATTACTGTTTTTTTTCGGTACTGGGGATTGAACTCAGGGGCATTCTACCCCTGAGCTATACCCCCATCCCTATTTTTTTATTCTTTATTTTGAAACCGAGTCTCGCTAAATTGTGGAGTGCCTCAGTAGGTAGCTGAGGCTGGCCACGAACCCGGATCCTCGGGTCTCAGCCTCCCAAATGCTGGGATTACAAGCATGTGCCACCACGCCCGGCTTTCATTACTGTTTTCTAGTTGATTCTTTTAAAAATGTAAGAAAAATCCCAATTGTGGCATAGGGAATCTACTTATATAACATTGTTTGGTTGGCCCTTTTGTTTGTTTGTTTGATTGTTTGTTTGTTTTTGGTACTGGGGATTGAACCCCCAGTCCTATTTTTTATCTTTTTCTTCTGAAACGGGGTCTTGGTAAGTTGCTGAGGGTCTTGCTAAATTGCTGAGGCTGAGCTCAAACCTGCAATCCTCCTGTCTCAGCTCTCCAAGTACTGGGATTACAAGTGTGTACAACCACACCTGGCTTCAGTTGATTCTTGAATGTTCTCATTGGGTATTCATTTTGTCTCTGATAAAAATGAGGATCTTGCATACTTAATTTTTTTTCTTACCTTTTTTTACTGAATTGTCTGAAATATCAGTATAGTGTTAATAATCAAATGAATAAAAGTCTTTCCCTAAGTTTAATTTCTACATTTGGAATATTGTTAAAATAGTATTGATAATAATGCCCAGCACAGTGATATTTAAATAAATGTAAGGAAATTGGAGACATGTCTAAGGTGCTTGTTCAGGAGCAGAACTGTGAATAGCTTTTTAATTTCCTTTCTGATGATTGGTCTAATCTGCATTTCTGTGTGTTTTGAAGTCTTTTGGTAATTTACATTTTCTTGGTAAATAGATTTGCTTTTAAAACCTATTCTATATTTGTAGTCCTGCTCTATTTCTTTATTACAGCATTGTTTTTAAAGTCTATTTTTTCTTAATCAAATTTGCCAAAGATTGGTCTATTTTATTCCTTAAAGAGAACCAGCTTTTGGTTTTATTGATTAAGTCAACTTTCTTTTTAAGTCTGTTGGTTTGCATTCTATTTTATTAATTTCTGCTTTTATCTTTATTAACTCCCTCCTGTTTTCATTTTATTTACTTTTTATTCCTTTTCCAGCTCCTTGAGTTAAATACTTGATTCATTCAGTTTCATTTTTTTTTGTTTCCTAATAAATGAATTTAAGGTCATAATTTTCTTCTCTAGGCAACTATGTTGGCCCAATCACAGGGATTTTTATTTGTATTGCTCTCATTATGCTTCATTTCAAAATACTTTATTTGAATTTTTATTTTCTTTAACCCAATAACTATTTATTGGGTGTCTTAAAACATTTAAATTGATTGATTTTTTTTTTGCTTCTCTTTGTTCCTAATTCATAATTTTATTGTACTATGGTCAGAAACTATGCTCAATGTTATTTCTGCTTTGTAGAATTTATTTAACTTTTCTTTGTGGCCTAACATAATAGCTATGGGTACAAGCTTTTGCTCAGAATGTACCTGGCACATGGTAAATGCCACGTACTCAAATTTTTTTTTTTATTTTGCAAACACATTTGAACCATGTGTATGGAGGTTCCACAAAAGGCCAGGAATGGAATGACCACTTGACCTAGTTATACCTCTCCCCAGTAACTTTCCAAAAGGATTAAAGTCAGGATAATATAATTATATCTGCATACGCAAATTTATAGCAGCATAATTCACAGTAGCTAAATTATGTAGGTGTCTGTCAACAGATGAATGGAGAATGAAAATGTGGTGTATATTTACAATGGAACTTTACTCAGCTATAAAGAACAGAATTATGTCATTAGCCTAAGAAAGAGAAAAAACGTGTGTGTGTGTGTGTGTGTGTGTGTGTGTGTGTATGTGTGTGTGTGTATACAGAGGGGGAGGAGAGAAAAGCTACCAATCTTATGAGATTTTAAAATATTATAAAGTCTTTAAAATCAAAATTATATGCTACTGGAACATGAATAAATTAAGACAAGTTGAGGAATAGATTCAAGTGCATATAGAATGTTAGCATATGGCAACTACAGGTATGTGCACATAATGGAGTTTTACAAGGCCATAAAGAAAAACATAAGAGACCATTTGCAAAAAAAAAAAATGGATGGAACTAGAGAGCATCATGCTAAGTGAGATCAGCCACATTCAGAAAATCAAGGGCTACATGGCTTTTCTCACATGTGGAAGACAGAAAATAGGAAAGAAAAAGGACCTCACCAAAAGAAGGAGAGAGACCAAAATAGAGTAGTAGAAGGGGATCAGGGGAGAAAAGAGATGATAGAAAAGGGAGGCTTGAGGGAAGAAAACAAATCAGAGAACATTTTGTGCATAAATGAGTGTATCACTATTAGGGAGGGGAACGCATCAAGTGATGTTGTGTGCATGTGTGAATACATCACCGAGTCTCACTATCATACGTACATGCAATGTTCCCAGAAAAATTAACTAAAAGCAGAACGATAGCACATCACAAATCATGCACTCAATATTTTTTGTGTGTTTTGTATACACATTTGAAATATGTGGACATTATTTATTTATGTTTACCTATTCATATGTTCTTGGTAGTTAAATTCTAAATTATTGCTTATAGTTGTAAACTTCACTTTTTTTTTAATACTCAGAGAACTATGTTAAATTATAATACTCTTTGAAATCCTACATTTGCATTTCCCCTTGTGTCTGAGTTTTCTTTCTATATATTGAATACTATATTATTTGTAACATAAAAATAAATATTTCATCTCATTTCTTGGTGGGTTGTATCATTTGTGGTCACATTTAAATATTTATATCTATGTCCTTTTCGTTAGCATTCCTCCATTTATTTCTGAACTATGTCATTTTTTATTTTTAAGTAAACTATATATAGATACATAATGTAATTTTCTTTTTGGCATATTTCTTCCAAATTGAATTGTGTGTGTGTTCTTTTTTAAGCCAAAATAAATATCTTTTAAAAGTAGAATTTGATCCATTTACTACTGTACTGTGGTCTTGACATGTTAAATTTTGTTCCTTAAACTTATGCCTTCTAACTCTTTCTCTATTATGGCTGAGTGTCAGTTTTTAATTTAACAAATGTTGCATCCCTATTCATTCCTTTGCACACTGTCACCATTCACATGTCTCCCATCCTTCCTAAAAGAACCCTGCTTGCATTTAAGTATTCATTCTTTTCTGTATACCTATGTGCTTCAGGGCAGGCAGATCCTGTGGGGAATGATTTATTGTTCATCTAAGTCATTTGTGGAAGTCTGGCCCCTTCTCATTGTGATTGGCTTAATTGTGGTCCTGTGCTATTATTTCTGTCTAATGAGACTAAATATGCTTGGAGTTTATTAGGAAATATTTACTTCATTGATTAAATTTTTAACATACACACACACACACACACACACACACACACACACACACACACACAGACTCTTTTTTCACTCTGCACTGCCTATGTGATATCTAGAAACATTGATGCCATCTTCCAACTGTCTTCTAATGATATGCCTCCTTCTGAGGAGGGTGAAATGAAAAATAGAAAGAAGCTCAATACTCTAACTCATGCAAGTCACCAAATGAGTCAAACCATTACTTGATGTGAGAACATAATTGAATAATTCTTTCAGATTCATGTAGAGTTATATATTCACCAAGTATGGACCTCTACTTTTATAAGCAGATCCCCTCACAGTTTTAAAGATATCCTTTATTTTAACATCCCATGTAATCAAAGATGAATGTTAATAGCTTTTCTCTTATTTCTTATATATGACTTACTTTTCTATTTTAAAATTTTGGCTTAGGATTACTTCTTGCTGTGGGCCTTCAAATTTAATTCATTTGATTTTTGGCCTTTTTGTTGTTGTTGGTTTTTTAACTTTTATTTGAATCTTATTCTAAATTCTTAACATGGTTGTCTTTTTTTTTTTTCATTCTACTCATAAAAGTTTTCTTGCATTATTTTTTTGGTCATCCCTTTTTTAATTATTATTTTCTTGGGTTTCTCTTGTTAAGAAAACTTTTAGAATTACTGACTTCAACTTTATCCCCTTTTGCCACATACTTGTCATTTTGTTCTCTGTTCTGTGGTGATAATTCAGCTCAGTCTTACAGTTCTTTCAGTCTCCACCTACATCCATTTTTATATGTATGCCACAAACAGAATTTTAGGAAGAAGAGCCAGGCTAGAAGGCTATTTATTTTGAAAAGGATATGCTTCAAATAGAGATAATTTCAGTTCTTCTTTTCCTATTTGTATTCCCTTTATTTCTTTCTCTTGCCTTAACACTCTGGCTAGGGTCTCAAGTACTATATTAAAAGGAGTGATGAGAGTGAACATCCTTGTATTGTTCCTGATTTTGAAGGAAATTCTCACTGTTTTTCCCCATTCATATATGATGTTGGCTTTGAGTTTAATTGTATATTGTTTTTATGATATTGAGGTAAGTTCCTTCTATTCTGATTTTCTACATGTTTTTTAACATGAATGCATTTTGGATTTTGTCAAATACTTTTTCAGCATCTATCGAGATGATCTATGATTTTTATCCTTACTATTTATATAGTGAATAACATGTATTGATTTGTGTATGTGGAACCAATTTTGCATCTCTGGAATGAAACCAACTTGGTCATGTGTACAATTTCTTGATACGGTTTTGAATGCTCATTGTTAGTATTTTGTTTAGAGTATTTGTATATATGTTCATAAAGGATATTGGTCTGTAATTTTTTGTTCTTGAGGAATTCTTATTTAGTTTTGGTATAAAGGTGATACTGACTTCATAGGAGAAGTTTGGAAGGTTTCCATCTCTTCCTATTTCATGGAATAATTTGTGAAGAATTGGGTTTAGTTCTTTTATAAGAGTTTTGTAGAATTCAGCAAGGAATCCTTCTGGACCTGAACTTTTCTTTGATGGAAGGCTTTTTATTGCTGATTCTATACCTCTGCTTACTATTGGTTGGTTTAGGTTTTCTATATCCTCTCAATTCAATTTAGGTTGGTTGTATGTGTCTAGAAATCTGTCAATTTCTTCTATGTTTTCCAGTTTATTAGAGTACAAATTTTCAAAATAGTTTCTGATGATCCTCTGGATTTCCCCACTGTCTATGGTATGTCTCTTTTTCATTTCTTATTTTAATCAATATTAATCTGGAAAGTGAAAGAATTAGACAGTAGATATTGCTTTTTAAAATTTCAAGCATGGGGTAAAAATGTCTTACAGACAGAATAAACTGATTACCTACAAAAGCATCAAAATTGATCTGAGACTTCTCTATCACATATTCTAGAGAAGGAAAAAAAGAAGGAGGGAAGAAAAAAAAGGCAAACATTAAAGGAAAACAAAGAACAACATGATGACTATAGATTTTAGAATATAATTCTGTGATATATACCTAAATTTAAGAGACATTATGGTATATACAGGGGTTCAAATAAATGAACCTGCCATACAATTTCTGAATAACTTATTTGGAAATGTATATTTAGAAAGTGATATATCGAAATTATTAACTTACAAATGTGTAAATTATATTGCAAAAAGATTATCAGTTATTATTTAATATGGGCATATAGATAATTTATAGCAAAAATGATTGCTGAAGGATAAAACTTAATATAGCTATGACCTAAAATGTATACAGTATCAAAATAAAACTCAGAAAGGAGTTGGGTAAATTGGGCAAAAATCATATTATGGCAGAATTTATTAAATACTATTTAATGTTTTATTGCTACTTTGGGGTTTGAATGTGTGTGTATTTATTTTAAAAGAAAACTAGTAGAATTAAAAATACATATTCCAAATGATGACTAAATAGTAAAAGAGCAAAGTTTTCTTAATACAGAGGTTATAGATTTCAGTAACCTATTAAGATTGTGTATTGGATCTGGTATCTAATAATAATTATTTCTAAGCTGCTACGATGAGGCTGAACCTCTTCTGTAAGCCTGTTCTTCTTCATGCAACCTGATACAGCAGACATACATGCTTTCAAGCATTTTACTTTTACTCTAACTTCTTTCACAACTTGTAACTTCTTTTATGTCAGTGCCTAGTTATAATTGATAGGATTTCATACCCATATATGGACTTCAACTAAACTTATGTTCTCGTGGTTTTCATTAATGAAGAATTAGGTATAGTATTTACATAATTTCTAATAGATAAAAATAAAACAATCTATACATAAATCATATTATATGCATTACTTGCATAACAAAGAATTCATAGATTTTCACAAAACTTTGAAGGCTAAAATTATGCTGAGATTGCTAGAGGAGAATAAGTCTTATGTCTTTTGAAAAATTTAAAAGTCATTTTTTTTCTTTCTGATAATATTAAGATACTACAATCCTTTTCTAACACAAGACAACTTCAACTAACCTCTCGAGAGCCCTAGTTCCTTTAACTGACATATAACATCTGAAAACAAGAGAGGGACACTATATGTGCAAATTAGATCTTATGTATGAGACCCAATGGTAGGTGATACTGTTTTTTGAATATTCAAATAACAGTGCTAAGAAGAGCCTGAAGGGTTATGACTGCACCTTGGTTTTTCTAATTTAATTCTAAATTTATAAGTCTATTAAAATTTGTGTTCTAATATAACCTCTGTCAATTTATTGACTCAGTTTCAATTGCACCTTCATTGTCTGCTCTGAGAAAATGGGACTGGGCCCTTTGTTTTTCTTTTCCATCTACCATGATGTTAAGCTTTGTCAGTAGAGGGCACTGGGGAGACACTGTAGGAGGAAGGAGTTTTCTTCCCTCCTTCTGGTGTACTTGCTTTTCCCAGCCTTTACCACCTGGGCAGCTTCTCTAGTGCCTAATTCTTATCATGCACAGCAGTCAGAGATCAGTGGCTAGCCACTTCCTTTGTTATACTACTTGGACAGTTTTGTACTGATGTGCTTCCAGCAAGATAGCATCTTGTGAGCATCTTTCCCTAAAAACTTAGAGGATTTCCAACAAGTTCCACAAGTGTGGCACCACAATTGCCTTTCTGCTATTCATTGACCCATGACTGCCCTCCCCAACATGATCTGGATCTTATGCCTGAATGAGGCAGGGGATTAGGTGTGAGACTCTTTATCAGGTACTCTGTCATTGAGTTAGTGACTATTCCTTAAATTTGCTATTTCTATATTCCTTAGAATTATATTTAAATCATACTAACCAATCTTTAATCCCAAGTGCTAGTTATTAATTCTTTATATTAAACTTTCCTTGATAAATTTTCTATAAACTTTCTTTTGATCAAAACCTGACTAATAAAAAATCTTTTATATATGTATATTTTCTATCTGTTTTGACCTGTCAATTCATCTCCTCTCTGTTACAAAGAGCATTATTCTAATAACTAATATGCTATGCTATTATTATTCCTATCTATCTAAATACACCTAATTAAATCTTACACACTACCTTTAATTTTACTTCTCTTCTCTTTTATAATCTATGAAATATGTCACGTCAACTATTGTCACCTATTAACAATGAAAATTTATGATTTTTTCTAATATTTTATTAAGTTATAAATTCAAGTAAAGATTAAAGACTAATTAAAGATTTATAACAGAATAAAATGCTGAATGACAAGCTTTATAAAATTGAATTTCTATTTGTAAGATATCAATTAGCTTAAATGCTTTCACCTTTCAGGTATAAGGAGTATAAAGTAAGTAAACCTTTAATATATGCAGTCCAACTTTTTATTTTCACTAGAAGCAAAATAGTTCTGATGGAGCCAGAAAAATCACATTGGTACTGATAACAAATTTAATAGTACTGAAAATAGGAAGGGTAGAATTGATCAATAAATCTAAAAAGTGATTCTTTGAAAAAAGGAGTTGTAAAATATCTATCTCAAATTAGGAGAATAAGTAAAAATTTATTGATATAAGTAGGCAACAATGGATGGTAGAAAGAATAAAAGGATAAAGGAAAATGCAATGATAATTGTGGAGCATATTGTCACATAAATAAAATTCAATATTTACCCTTGAATAAAATTCTTAGAAAGCCAAAATTGAAGCATATTTTCTTAACATGATTTAGAATGCTATCTGAAAGTTAAATTTGAATATATAGATATATAGTAATGAAAGAATTACCATGCAGCCACAAAACTTGTAAGTTTAAAAGGGAAAGATTACAAAAGAGAAAATACAGCATGATATCATTGATATGTATCTTATTTTTAAATCTGAGATTTTATAATCACTTTGGGCTGTTTTGACAGTTTATTATTAGTGAAAATTATAATTCTGCAGAAGATTCCATATATTATTTTAAATGAATTGTGTCTATAGTTGAAAACCCAATGGTCCAAGTGTGAAACTATTAAAACACCTCCTTACTCTAAACTGTTTCCTAACCAAGTTGAAAGCAAAGGAACCAGTAGAAATAGTTTCATCCAGACCATTCTGGAAACAAAAACTGCACAAATGGAGTGGCAGAAACTTCTGGCCAGCCCTCAATGACTCTTCCTCAGTCATAGAACTCCAGCTTAGCTCTGGGCTGCACAACTCCCTATAGCAGCTGTGGTCACTCACGTGACCACATCTGGCCAGGGGCATATAAGCAGCAGTGGTAAAAAAAAAAAAAAAAAAAAAAATACAAAAAACACCTTCAGGGAAGTGCCCTCAAGGGCTGGAAGCTACCTTCCTCTGCCTTTTTTCCACCTGTAGTTTAGAAAGTAGATATGGCTGAAGAGGGAGCAGCTGTCTTGAACCACAATGTAGAAGTCCAGTGTTAGTGGTAGAATACAAGACATAGCTTGCCTAAGTTCTCAATAACTTTAAAACTAACACAGAAACTCTAGCCTGGCTACCTTTATGTGAAGGAGAAGCATACTTCCATCTTTTCAAATCCGTTGTCAGAGGTCTTCTTTCACGTGTGACCAAATCTCGTCCTCACTGAGATAGAAGACGCCCCTGCAAAGCGTCTCCTCTCTGCTTCCACTCAGACAGATATCAGGAAGCTTTACCCTCAGCCTTGAGAAGCACCCTCGGCTTGATCACACCCATGACTCCAGTTCACTGTACCCACTGCAATACTATGCAGCTTTTAAATTTATTTATTTATTTTTTTTAATTTTTTATTGTAGCAGTTCGTGCAATATAGCATACATCTTTGTTAAGTACGAGTTGTTAACAACATATTTGCACACAATTCTCATTTGACCCCTTCCCCAATTCCCACCCCAATCCCCTCCCCCTCCCTCCCCCTCAGGTTCACTTCAGTGAGTGACCTTGATATGATTGTGTAAGTACATCATGTGCTTTAGGGCGTCCCTCTGCCCCCTGCGTTCACTACAATTAAATCAACTTCGTTGCTTATCGAGGATCACTCCTTTTCATCTGGAGACCCTCCTATGCCACATCCCCTCCCTAGCATCCACATATTAGGGAGAACATATGCTTCTTAACTCTTTGTGACTGACTAATCTCACTTAACATAATCCTTTCCAGTTGCATCCATTTCCCTGCAAAGAACATGATTTTATTCTTCTTTATGGCTGAGTAAAATTCCATTGTGTACATATCCCATAGTTTTGTAATCCATTCATCTGTGGTTGGACATCTTGGCTGCTTCCATAGTTTGGCTATTGTGAATTGAGCTGCTATAAACATAGATACACATGCATCGTTCTGATAATTTGG
>PVLC010000563.1:0-33507 GCA_004027655.1 Graphiurus murinus
GGAGGAGGAGGAGGAGGAGGAGGAGAGGGAGAGGAGAGCGATAGATTCAAAGTCCAAGAAGTTCTCCAAATAGCCATTTTCTGGTCAATAAATATTTGTTGGGTAAATTAATGATCTGTTTAGGAGTGAGCTCCAACATCAGCCGTGATCTCACCACCCCTCCCTGAGCCAGCTGTCCCCCTGAAGTCACTGTGTTTTATGTCTATCAGTTGTTCTTGGACATTTGGGTGGGGAACAGATTCATGTTCCAAGCGTAAGTAGACTCTGGGGAGAAGGCTGGAGGCGGTGAGGCTCCCCCACACATGGAGGTTCCTTGGGTGTCCGCTCTCCCCTCTTCTCATGCACTGGCCCCTCCTGCAGGACACGATCTTCGGGCCATACTTCCAAAGACTTCTTTATGATGGCAGATCAGTGGATCTCTGAACTGGCTCCTAAACTGAGTGTCATTTGCACACCCAGCAAATTCCCAATGAGTCTCAACTTGATCTGTTCTAGTTATTCCCCAGGTACAAAGACCTAAAAAACTGGTCAATAGCCGGGCATGGTGGTGCATGCTTGTAATTCCAGTACTTGGGAGGCTGAGATAGGAGGATCGCAGGTTCGTGGCCAGCCTCAGCTACTTAGTGAGACCCTGTTTCAAATAAAGAATAAAAAATAGGGCTGAGGATGTAGCTCAGAGGAAGAATGCCCCTGTGTTCCATCCCTAGTACCAAAAAAAATTTTTTTTTAAGTATTATTTAGTGGGGAAGCTGACAAAAGACCAGTGACCGCTCCAAGAAGAGTTCAGTGGTGACAGGCTGACAAATGGCACCTCTCTCCCTCACAGTGTTTTGTCCAATGGCGGCTGGCTGGATGAGGGACACGTATCCTCTCCGCAGTGACCTTAGTGCTGTGCCCGTCTCCACTCAGAGGATCTTTATACGTCAGAAGCAGTGACGTCATCAGCACCAGCTGGCTTAGCTTGCTTGTATGACCAGCGTCCCAACGAGCCACTGTCTTGGCGTACATGCAAAAAAAGTAGCTGTGTCCAGATAGCACTAACTCGCCCTGGTTCCCAGTGTTCACGGGAGGAAGCCAGCGTCCTTCAAGATAATATGGGTCTGGATTTCTGGCCCACGCTTGCTCTCACTGTTCCCTTAACTTGGCCAGGTTTGGGGGAACAGAAAGGAGCCATTCGGAGACATGGGCTTTTACTGTCTTCCTTCTCTTTAGGAACAATGCAGGGCTGCCATGATGGCTGGAGGGGGGTGTGATGAGTCAGCTGCTTTGGGGACAGCCAGGACTGAGTGGAGTATTGCGTGTGGATTCATGGGAAGAGCCAGGGCCCGGGAAGCTGCGATCCCAGGAGGCGCCCTGGCTCGGAGATTCCATGGAAAGCATCACCGTCCACAGGACAGAGGGGCTGAGTGGAGAGGGGCATTGTCCTGTTTCTTCTGAGGACACTTCTGTGCTTTGGGGACACCGAGGCCAGCCTGGTGCTTGCGAGGAGCGTCCCAGCCTGCAGCGCCCGAGCGCGCCAGTGTCTCCCTCCAGCAGCCACGAGGCTCTGGGGCTCCGGTTCTCCCTGACAGTGGACTCGAGCGCTAGACGCCATAGCAGAAGCCCCTGCAAGGCCTCTTGGTGACCAGGCTCAGGTGACCTAGGCCCCCGACATCCCTGGGTGGCGCTTGGGAGGGCCGGAGTTTCTGCACTCAGCATGTGGCTGTGTGGCTGGCCTGCGGCCTTTACTGTCCAGCCGGTCACTGCAGTACAGACACCTGCAAGGCCTGGGGAGGGGTCACCGTGTCGGGCAAGACACCTTTGCTAAGTGCAGTGGTGCTTGGGGTAGGGAGACGCCAACACCCACAGTCTGTAGAACAGCCACTTGAAGCAGGCACCATCTGAACGCGCTGGCTCGCCTGCACGCCCTCCCCTTCCAAGTGTCCTTTGAGCTGAGCCCCCCGTTGACAGGATGATTGCTGGGACCTCACCAGGTAATGAGCTCATGAGCACTATTGTCTATTGCACAGAGAACTCGGGTGTGCCTAGCCCTGATCAGGAGGCAAAAAGTCTGGCAAGCAAGGAGCCACCTGGCCTGGCCCCCACTGCCTTTGGGATCCTTGGTTACCCAGCTGGACAAAGGACCGATTGGCTGTCCAGGACCTTGCTCCCAGCTTCCTCTAGGAATGAAATGCGGTGGGGGTCCTGAAGGAAGGGGCCATTCAGGCCCAGGTCTAGTTCCTCCCATCCATTGTGGAAATGATTCTGGAAAGGTCTAGACCCAGGTCTAGTTCCTCTCATCCATTGTGTAAATGATTCTAGAAAGGGCCAGGTCTAGTTCCGCCTTTTCATTGTGTAAATGATTCTAGAAAGGTCCAGGTCCAGGTCTAGTTCCTCCTTTCCATTGTGGAAATGATTCTAGAAAGGTCCAGGTCTAGTTCTGCCTTTTCATTGTGTAAATCATTCTAGAAAGGTCCAGCTCCAGGTCTAGATCCTCTCCTCCATTGTGGAGATGATGCTAAAAAGGTCCAGGCCCAGGTCTAGTTCCTCCTTTCCATTGTGTAAATGTTTCCAGAAAGGTCCAGCTCCAGGTCTAGTTCCTCTCGTCCATTGCGGAGATGGTTCCAGAAAGGCAGGGTCACGGGTCTCAATGTACAGCTGTCCAGCTTGCCCTGCCTCCTCCCAAGGGTGGAGGGCAGACGCAGGTGTTCCCGCTGCATCACTGAAGCTCTGCCACCAACCACCAGCCGAGCAGGGCAGCGTGGCGCCACCCCAGGGCTCCCCGCCCAGCGCTAGCAGCTGCTCCTCTTCCCCAGGTTGGGGGTGGGGGGCTCAGTGTTGGTATATGTATCCTTATCATCCGGTTGGAGATGGAGCCAGAGCACAAGCTCTTAGCCCCCTGCAGTCGCTCCATACAGAAGTCACTGCTTCTCAACAGCCAGCGCCGGGCTTGGGACGTGGGTGGCGACCAAAGCCAGGACAATATGCATGTGATCAAGTTTAGACACAGGGCTGTGGATTCAAGTCAGATTGTTTTAAGAGCTTTTATTGATGCATTATCGTCTCACATCAGAGTGTAAATCATGTTGACAGTGACATACATGCACACAGCACTTGGTGCCCCCCCCACCTCCCCATCTCCCCGCTTCCCATACAGAGGACTGAGACTGATATTGGGATTTTCACCTATGTACACACAGTCGATGTTAGTATTTCCAAAAATGAGCCTCAGTCTTCCCCTCCCCTTCCCTTAGACCACCTCCCTGGCTCCACTGAGGTTTCTCCTCCATTATCTGGACTCCCTCTGGTATCCCAGTTACTCCCTAGCTTGCGCATATTAAAACATCTGCCCCTTCACTTTCTGTGACTGGCTCATCTCACTTAACATAATGTTCTCCAGGTCCTTCCATTTTCTTGCAAATGACATTACTTTATTCTTCTTTATTGCTGAGTAGAATTCCATTGTGTGCATTCCCCACAGCTTTGTGATCCATTCATCTGTTGATGGACACCTAAGTTGGTTCCATAACTTGGCTATTGTGAATTGTGCTGCTACAAATGGCCAATGGATACATGAAAAAATGTTCAACATCATTAGCAATCAGGGAGATGCAAATCAAAACTACACTGAGATTCCATCTAACCCCAATCAGAATGGCAAGCATCAAGAAGTCAATAACAATAAATGTTGGCGAGAATGTGGGGAAATAGGAACTCTTCTGCACTGTTGGTGGGATTGCAAGCTAGTTCAGCTGCTATGGAGATCAGTGTGGAGATGCCTCAGAAAACTGGGAATGGATCCACCATATGATCCAGCTATGCCACTCCTGGGTATTTTTCCAGAGGTTGAAACCAGAGAACTACAGTAATAGATGCATACCCATGTTCAAGTCAGATTTTTGAGGTAGCTATGGATATGGGGAACACATCTCTCCCATGACATTTTGTCCTGAAGCCAGCAGCTATCCCCCCACCCTGTCCCAGCCCCGTCCTGCTGGGCAGGACTCTGTCAGGATGACATCACCACTTCCCAAAGAGCCAGGCCCACTAGCAAAGCGCTCGTCATTCCTGGATGACGTCTTTCAGCGGGGATGTATCTTGGCATCTGATCATCAAGGGCCTGGTAACAAACGCAGACCGGTCACACTGTCACTTGCCTGTGCCACCTGCTCAGCACCAGGACAGCTGACCCAAGTCCTGCTCCTAAGGAAAACGCACACTTGCTCCTTAGATGGACTTGTTGGGGAGAAGGTTCTGGTGATTAATGAGTTAACTTCCCCACTGATACACCACGCAGGCGGCCATTGACAACTGTTCGGGCAGCCTTGGCAAGAGCCTGCTCGTCTGTCTCAGGAGGTGCTGGCGGGGCTGGGGGAGGGCTCTGGGGTCTAGGAAGGGGTCAAGGCTGGGGGGGAGTTCTGAGGAAAGCCCTACAGTGCGTGCTGGAGGGGTGCGGAGGGGCTGCAGGGAGGCTGTGAGGCTGGGGGCTCAGCAGCGTGCACCTGCTCTGCTCCTCCTGGTGGTCCTGCAAGCTGAGCCCCTTCTTTAAGGATGAGTCCACCCTCCTACCTATGGTGGCGATTTTGCATCTCAGGCACCTGAGGCTGTGATGGGCTCCGGGTGGCACCTTGGGACTGTCCTCTGACGTGGACGAGGAGACAAATGACTGTCCGCCCTCGGTGGGCTTGTCCATGGACTACGGAGAGTCCAGCAGGTCTCCCCGTGGAGGGTTGTTGGTGAGGAGACGCATTCTTGAATTCCATGCGGGGACGGTCCCCAGAGAGGCCTCTGTCCATGGGGAACGAGCTCGGGATGATCCACAGGGCTTACGCCCCCGAGAGGGAGGGGCAGCCCACGACTCTTACCTGGACGCCCTGCAGAGTCCTGAGGGCCACGCCACAGTCACCGTCCTTCTAATGCAGGTTCCCAGCCTGGGGGAGGTGCACCCCAGCCCCCTGAAGAAGGAGGAGGGGCATTTCCAAGGGCCCAGAGCCCAGAGCAGCTTAGCGGTCTCTGCACTCAGAACGAACCTTCTCTAGCGCCACCTCTGCCACGATTGCCCCCTGGCTCGCCTGCTCTGCTGCCTGGGCTCCCCACGTGTCCTTCAAGTCTCAATCCAGACACCCCTACTTGAGGAGAAGAGCAAGGAGCCAGACTAGGAGGGACGGCCATCCCTGCTCCTATGACGCGCCATGCTTAACCTCAGGGGGTGTTACCCGGCTGACCTGGGAGACTTCTTCAGTCCCCCAAGTGTGGGATTCGTGAAGTCAGGGCTGACGTCTGTGGTTTCTGCAGTCGAGCACAGAATGCAAGCGCAGCACAGCGCCCCGGGAGGAAGCTGTGGATGGAGGAAGGGCGGAGCAGCCCCAGGACTGCCGGGGGCCGGGGCCGAGCTGCAGGGCCTTTACCTTCTCCTCTAGGGGATACTTTAAAACACAAGAGGGGAAATCCAGAATTTGGAGTGTATCCCCCAGTGCTTTGTAGACTATGGGTTGTGAAACAACTTAGAAAGTGGTAGCCAGCATGGAAAGAGGAAGGTGTGTGTGTGTGTGTGTGTGTGTGTGTGTGTGTGTGTGTGTGTGTTTATTCATACATATATATGTAAAAAATAAGTATTGCTTTACAATCTTCTGTTTCTGTGACATTATTAATCATGCATATTAAACATTCAATACCCAGGGTGCATTGAGATGTGTTTTGGGGAAAGATTCTACAGTTTCTCTTGGACTTAGCCGCAGCAGCCTGTCAGCCATATGTATGTCTATTTCAATACCCTTTCCGGCTTCCCTGATCTCCTGTGGATTAAGGGTTGAATAATCCTTCAGCTTATGGTCCTCGCTGATCAGTGGAACAACAGTAAAATGGACAGAGCGCATCATTCAGATTCATTATTAACATATGAATATTCGCTCTCAAACATAGATAACTATTCTAATGTGTTCTGCAACAAAAATCCCTTTGTATACTTTACATTTAAAAATTCCATCAACCCATGGAAATATAGATGCATAATTAACAGTGCATGAGTAAAATGCTGTTATAATGATAATTTGAAATCTATTAATTTTATAGATAAAATCATAATTTAAATGTTTCATATCATTAAATAAGGAAACGGATTGGTAGTAATGGATAGTAAGAGAATATGAGGCAGATAACATTAGTAATAACATTGTTTTAAAGCTTTTTAAGACAAAAATATTCATACAAATTTAAGTCGTAATGCAGACAGGAGACCAGAGATTAATTGTATCATCCTTCTAATCTCTGTAGAACCATCTGGGTACTATTATTTACAACAGTAAACAAAATAATATAAATACTACATTTACTGTATTTAAACTTTTGTCATTGAATTCCAGGTAGGCCATAAATCTTTCAAGAAAAAACGTCTTTTTTGAGAATTCATCACACCTTGGAAATATGTCAACACTTTGTCACCTCAAAAAGTGATAGCAAAGCAAAACCCCAAGCTCATGATCTTCAGCATCGATGCTTAGTGCGTAGAGGACAGACAGCATGGAGAGCAGTAGGAAACGGGTCCCAAAAGCTCACTTTGCATGAGGCCCGCAGGGGGACGCGGAGCTCGGGGGGGGGGGGGGGGTTTACATTTCTCTGTCTCACACAGTAGGGAGGCAGGAACAAGGGCTGAGAGTATTGAGAATGAGGAAGAAGGAGGAAGAAGAGGATGAGGAGAAAGAGAAGGAGGAGGAGAAGAGGGAGGAGGAGGAGGGAAGAAGGAGGAGGAGCAAGAGGAGAACCTGCATTTACCTGGGAGGAGGCATTGAATCAGGAGTGCCCTCCAGAGAAGACGGAGGATGGTCAGCCATACCCAGGAGGCTGGTGCTGAAGAACAGTAATGGAGGGACAGGGTTCCAGAAAACTGTTCAGGATGCAGCTGCTTGCACAGCTACAGCAAAGACTGGTGTCAAGAGAGGCTGGGACATCGTGCTGACAGATGGACAGAGTCTATATCATGGACGTTTTGCAATCTGGGTCAAGGCATTGAGAATTTATTCTGGATGGGTGGTGGGAGGACAGGAAGTGGGATCTCAGGAAGATCTTGAGAAGGAGGAACAAGATGTCACAACATCACAGAGTGGCCGTGGACAAGATGGGCAGGGAGGGAAGAGTCAGAAGTTGCTCCCAGCTCCCCCAGCTGGCTCCTCTACCTGTCTGCTTGGGCATGGGGTGGGTAAGAGATGGCACAGAAATGGCAAAGTGGTATGAACAGATATCTGTGAGTAGGAGTTGCAGGGACGACCCAGCTTGCTGGTTGTCTTACTGTGTTATGAACGGAGAAGAACAGGGACATTATTGATCACAGGATGAGCCAGGGCTCCTGGGCTGGGGGCAAGCAGGGGGCTGATGGCTGATCCAGCAGGGCAGCTCAGGGCTAGGGCTTAAGATGAGTTGAAGCTGGGACAACTGGTTTGTTTCACTGGGAGACCCCAGATCTGGCTCTGAGCCACCTCCAGATTATGGAGTGGCCTCACTGCCCCACCAGAAGCCAGTGCCTTGCTGTGACCCCAGCAGCCAGCTGCAACAGTCCTGTCCTGTGTCCTCTGTGAGGCCAGGCATTTCCCAGAGTCCCCACCCAATGACATCTCCTGTCTGCCACTCTTTCTGGGGCATGTGAGTGCTGGGCCCAAGTCCCAGGGGATCCGTGAGCCCAGGATCATATTTCTTTTATTTGGAGGAAGAGGGGCTGGGCAGAGGAAATCGGTTCTCAGATTAAGGTTTGCCTAGTCCCACCTCACACCTGCCCCTTGGGGTTCTCGTCGGAGCCATGGGCTAGAACTGACAGGGACGGGACCTGAAGCTCTACTTCCAGGTGGTAAGTGGCTTGGGGATGTCCTCCCACCTTTTGGAATGATTAGCTAGGTGACATTTAGAGATTTCTTTTATTTTTTATTTATTTTTATTGGTGTATTGTAATCATACATCTTTGTTAGGTACAGGCTGGTAAAGGCATACATGCACACATTTCTCATTTAACCCTTCCCCAATTCCTACCCCTCTCCCTCCTCCTCCCTCCTTCTCAAGTTCAGTTTAATGATTGACTTTGATATGTTTGTGAAAGTACATCATGTGCATTAGGGTGTCACCCCCCCATCACCTTCAGTTAAGTCACCTTCTTTGCTCATCTAAGGTTTCTCCTTCTTTGTCTGGAGTCCCTCTTATGACCCACTTTCTCCCTAGCTTCCGCATATTAGGGAGAGCATACGATTTTTTACTTTTGGTGACTGACTAATCTTACTCAGTATAATGTTTTCCAGTTCCATCCATTTCCCTGCAAATGACATGATTTTGTTCTTCTTTATGGCTGAGTAAAATTCCACTGTGTACATATCCCATAGTTTTGTAATCCATTCATCTGTTGATGGACCACTTGGCAGGTTCCATAGTTTGGCTATTGTGAATTGTGTAGAGATTTCTGTTGGATCTTCTTGCTCTTCCATTAGTGCCTCAGTCTCAGACACGAGGGAAGCTTCTGGAGTCCAGTGTGTGGCTTACTGCCCTGGCTGCCTCCTACATCTGTGCACCCTGGATAGAGGGTGGAAGGACCCTCAGGTGTGGAGATGGCTGTAGATATGCATGCTGTTCAATGGGTGTCGTTAGGAGTTTCCAGGAACACTCTAAAACTATATTTGGCCATTGTTGTGATGTGTTTTGTTTCTTTTTAAATAGTAACAGCTTCTATCATATTTTCCAAGGTGTCAAGGACCTAGGAATGGTTAAAAAACCACTTCCCTGTGGGCTTAACCACACCCTAGCCTGTCAGTATTTATCCTGATCTACTCTTAAAATAACTGTGGGAAAACCCCGGTGCCCACTCTGTAGCTGGCAGCAGCCCAGGGCACAGAGCGATTGCCCATGGGGGAACAGGACTCCCAGCTCAGGGTCTGGGCCAGCGTATCCCCTAGAAGAGCATTAACAAAAACAAGGGGAACTTGAGCCTGCCCAGGCAGCTGCAGAATCTGGATGGAAGGAGGACATGTGACTGGGAACAGAGAGATTAAAAAACAAATGGGTGTTTGGGCTCAGAACCCTGGATGCATCACCGGGAGTCATCGCTAGAAAAGCAAAGATACTTGGGGTATGAACTTCATGTGTTATGAGCCAAATTGCCTTGTAAACAGCTACTGCCGAGCCCTCGGGGGAAGACTTCATCAGAACTTGGCCTGTGGCTATCCTCCTTGCTCACCCTGGGAGGGGCCCAGGTCACCAGGAGCTCCGTGCCAAACATACCCTCATGGACAGAGCACGCATTTGCCTCTTGGCCCTCGGGGTTATGCGCACTCACAGCTGGACGGCCAAGCTGGCCAATCCAGTTCCTGAGGACTAAAGTGCAGGAGAGGAATTCCAAGATTTCTTCATCCAGCCCATTGGTGGTGGTAACTGTATGAGGACTCCCGGGGTCCAGATGAGGTGCTTCCCACACCTGCGCTTGGTCTCTCCCTACAACTCCCTGGGATTGCAAGCTGCAAGATGGCAGGCCTCTCGCTGCCTGCGTGCTATGGTCTGGATCTGGGGCGTCCTCCAGAAGCCCATGTGTCGGGCCATGCAGCAGTGTTCAGAGGGGGAAAGATTGGACCATGAAGGCCCTGACCACATCCAGGATTAATCCATTTGATCATTTGATGGGTTAATCATCTCAATGGACTACTGGGAGGTGGTACCAACTACAGGAAAATGGGGTGTGTCTGGAGAAAGGAGATCACTGGGGGTGTGGCCTTGCAGACTCTCTCTCTCTCTCTGACATGATACTTAAATATATATGTGGAAAATTTATAATCAAGGAGTAGTTTATTAAAGAATTTCGGCTTTGGGGGTCGATGGTGAGGTTGGAGTCTCTTCCTTGATATTCTCTCTCTCTCTTTCTCTCTCTCTCTCTCTCTCTGCAGTACCCAGGGACATTCTACCTCCAAGCTACACCCCCAACCCTATTTTTTTATTCTTTATTTTGAAACAGAATCTCATTAAGTAGCTGAGGCTGGCCACAAATCTGGGATCCTCCTGTCTCAGCCTCCCAGGTCCTGGGATTCCAAGCATGGGTCACGGTGCCCAGCTTCCTAAGTTCTTCTTGTTAGGTATTCGATCTCAGCAATGGAAAGCTAGCACACTGGGCCTTGTAGTTCAGTGACTTCTCTGCTCCAGGAAGCTTTCTGTGGATAGTGCAACCTCTCTATCCCAGGAAAGAACTGCATCTACAAGTCCTCGTAGAACTCTGCATGTGCTTCTCAATTCCTTTGAAACCTATTCTGCCCGGGCTTCCTGACAAATTTAGATAGAGGGGGGATGGAATTTCTCCCACTGACCCTCTTTTTCATCTTCTTAGTGGCTTCCCATCTCTTATCTTCTCTCTCTGTTCCTTCAGTCTCCTTCTCTGCCTACTCAGTCTCAGGAGTGGTCAGTCAGGAATCTGTATTTGAAGTAATGGAAATAGGCTCTGGTTAATTGAAGCAAAACAGTCTAACACAGAAAAAATAAGGACTGCCACACAAAAGAGAAAGAAAGCCAAGAGTCAACCAGTCAGAGTGAACCCTAGGTAGGAAGACTGAGGTGGGCCTTCCTGGAGCCCCCCTCAACAGGGATCAAGTCCCAGCCAATTGCTCACCTCGAGCCACTCGGCCTGATGTGCAGATGTCGGAGAGAACTGAATTTGTCTGGTCTGGACCATGTTCCGGATCGATCATGTTGGATGCATTGGGAGTGGTAGTGGTGGAAATAGAAGACGATGGCTTCCCACCAAAAGACTGGGGTCCTTTACCAGGATAAGGAGGGGTGGAAACTGGGCTTGTGCAAGTACACATGTCCATCAGAATGCCCCAGACAGGACACAGACACGGGGAGAAGACAGTACGCTCCCACAGGGCAAGGCTGCTTCTGAGTCTAACTGCAGTCCTGTTGAACATCACAAGCTCAGATTGATAACAAAAAATTCCCCAGAGTCAGCGTGTGCTAACCTCTCAGGGCAGGAGGGAGCAAGGCTGATGGATTTTGTTTATGGAAAGTGATGGTGTAGTAATCTTGCGTCTACACCCCAGCTATTGTCCCACAGGATATGAGATAAGATTTGCAGGCATCAGGAAGGGCGAGTCTAAAACAGTGTGTCATTTCAGCAAGGAATTAGATAGAGGGAGGACGGAATTTCTGGCTGAAATTCCACTGCTCAGCACCTCTTTTCTAAGCCCAACAAGACAAAGCCCAAGGGCAGCTTGAAGCTGGGACCCAGAGGCAGGTCACCCTGTTTAGGAAAGAATTAGCCTGGGAATAGGGACCTGCATTGCAGTCCTGGGGTCACCACTACCCAGAGCTGCTCTGTAGATGGTCCGTTTAGCTCTTTGGGCTATGTGTACCCATCTTTAAAATCAGGCTTTTAAATGGTTGTTAAGATAACAATCCTGCCAGAACTTCCTCTAAAACCTCAGCCAAAAGGCCAAGGCTAAATGATGTCCACCTGAGGACATATTGCACTGTATGCTGATTATTTGTGTTTGTGAGTGTGTGTGTGAGTGTGTGTGTGTGTGTCCCATAGTACACAACCTTCTGCTCCATGGCCAGATTCTTATCCACCCCTGTATCCAACGTGTCCCGCACAGTGCCTGATGTCTGACGAGCTCTCATTGGACATTGCAGAATGAAGGAAGATGACCCAGAGGCTGACCCTGCTGTCTCAGAAGATGCTGTGACCGCAAAGCACAAGGCGGGTCCTCTTCCACTTCCAGTATACCAGAGAAAGAAATACCTGACTCAGGTGCGCTCTGGGTGGTCTCTGGTACCACCCCTGGATGTTTCGGGAAATGCCTCTCTTTTCAAAGCCCTCGGCGGGGGGGGGGGGGGGGGGTACACATAGCCCAAGTCATCTGGAGAACTCACATTTCTGAAAATAACTGAGTTGGAGAATTCGATTAGGGTGAGCCTGACACAGGGTTGGGGAGCCTCCGTGGTAGGATTCTCAGGGCAGTTTCTAAGGGAGCTGTCTCCTGACACCCTCCTGTGTGGGGGAGGACGGAGGGGCCCGAACAGACAGGAGTCACAAGAGTCACAGCATTTCCTGGTGCCACATACTCATATCAACTCCCCGGTGGGATGAGGTCCATCCTTTTAAGGGAGACCCAGCATCTCGAGGATCACTGGACCCACACGTCCTGGAGCACAGTGTGGTTTCTTCCCAACAGGAGCCCAAGTACGGGCTCCAGTTCTGAGCTTAAGGCTGTAAGAGGTCCACGAGAGCGGCATTACTCACGACAGCCAAAGGCAGAAGCAGCCCACGTGTGCACGAAGGGATGAGCGGATGTACCAACAGTGGTCCCTCCACAGGACGGAAAAATTGTTCAGTCTTGAAGGAAATTCTGAGCCATGCTACAACATGACGAACCTTGAAGACATTAGACTAAATGAAATAAGGCAAATCGCAAAAAGACAAAAATGCTATGATCCCACTTATGTGAGGTCTGATTGACAGAGACAGAAAGTACAATGGTGGGTGCTAGGGGCTGGGGAAGGGGAAGAGAGTTAGCGTTCAATGGACAGAGTTTCTGTTTTACAAGATTAAAGGCTTCTTAAATGGCTGCACAGCAATGTGAATGTTCTTAACACTATTGAACTATATACTTAGAAATAGTAGTGATGAGCCAGGCATGGTGGCGCATGCTTGTAATCCCAGCATTTGGGAGGCTGAGACTGGAGGATCTAGGTTCATGCCAGCCTCACCTACTTAGTGAGGCCCTCCACAACTTAGTGAGACCCTGTCTCAAAATAAAGGATAAAAATAGGACTGGGGGTGTAGCTTGGAGATAGAATGCTCCTGGGTTCAAGTTCAATCCCCAGTATCACAAAACAAACAAACAAACAAAAAAACAAAGAAAAAGAAAGAAAAGAATAGAAATATTATGATGGCTAGGAAAGAGAAGGAGAAGCAGAGGAGAGAGACAGGACTTGGACACAAGTTGCTTAGAGGTCTTGACCACCAAGAGACATGGAAACAAAATGTCAGCTCTGACGAAACCAAAGTGAGTGACTGAGCACCAGAGCATGCACCATTAACCACGGATGTGAACTGGGCCTCCCCGCCCCTCAGCAAGCCTGGTTCCCAACTGCCCAAGCCCTGCCCCAAGGCCCTGCACCACCCAGGGACGCCCCACGGCCCTGGCTTCCTGGCTTCTGCAGCACATAGGTGACCTCTGCACCTCTCTGAGCCTCATGGAACACAGCCAAACACAGAGGAGCTAATTCAGAGCACAGTCTGGGGCCTGGGGGAGCAGGAGGAGGCGGGGAGGGGGCTTTCCAGAGCCAAAACGGAATGGACAATGTGCTGTTGGGGCAGCCCTGTTGACAGGAGCCCACGCTGTCCACGTGACCACACTCAACCGCCTCCGCTGGCAGCTCCGGGCGCCAGGCCTCTGCTCACTCCTCTGACTCCCTCCTGCTCACCCCTGCCCTCCTCATTGTTCCCAAGTCTCTCCCGAAGTTGTCAGTCCTCCACTGGGGTGGCAGAGTAGTTCCCTGCGCCCTCTGAGGCTGTAGGAGCAGGGCCATGGGGCCTCCAATGATTCCCTTCAACACCACAGTAAGCAAGAGAATCTTCCAGAACATGTTGGTGGCCACACACAGCAGGAACTCAGGTGCTACTGGGGTTCTGGAATAATAATAGCCACTGAGGACCATCGGGCAGCTGTTCCGGGGAAAGGAGAGAAGACAGAATGTAGATCAGGATTCATGGGCCTAAATAGGTTCACATCTCACCTCAACACAACAGAATACCTGTCAGATAGATGAAGGAGTTATGGAGCCGGGCGTGGTGGCGCACGTTTGTAATCCCAGCATTTGGGAGGCTGAGATTGGAGGATCTGGGTTTGCAGCCAGCCTCAGTTATTTAGTGAGGCACTCCCCAACTTAGTGAGACCCTGTTTCAAAATAAAGAATAAAAAATAGGGCTGGGGGTGTAGCTCGGAGGTAAAATGCCCCTGAGTTCAATCCCCAGTACCAAAAAAAAAAAAAAAAAAAAAAAAGATGAAGGAGTTATGTCCAAACATTCTCCGTAGAAACCAAAACTTTACTTTCTCCATAGAACCCAAAACTTTCTATTATCTAAGAGTGAAAGTAATAGAAGAAATAGTAAAAGGAAGATTGGCAGGCTTAACCATATAGAAATATGAAACTCCAAAATAAATGGGCAACATCTAAAGGCAATCAATATTAGAACAAATTCATATCAAACATGACTGGTTCCTATCTTTTATATACATAGCTCTGATAAACCAATAACAAAAAAATAATGTTTTTGGCAAAAAAGAAAGTAATGATAGGACAGACTATTCTCTGCAAATGAAATAAAAATAGCTAACATAAATATTCCCATTTGCCTTAAGAGAAAACCCATGTTCAACATCAACAAGTAATTTATTGGCCACACAATTGTCAGAGTTTAATGACAGTGCTGAATGATGACAAATTGTGGTAACAGAGGGGGAGTGAGATAAAATTCCAGTTTCCATGGAATTTCATTTTCACAAATCTTCTGCAGAACAATTAGGTGACAATCACCAGAGGCCTTAAGATGTTCATTGGAGCCAGTTCTTATAGGAGGCTATCCTAAGTACACACTTGAAAAACAGATACTTAGCCAGGCATGGTGGTGCACACTTGTAATCCCAATACTTGGGAGGCCGAGACTGGAAGATCATAGGTTCACGGCCAGCCTCAGCTACTTAGTGAGGCTCTCCACAACTTAGTGAGACCCTGTTTCAAAATAAAGAATAAAAAATAGGACTAGGGGCATAGCCCGGAGGTAGAATGCCCCTGGGTTCAATCCCTAGTACCGCAAAATAAATAAATAAATAAAAAGATAGATACTTAGCTTTTTACCACAGCTGTGTACCTGCAAAAACCTGACAACAATTTGAGTGCCGAATAGCATTTGGATGGCTGAATAAAGTAATACATCCAAACAATGGAATATAATACAGATACTAAAAATTGTTTGATGAATTTAAATGACAACTAGCCAGCATTAAGAAATTGTTTGTTTGAAAGTAACACTGCAGATATATTCATAAAATAAAATATAAAGCCAGACATGGTGGCCCACTCTTGTAATCCCAGTATTTGGGAGGCTGAGACTGGAGGATCTAGGCTTGCAGCCAGCCTCAGCTACTTAGTGAGACCCTCCACAATTTAGAGAGACCCTGTTTCAAAAATAAAAAATAGGGCTGGGGGTGTAGCTCAGAGGTAAAATGCCCCTGGGTTCAATCCCCAGTACCATAAATAATAAATAAGTAAATAAATAAAGAAAGAAAGAAAGAAAGTATAAATATTTTAGTAAAACTCTGGAAGGTTACTGAGTCAACTGGATACCCTGTAAAAAAATCCACTCATCAATATTATGAATTTAAGTGCAAAACAAAAAACAATGAAGGATGCAGAAAAATAGTTAATATGAAGTAGATAACAGAGTTCTTAAGCAGGACACAAAAAATGCTAAGTCATAAAGAAAAAATAAGATTGACATTAAAACATTATGAAGAGAGTCGACATAAGAGCCAGAGTGGAACGGGAAATTTGTTGTAGTTTATGTCTAAAGTAAATTCAAATCTAGAATATAAAAAGACCTACAAATCAACATAAAAAGAAAGACCAGCCTAGCAGTAATGGGCAAAAGATCCAAAAAAGTCAGGTAACCAATGAGACCACCCCAGTGCCCAATGGCATTTGGAGGAATGGCTACAGGGACGTGCAGTGTTGGTGGGAACGTAGGGAGAGCTGCCAGCCGCTCAGTACTGCCGGCGGGTGTGCGCGTTGGTGCAACCACTTGGGAAACCCTTTGCTTGAGCCAGGCACACCTCGTGACCAGCCAGGTGTGCTCTCAGGTACAGATCCGTAGATGCCTGTGCACACGTCTGCCATGAGATGTCCTGTATTTGTTGTTGTTAATAGCAAATCACTGGAAACTTCCAAAAGGGCTGTAGTTATTTATCCCTGGGTAAGCAAATCGTGTTACGCTCAACCCAGCAATCAGAATGACCGAATTGCACCTAGATGCAATGTCCTGGTGAATCACAGAAACAACGCTGTGTGCAGAAAGCCGATTCCAAAAAGCAGCATATAGATTGACTCCACTTATCCAGAGGCGAGCATGGGCTATCTAAGCCCTGGCGCTAGGTGATGCTTAGATACTGGAAGGAGACATGGAGAGGGCCTCTAGGGTGCCACAGAGGATGGATCTCCATCCTGGGGCTGGCTACACAGGTGTGTTCAATTTGTGACACTGTATGGAGCTTTACTTTTAGGATTTGTATATGCTGTGTGTATAAATCGGACTTAACTATTTGTTTAAAAAAGAGAAATAAACACTGGGAGATATGTCAATGTATAACCTCTGGGTTGTGGGTGATTTGTACATTCTTCTCTATGTCCATGTTTTCTAAAATAGTCTATATATACTACTTTTATTATAAAACAGTCTCTTGTGTTTCTGTTTGGTGGCTGGCCCTGCCTGCCTTTCTCAGGACAGGCCCTGGGACGTGTCAGCCCTGCGGGCCGGAGGTGGGAGAGTGCAGAGGAAGAAGGTCTCCTGGCACTTGCAGAAGGCTTGTGTAGTCATGTCGCTGCCCATGATGCTGAAGCTAGAATTTCTACGCAGGCCACAAGCCGCATTCTCAGAAGCCAGTAGGGCTGATGCTAGCTACCCTCAACAGGAGCCACTGCTCCCCAGGAAACAGTCAGCCGCTGCCTTTGTTTTCTGTTATTACAACAAAATACAAGATGATCAAACTTAAGAAGAGGAAGAGTCTATTTGGGCTCACAGTTCTGGAGATTTCAGTACATGGTAGGTTGGCCCCATTATTTGGGGCCTTTGATGGGAAGTGGTAGAGCTGGCGGATCACCTTATGACAGCTAGGAAGGGGAAGAGACCAGAGTCCCACAGCCCTGGGAACCTGCCTTCCTCCCACTGGGCTCCACCTCCTAAAGGTCACACCTCCTCCACCAGTGCCACCAGGGGCTGGGCACCTTGGGGGACACTCATCCACACCAAAGCAGCTGTTTGTCCTGCGCACCATTGTTTTCAGACCAGGCTCTGCAACCACAATAGATATGTCTAAAGGCACAGCATGTCTGTGAATTCTGGGATGGCTTCCCTTCTGCACAGTCCTACTCTTAGAGAACACATCCTTGGTGTCCTTTACATTGCAGAAAGTGTCACAGAGCACTGGAGAAGGGGGGAATGGCTGTAAACTGATTCCAAAGATGTTTATGTGACTGCCCATCGCTCAATGTGTCAGAGTTGAGATCCTGCAAGGGATGCTGATGGTGCACCTGCATTGACGTTGTTTATGCTTATTCATCCTTTGGTTCACGAGGCATCTTACCGAACACACCCTGTTATGGGTACGCCTTTGTTCTTGAGGGCCAGCCCCTGCGCTCAAAGTGGTTCCATTAGCATTGCACCTAACAGAACAACTCAGAGATGGGTGCGCCATTCAAGTGTTGTTTTGCTCTGATACCGCTTCTATTTCTCTGCCGTTTTCTCAGTCCTATCCATCCTTCTGTGATCATCACTTCCCCCCCTTCCTGCCACCAAATCCCCACACTTCCTTATTTGCAGCTACAGCCAAGCAAGTCCAGAGCTTTGGGCTGGTCAGTCACTCCCGACCCCAGTCCACGGCCAAGAGAGTGGCATGCTCTGATTGGCCAAGGCCTACCCTCTCCACTGTGCCACTGTACTGAGTGAACGGGTTGCTCAGTCCAAGCACTGCCCTGGAACTGGGGCTGAGGTGACACCTCCAAACCTCAGGGCTGCTGAATAACCCTTGAGGCTGGAGTGAGTGTTGGGGAGTTCGGCCTGCAGTCCCTCACACCCCTAAGTGTGCAAAGAAAAAAGGAAGCATGCTTGTCCAACTTCAGATATTTTTGTGTGTGTGTAGTCCTGGAGATGGAACCCAGGGGCATTCTACCTCCGAGCTCCACCCCCAGCCCTATTTTTTATTCTTTATTTGGAAATAGGGTCTCACTAAGTTGGGGAATGCCTCACTAGGTAGCTGAGGTTGGCCGCGAACCTGAGATCCTCCTGTCTCAGCCTCCCAAGTCCTGGGATTACAAGTGTGCACCACCACGCCTAGCCCACTTCAGATTTTTTATAGGATGAAATTGGAGTTGATCACCTCAAGAAGAAGAGGAAAACCACGTTAGGATCTTTTTTATTCTATAGGAACCTGCTAAGACTCCTTTCAAGAAAAAACCCACTGGTCACCTCCTTTGTGCTGGGCCCTGCATGGATCTTGGGACGCAGAGGTAACAGGAGGGACTTCCTAGTCTTGAGAGCTCTAGGGTCTTCCCCAGCCCCTCAGTGCGTGTGGTATAAAGTCTTCCCAGCTGAAGCAGCAGGCACAGGATCTTAGGGTACAGAAGGAAGCAGAAAACCACCCCAGCCAGGCAGGGATGAGGGGACAGCTTTCCCGACTGCCTCACACTGTGGCTGGGTAGTTTTCAGCCGGGGACTGAGCAGGACTTCCTGGTCATGTCTATCCATACGGGACTCCTGCAATGGGCAAGCGAACAGGCTTCTGTCAGAGGGCTGGGAATTAGCAGTGAAACTTGTCCCAGAGGAGGAGAGACCCAGGGAGTTACCAGGTCATCTGTGGTCACTTAGGTCCCCTCCGCGTTATCGCCTTGCTTTCCCTTTCTTCCGCCCTGTGAAAGGCAGATTGGAGCCATCAAGGACTTGGGAACGGAAGGAAGCTGTTTGCTTTGGGAAGGACCATTTTGTGCAGCCGGCCTGATTGTCTTCCCTTTCGAGTGACCTCTTCTTTGAAACGAACTGGCCTTTTCCAAGGTCTGGGAAAAATAGCCAAGGCGGAACGCCTCCTTTTGGGAGTAGGTCCCCGCCCTTTCATGTGGTCCAGGGTTCCCCTGGGAGGCCCCTTGTGTAAACCCTTTAATTGCAGAGCTAATACAAACCAGAGCAGAAATGATCCATCCAGGAATTCTTGTTTGGATTCATGGCTGTTTTTTTTTCAAAGGGAACCCTGGGTCCCCCTCTTATCTGCTCTTGGATCAGCTGGAGCTGCCTTGTTTGAAGAGAGCTTAGTAGAGGAGATAACACATTAGCGCTCTTCCCACCCCTGTGTGGTAGAGGTTTACTCAAGAGCATCAAATCTCAACTCTCAATGGGTGAAGAAACCCAGATTGCTGGGAGGCTCCTGCCCTGCAGCTGACTGGCCTGGAGGAAGTCAGAAAGAGGGCTTCCTCCCCCACCTGGATATGGGGAAGAGGGAGGGGTGATGACCCAGGTTCTGACTGCACAAAGGACCTGGATCCCAGGATGGATAATGTGCTAAGAGGCCAGGAATCTTCTTGCTGGGGCTGTGGAGTGGCTCAGCTTGAAGTTCACAGGAGACCAGATGTTATCTGTGTCTTCCAGGCTGCAGGTGACTTACGGCTCGTGTGGTGTACGGCAGATCGAGATGTGGAGCTCGGCTTCCCCTTGAAGCCGAGAGGTGTGTGGTTGGCTGACAGCTTGCAGGTGCAGGGTGACAGTGCGCCGGTTCCCTTTGGCTTTCAGGTGGAATCACCCTGCTCTTGGGGTGGCTTCAGCCAGGGACTGAGCAAGACTTCCCAGCCATTTCCACCCCACAGAAGACTCCCTGGTCCAGAGTTCTCCATGGGACAGGCGGGGATACTGTGCTACAGACCACAGTGGGCTGGCCCCTCCTGACCATTCTCCTTCTTCCCTTTTCCTTCCACAGCCCTTATCCCCAGTAAACCACTAGCTCTCCTACAGCAAGCTCAGCATCTGCATTCCCCAAGGTGCAATGAAAACATTACGAGTCCAAATCCTTGTCGCAAGAACTACTGCGCATCCATTTACCAATCCGAGAGGTTTGCAACGTGACCCCACTAGAGAAGGAGACCCCCAAGGGTTGCACCTCAGGGGTACGTTAAGCCAGGCGTGGTGGTGCACGCTTGTAATCCCAGTACTTGGGAGGTTGAGACCAAATGATCCGGGTTCATAGCCAGCCTCAGTTACTTACTGAGGCTTTCCACAACTTAGTGAGACCCTGTTTCAAAATAAAGAATAAAAAATGGGGTTAGGGGTGTAGCTCAGAGGTAGAATGCCCCTGGGTTCAATCCCCAGTACCACAAAAAAAAAAAAAAAAAAAAAGGGAAAGGAAATGGCAGGAATGATCTGGAAAGCTAGGGAAGAAATCACCTTAGAATCTGGACCTACTAATACCCTTCTACCATTTAAGTCCCTGGGGACCGTTAGCCAAGAAGTCAGGGCACCATTTTATTGAACAGGATGCTATCCAGGAACATCCCGTAAGGGAGGGAGACTCCGAAAATTGCCCCTGTTCGATCTGGACTGGGTGGCGTCTGTCACAAGCCCTGCTGAGCATAGTTCAGGATGGAAATGTATTCAGAATTTTCACAGCCCAAATACTAAGCTAAGATAAAGACTGTAGATTCGGTCTTCATCAGTCAAAACTTTGAAGGGCAAAGGGGTGCTGCTCATCACCCAGTTTTGTCTGATCTGGTTCCAAACATAACCTGCTTGCGTTCTCTCAAGGATCGGGAATTGGGCGGTGTCCAGTTGTGGTTACCTCTGCACATGCAGGAGGCAGTTTGTACCTTCTCTCTAGAGACCTCCAGAGCTGCACAGCCGTGGGTGAGGGGAAACTCAAGGATATTTCATCTTTGTATGAGCTCATGAGCTCGGCATGGTTTAAAATTTCCAAGGCTGCCATTGTCTCCAAGATGTATCATAGTAGTTTCTTTGCTTATCTTTGATATAAAATGTGTTTTGAGGACTCAGTAACTTAAAAGACCTGTTCATGGAATTTTAGAGAGTTTTAAACTTGATATTCAGTACACACGTACACTTAGGTTTCCCTAACCTTAACTCTAACTGTAAGTCTAACCCTAACACCAAACGTAACCCTCCCTTGTATCTCTTGGACTTGGCTCCTGTCCCTCTGTCCTCTGACATTTTTACAAAGCATGAGGGATTGTCTATAATCTGGCATGTTACCCTATGAAAATATGTCTCAAAAACCAAACAAAAAAATAATGGTTTTGTTTTATTTTTATAGTGAATGGGTTGCAGAAAGCCAGAAGGAAATTCTGTCTTCTAGGCTGCTTATTTTACTTGGACAGAAAAATGCCTCTTTAATGGGTGTCCTTGAAGGTAATGAAAGCCAAGAAAAAGCATTGCCAAGTTTAAAGAGGGTAGATATTCCAAAAAGCAATACCAGCAAATTATGTTCAGGAATAATGCCCACTACCACCATAATTACTTATTAAGGTTGGAAGTCTTGGTTTTGTAATAGTATAAATGACAGCGGAAACAGAATAAAATAGATGCATGTAATAAAGAATATTCTTCATAGTAACAGGTAAAAAATATATGTTTAAAAACAGTTTAATTAAGTGATTTTAAAAGACAAAAATGTAAAAACTAATAGCATCCAACTACCACTGGCAATAGTATCAAAAATGTTACATACATAGAAGTGATTTTTGGAAAATATGAAAAATAAAAATAAAACCTCCATGTCCTATAAGAAGTCATAAAAAAAACAATCAATTTGAAGGGAGAAAAATATTTCTGGTTGCACAGATGACTAATCCAAACAGGATTTTTACGAATTTGGCAAAAACATATGTTGAAATTGATCCAAAAGAGCAACTGGCTTTAAGAGTCTTTCAAAAGACACTCTTAAAAAATAAGAGTTTAGTAGTCCTAGCAGACATTAAAACAGACTTTAAGAGGAACATTAATCAAAGCATTAGAAGGTTGGCTTAAAAGCAAAGAGAGAGGTGAAAGGAATGTAATACGTGAGCCTTGAGTTCAAGGAAATAGAGACCGTCACATACAGAATTTTACATTTCCTGGTAGCCACATTTAACAGTAAAAAAGAAATCGGTAAAACTAGCTTTCTTAATGCATTTGAGTTGAGCCAATATATGAGAGAGATTATCATTTCAACCTGTGATCAATCAAAAAAATATTAACAAGACACTTTATACTTTTTGTGTACTACGGCTTTGAAACTTGGACTGTCCGCTTGTAGGTGTCCAAAATCCACATGTGGCTGCAGCTCTTACGTCCTTACAGCACGGATGGCAGGACGAGCAATTGTGTCTGTGACTGAGCAAGGGTCAGGAAAGCAACGGGGAAGGAAGAGAGATGTTTGGGAAATGACAGGGTAACGATTTTTACAATCCAGAAGAGAAGCACTCCACAGGGACTGGACGCCACATCATAAGTCACCCAATGCAGTACATTCTAGATGGAGTAGATTATAAACTATCTTATTTTATTTTTTTGCGGCAATGGGGATTGGGCCCAGAGGCATTCTACCTAAGCTATACCCCCAGCCCTATTTTCTATTCTTTATTTTGAAACAGGGTCTCACTAAGTTGCAGAGTGCCTCACTAGGTAGCTGAGGCTCGCCTCGAACCCAGATCCTCTGGTCTCAGCTTCCCGAATGCTGGGATTACAAGCGTGCACCACCATGCCCAGCTTATAAACTATTTTTTTTTAAAACAGAAAATAGGAACTCCAGCAGTCAGCTGAACAGTGTCTTGGCTTGGGTGGCCCTGAGTGAAGGGTTTCAGTTTCCTGGGCAAGATGGTCCAGAGGAGGGAGGGAAGGCTAGAGGGGTCAGCCGTGATGGAGGGGAACAGCCTGCTCCCTGGGGTGTGTCCAGGGAAGGCAGCTCACCCTCTGTGGCCCAGGAACCAAAAGGCAGAGACCGTCTCCAGAGTGAGTCAGCTGCTGCCAGGATCTGGTGGTCCTGGTGGGGCAGTCGGTGTAGCAGAAGTTTCCAGGAGCTGGTCCAACTTGGAAGTCCAGAAGGGTGTTGGCCAGTGTTGGGAAATCTGTCCGCAGTGGACAGGGCCCTGCCCTGGGAGCCCCACCAGAAAGAACTGGAGCCGTGCCCTGGGGAGAAGGTCCTGGCGAAGTCAAGCTGTCCTAAGAACCACTGGGCTCTCATGGACGGCTCCAGTCCTACAGGGAAAGAGGGATGTCCTCAAGCCCAGGGACACACTGTCCAGTCAGAGAACTAGGTGATGAGCCAGCATGGGAGTGGAGGAGGCCATTGTGGACTGAGGGGCACCCCCTCTCCCCCAGTTCTGCCATTGTCCCATTCCCTGCGCCCCCCCTTGGGGTGACTCAGTAATTAAGGTTCAGTTGGGTCATTGCGGTGAGTCCCGTAAGAAGAGAAAATCTGTGCACAGACAGGATCAGAGGGAAGATGAGGTGAAGACACAGGAGGAGCCCAGGGCAGAGCTGTGGAAGAACCCACGCTGTCAATGTCCAGTGTGAGATTTCTGGTCCCTGGAATTATGTTGTGTATTGTTTGAGCTGTTCAGCCTATGGGACGCTGCCATGGCAACCCTAGAAAATTGATACAGATGCTCCAGCCTCAGCTACCTAGTGAGGCCCTCCGCAACTTAGTGAGACTCGGTTTCAAAATAAAGAGTAAAAAATAGGGCTGGGGGTATAGCTCGAAGGTAGAACACCTCTGAGTTCAATCCCCAGTACCGCAAAAAAAAAAAAGAAAAGAAAATTGATACAGATGCTGAAACTGGAGAGTGCATTGGCAAAACTGCAGACCCCGTGGTACCAAGATAGGCCCAGGGAGGCGAGAGGGAGGGGTGGGGCGCAGAGTGGACAGAGAGCTCAGGACCTAACCCCTGTGTCTTTTGGGACAGACATCACAGCTACCTAAGCACCGCATCAGTGTCAAGACCCTGGCAGCCAAGACCCTCCTCAACACAAAATGGTCCTGAAGAAGGGAAGGCCAGAGGGGTCGCCCACATCCAACACGGGGTACCCAGATAAATTTGAATTTCAAGTAAGCAACAATTTTAGTCTATCTCCCAAATATTGCCTGGAGCCTTCACATCCTAAAAAAAATCATACAAAAGAACTGGCATGACTATGAATGTTAGTCGTTCCGATTAGTAAGAAAAGCGTCAAAACTTCAGTAGGCAAATAGGAAAGAGTGAGATCACCTTGTACAAAAGGATCTGCAATTCCCAAACAAATTTATAATTGTGGCCTGTCCACTGAATAATTGTTAAGTGTAATTTAAAAAAAAAAAAATTAAGGATCAGCTTTCCCCTTTTAACACTTTTCCTTCTGTGTCCCGGAGCCGGATGCCAGCTGTACCCCAACTGCAGAGGAACCTGCCAGTCATCATCCCTGACTAGGGCCACATTCTATTTTCTCTATATTACCGCCACGCACATTAATTAATTCCCATCAGTGTTCCCTGCTTAAGTAAGGCCCAAGCCAGCACCATCCTTTCCTCTGTGGGAGCTCAGCCTCGGACCCCTGCCCGGCTCTCGCTTTTGCACGCCTCCTATGAGAGGGCACAGCCCTCCGTGCGCCTCCCGTCCAGGAGTCTCCAGTGTGCTCTCAGCCTGCAGTGACACTATCTGTTCCTAACAGCAGACTGCGGGCTCGGGTTGCTCATCTTTCTCTCCTCTCATGAACTTTGTCTTTTAACCAGGCCGGAGTTGGATTTGAAACGCAGGGGAGTTAGGAGAAATCTGTGCAGCTTTTCCCGGAACAAATAAAAGGAAGCATGCCATGTCGACAGCCACGTGCAAGTCGTTTTCATGTCCAGCGCCCCTGCTCCCTATCGGGGTGTGAGGCGGGTGACCCCAGTACCGAGCCTTGATGCGGATGAGATGATAAATGTTGGGGTCCTGTAGAGTAGGTGCCCTGCACTGAAGAGAGATCGCGCTGTGGAAGGGACACCGCCAACTCAGGCTCGAAGAGGTCAACAGACGTTATGCAACTCTTGCAGCTGGGAGGAGAGCTTCCAAGCCACAGAAAGCAGCACCGCTCTGTCTATTGGCGTCGGGGGCAGGACGAGGTGCTGTGTATCTGCGGGTCACAGAGAGTTTAGGAAGGTGGAGATGTCGTCACTGGATTACTTGAGATTGTTCGGACAATGTGAGCCACCCTGCAAATGTCCTTTTCTTACAGATGAAAGAAGAGTCACCTACTCCTCCTCTCCAGTCCTTTAGGTTAAGTGCGAACTTTCCCGAAAGATTGCTCGAGTTAGATGTGTCATCTGGAGCCTTCTGACTAGTCAAATTATCTCACCAGCAGCCTCTCCCAACAGGTCAGGCCCATTCTACTTCAGATCCAAGCTTTGGCAGAGGGGACAGAACGCAGCCAGCTGCCCAAGAGTTCCACAAAGGACCTGAGCAAGGTTTCTTGGGATTTGAGGGTGTGCCCCAGGGTTACCTGCATGCTGGGCCTACTGCCCACCTGCCCAGGAGGACACTGGGGCAGGGACTGCCAGGGTCACAGACTAAAAGGAAGTGCCGGCTGGGGCCTCAGCTCAAAGGATGCCCCCGGCACCCGCCCTCACCCCAACCCCCCTGTGCCCATCACAAAGATGTTGATTTTGTTCTTTAAAACGTGCCTTCCCGGAAACCCCACCTATTTGGAGAACAACACGTTCCGGCAGCTGAAGCATTGCACCATTTATTATATTAAAATAAACACATATGTGCACACATTTTAAAGATGGAACTGAGACAACTTCAGCTTCTTGCTGGTCCTCCATCCCCCTCCCCACTCCCAGCCCACACACACCACACATGCCTTCCCCACCTACTGGATCTCTCTCTCTCTCTCTCTCTCTCTCTCTCTCTCTCTCTCTCTCTCTCTCTCTCTCTCACACACACACACACACACACACACACACACACACACACACACACGTTCTCCGTGGTTGAAGACACATTTTGGTGAATGATGTCTGCAAGATACAGCCCTGCAGAGGTGGAAAGCGGAGGCAAGCATCAGCCCCATCCTCGGAGAGGGCCCTCACCACGGACGTTCCCGGCCCTGTCTGCGCTCCGCCCTGCCCTCTCCCCAGATGCGCTGGATTACAGGAGCCCTCGGGGATGCACCTCTGTGGCCTGGACTCCCTGGAGCTCTGGCTGCTCTCTGGGGTTTGTCAGACTGGACCTACAGCTGAGGACCCACAGTTAGGGAGACTAGCTTAATGGCGGCTGGGGACAGAGCGACACTCATGGCAAAGGCTTGTCCTTGTGTTGCTGATGAGGGTTAGCCGGGTGGGAAGGGCAAGGTCTACCACTGAGGGCCAAGGATGGCCATGCACCTGCACAGGGCTGCTCCCAGGAGGGAGCCGAAGCAGCCTCTGCCTCCTGCCTCCCGTGCCGAAGCCCCTCTGCTCCCCTTCCCTCTCAGGGCCTCTGCACGGCCCTTCTCCATCTTTCCCATCCAGGCGGCAGTCAGCCTGCCCTCCCTAGTGCAGCCATGTTGAACGCTTCTGTAGAAGTGATGGGCTGGCACCCCCGAGCCACAGGCTGGTGGGCTGCACCCGGAGCTCCTGACCTGCTGGACCTGGGGGCGGGGGCTGAGAGTTTGTGTTCCCAACACGCAGTTCTTTACAGCGGCTGCTTTAGGGGAACCACCCCTTAGAACCACTGCTTGAGACTTTGCTACTCGCAGAGTGGTCCAGGGCCCAGCAGCAGCGGCAGCCCCTGGGAGCTTATAGAAATTCACAGCCTAGGACCCTGCCCCGGGCATC
Organism: Graphiurus murinus; assembly: GCA_004027655.1. NCBI lineage: Eukaryota > Metazoa > Chordata > Mammalia > Rodentia > Gliridae > Graphiurus > Graphiurus murinus. The sequence goes on from PVLC010000563.1 coordinate 26,571, forward strand.
AAGAGTCAGGGCCTGCATTTCAACAGCATCACCAGGGGATTCCAACATGAAGAGTCAGGGTCTGCATTTGGACAGCATCACCAGGGGATTCCAACATGAAGAGTCAGGGTCTGCATTTGGACAACATCACCAGGGGATTCCAGCACTCAGGAAAACTTGGGGAGGCCGCTCCGCACTAAGATCTGGGAGACCAGAGCAGAGCTGGAGCTGAGTCCAGGGGGAGCCGCCCCAAGCGGGAGGCGCTCCTCCATATCTGGTCTGGGCCCTGCAAACAGGACTCCAACTCCAACTCCTATTTCAGGGGCCCCTTTGCTCCCAGATACCGTCTCAAAGTCCATTTTCCTGAAACGTGAGTTTTGGGGCAGAAGGGGGGGTAGGGGGATTTACCAGATAAGAAGGGGTTTGTGTGTGTTTTCACACTGGGACCTTTGATCGGGCCCTTGACTCAGAATTCATTTTCCTTCTTGCCTGCCCACCAGCTCGGGATGAGCTCACTCAGAGGCTGACAAAACCCAGGCCTGAGTTGCGAACACCAGCCTCTGCCCTTCCCTTCTCCAGCTTCACGTGGTGAGGCCATGTTGAGCTCTCGGCCACCGGCTCTGGAGGAGGAGAGCCGGAGTCACAGACAGGCACACCTCCTTGCCTCCGTCACCAGCCCAAGCTCCTGCAGGGAGGGTGCAGAGCCGGAGGCTGCTGGGCTAGGCCTGTGGCCCTGTCCTCTTCTGTCCCCCAAAGAGAAGGCCTTTGCCAAAGGACTAGGGGCATTTCCTCCCAGACTTGACCTTCCCTCAACAGTGTCCTTCTTAAAACCACCTCCCCTACCTTCCATCCCGCTCAGCCAGCGGCTTTGGCGGGAACAAACCATTTACCCACAGGACAAGGGGCTTTGGGGGCAAAATCTCTGCACACTGGGGGTACTGTATCTTTGGAGGAGGACGTGGCCTTTTGAGCTTACTCCCCAGTCCTCTCCCTGGTAGCTTCACTCCCGACCTCTATCAATGACAGGGCACATTTCTCTAAGGTCACAGAGGAAGTCCCCGCCTGTGCTCAACCCCCCCTGGTAGAATGTTCAGGGTATCCATCAGGACGGAAACCACAGTTGCCTGGACTCTGCCTGCAAAATTCCCCGCACCCGCCCCTCGGCCTGCTGACCTCGGGACAGCTTCTGGGAGCCCAGCCACGTGCATCTGCTCCGCTAGGCAGCTCCACCCCGGGTTAATCATCCTCCTCCTCTGGCTCTTTGAATTTCGCTGAAATCCCCAAGGCCTTTCCTCACCATGCGATCTAAGTCACCAACTTCACACATGCCACAACCTCCATCTTGCTTCTTTACGAGCCCAGAGGAAAGTCAGCAGCCAAGTTTGTGTTCTTCCAGGAGGGAGATTACTCATCGCTGTGGTCACCCTCCTGCATACTCCGAGGACATTTCCAAGGTCACAGGTGCTACAGTGATGAGGCTTCTGTGCCCACTTCTTCCCTGATGTCATTTTAGTGGGACTAGTCTTTGCTATTTGGATAACAGGAGGGAAAACCGAAAAGTTGTGACTTTTCCCTAAATCAGACGTTGAGGGTGGCAAAGAAAATTAACCTTTTTCTTTTCAGCTTGTCTCATTGATTCGAGATTATGTTGTTGCATGTGTGTAGGGGAGAGGAGGAGTATGTGCGCCTGTGTGCGTTTTAAGATTTGTCTGTTTCCTTTTGATCTCAGCCAGACAGGGATAGTCTTCAGAATTGTTCTGGAAAGGAACAGGGGGCTCTGCTTTGGCAAACCCAGCATCCACTCCAACTGGCTTCTCTCTTGCCCGAGTCCAGGTGGAGATGACAAGTGCTTTCAGCAAGAGGCAGCCCCGTATATAGCTCTGGACGATGAGACTGTATAGGGCAGGCTATGCTGCAGTAACAAGTTAACCCTGAACAATCAGTAGCTTGGCACAGCAAGATTAGTCCTCACATTGTATGCCCGTGTGGATCTGTTGGAGTCTTTGTTCCACAAAGTCACTCAGGGACCCAGGCTGATGGAGTCATTACCATTTCATAGCTATATTATCTGTTAGTGAAGGCAGGAAGGAGAATATGAGAGAGAGAGAGAAAGAGAAAGGGGGGGGGGGATCTGGGGTGGGGAAAATCCTCCAGACACCCGGATCTGTTCAGAACAGAATTGATATGGAATCTGTGCTTCTTAGACAATGTATGCCTGTGAAGTAGGATTTGCCCTGGTTAAGGTTCTACTCATAAGAATAGCCCCGGACCTCAAGATTAACCCAAAGACTAGTGGAAAGTTCCTGAGCCCTCATTACCAGCTAACCCATACGAGCAGTCTATGCAACTGTAAGAACATGTCATTGGGGGCCCCTCTGTCCTTGGAATGGAGACAGCAATGGTTTAGCCCTCCTTCCCCAACCAGTGAATTCCTACAGCCACTGTGGCGACCCTCCACTCCAAGCCCCGCCCACACTGCCTGCACCTGAGCAAAGGATCATGATGCTGCCCTCGAAGCCCCTCCCTCCCTCCACGCATGGCCACAGTGAGACCCCACCTCTTCCCTTCTTATCCATCCTCACTTCCCTGTCCTCCAGGCTGGTGGTGTAGCCCAGATCCCCCTGAATATTCAGGAGCCAGAAGGGGGTCATGCCCTAGGTTCCCTGGCATCTCAAAATGCTGGACTCTCCTTTAGTTTAAAAAAAAAATCCCTTCATTTCATTCCAAAGCTCACACTCCAAGCTTATGTCTTGGCTTCCCTGTTCTTTCTTTCTGCCTCTCCTTCCCTCCTACCCCTCTCCCTTGACCTGAAATGTCTACTTATGTGAACTGCAGAGGGAGAGGTGGCTTGGTCCTGTTTCTTTGTCCAAGGTGATGGTCATGACAGTCCCAAACACACAGAGCTGGGAGGGGCTGCCATCCGCACTGCCTCTTCCTATGGAAACCCTCCCTGGCTGTGTGCTTAAACAAAGACGAGAGGTGTTGGAGACCTCCCACGCACATGTCTTCTGGCTAGTGGTTCCTTGAAGACCCTGCAGAGGCCCCGAGCCCAGCTCTCCTCTCCTCCCTGCTTGAGCCAGCAGAAGTCTCTGCTCTCCACCTTAGGGTCATTCTGCAAGGACCGGGGAGGCGGCCAGGTCAAGGTAGAAAGGGGCACTTGTAAGAAGACCTGGGCTGGACACGAGGGAACTTGGGCTAGAGGTGCTGGCCCGCCACACAGTGGCACGCTGACCGCGATCAGCACACCTCACCTCTTTGAGCTTTTTCTGTTTCCTCAGTTGACAAATAAAAATTCCCAATAATTGGATGACCCCCCAAAATATCCTATGTAGAAGTTGTTTCCTTGCAAGTAGCCCCTGTTGGAAATCTGAGGCTTTTCCATCACCTCTCTGAAGTCTTCCTGAGATGCTAGAAGTTTCCAGAACTTTCCTCTTTGACTCTGGAGCCCCAATTCCACTGCTGTCACATTCCTGTGACTCCAGCCCCTGCTCTGATAGATAAAATCTCCCTGCATCTGTTGTTTTACTGCTGCGGCGCTGCTCTGGGGGCACAAAAAGCTTATTGTTTTATTCTTTGCTGTGGTAGAATCGCAGTGGAGCGATCCAGAGACATAAAACAGCAAGTCCCTGCGGGGGTTGTTCAGCACAGACACCCCGAAACCTCTGGGTGTGTCTGTCTTTGGTTCTTGTAAGGACATGGCCGGCCGCCGTGCCCTGCGTAGTTTCTGCACAGCTCCAGGAGGGGCCAACACCTGAGTGGCCGGGGTTGCCAGGGTCTGTACAGGGTAACCGGGCACACAGAGGCATAGGGAGGATTTATTTTCTTTCTTTCTTTCTTTCTTTCTTTCTTTCTTTCTTTCTTTCTTTCTTTTTTTCCTTTCTTCCTTTCTTTTCAGCACTGGGGATTGAACCACCCAGGGGCATTCTACCTCCAAGCTACACCCCCAGCCCTATCTTTTATTCCTTATTCTGAAACAGGGTCTCACTAAGTTGCAGAGAGCCTCACTAAGCAGCTGAAGCTGGCCAGGAACCTGCGATCCTCCTGTTTCAGCCTCCAAAGTACTGGGATGACAAGTGCATGCCACCACGCCCAGCTGAGATGATTTCTTTTCAATAACACAAGAATCTCTAAGGAAATAGGCCTGTATCCCTCAGGGAGTCAGGTGAAGAGGAGTGTGAAGTGAGTCCCGGAAGGAAGGAAGGAAGGAAGGAAAGGACCCCAGGGAGCAAGGAAGTGTCAGGGCCGTGTCTGCGTGCAGAAGAGGGCCAGAGAGGTCCCCTTGCAGAAACCCCCGTTTGTGGACTGATGGACGACCTCCTCTCCTGCCCGGAGTAGACAGTTCCAAGGAGCCCAGAGGTGAAATCTAGAGAAAAGCAGCTTGCAAATCCAGGCCCCGTCCAGGAGGAGTTAGCACCCAGCTCAGCGCAGGGAAGAGTATGAGCGCCAGAGGGAGAATGCCCCCCACCCTCCTACCTGAGAAGAGCTAACTGAAGCAGCAATGGCTCAGGTGACCCTGAGCAGCAGAGAGGAGGAGGTCGGCGTGGCGGGCTCGTCTCCACCTCTGCCACACTGTGTTCATTTGCACTTCTCCACCTGGGCGGGACCTCTTTCCCCCCACCCTGAATCTGGAGAGACCCCAGGACTCTGCGTGACCAGCAGCATGTGGTGGAAATCCTGGGCTGACCGTCAAGAGTCACTTCTGTGCACCTGCCGCTTCAACTCTCCCTCCTGGAGCCCGGTGCCCTTCAAGAAGCCACCTTCCTGGGCACCTGCTTCAAGGAAGCACAAGCCAGCCCCTGGAGGGTCCGTGGGGGATGGGGGGAGGACCGGCGGGAAGCCTGCGGGTTGTCGGCCAGCGAGGAACCATCACCCAGCCACAGGGGACAAATCGGTCCCAGCCCTGGGAGTCAAGAAATAAAACGATGGTTGTTTGGGTCACTACGTTTGGGAAAGTTACTGCCCAGCCATAGATAAGCCAAGTAATGCAAAATTAATTTTAGAATAAAATCATTTCACTTTTCCATAGGAGGTATATCATTTTCTTTCTTATTCCCCCACGTTTTAACATAATCATGTAGTTTCAAAATTAAGTGTTCCAGAAACATTGCCAAAGCATCTGTGAAAATTTATCCACTTAACAAGGTTATACTAAACACTTTTAATATTAAGCACTGTGTTATGCCTTACACACCACACACACACACACACAACACACACACACATACACACACAACATACACACACTCACATACACATACTCCACACACCACACACACAACACACATACACCACACCACACACAGACACACCACACATACCACATACACACACACAGAGACCACACACATACCACACATGCACACAGACACACATATCCCCCCCCCACACACACACATACACACACAGGACATGGCTCTCTCTTTCATGCTGGACTTCAGCATTTGTGGCTGATTACTGGACTGGTCCTGCTCCACGGCTCCCTGGGCTCTATTCAACATGGTTTTTTGCTCTACAGAGGCCGCCAGCTGAACACTGTGCCGCTGTTCCCAGGTCCCTTTGCAGCCAAGATTCTGACTGTGATTTAGTGTGTGCCAATCGGAAGCACCGTCCAAGACTGGCATTCAGAACCCGGGGGGCAGAGGGGGCAGGGCTTACGGGGGGCCCTGGAGGCGGCAGGAAGCCACAGCGTCCCCGCTTGACCAACAGTTTCCCAACAGCCCTCTGATGTGTCACCAGAGCTGCTCTTGGAAGTTTACCTAGACGAGGGGTCCTCGGCAGTGACTGTCACTCATTTAATGTTGGAACTACCTCCCTTTCAGAGGGGCGCGGTGGCACACGCCTGTCATCCTCATCCCAGCAATGGAGTGAGACCCTGAGTAACTTAGTGAGACCTTGCTTCAAAATAAAAATCAATCAATAAATTAAATAGGTCTGGGATTCAGCTCTGTGGTAGAGCGCCCCCTGGGTTCAATTCCAAGTGCTACACTCCCCCAAACAGGAAGTGCATCCCCTTCTGAGCTGGCCAGAGAGCCTCTGTTCTTGTCTCCGCTGTTTGATTGACCTCCTCCATCTGCTGGGGGCTCTCCCACCTGCCCCTGCTTGACCTTGGACGAGCCTCGTGTCTCCAAGCCTCGGCCTCTTTGCTCTACAATGGGGCCAGCGCCTGGATGGAGTGCGGGGCCAGCGGCCTGGGGCGCCTTCCCTTGGCGTCGGCCTCAGATGTTCAACACACCTGGGCCTCAACGCGCTCGCTCAGAGCATCTTACGACAAAAGGCAGCGGGGGCGGGGGGGTGTGATCCTGGGTGGGGATGGCAGCAGGGGGACGCTCGTGCTCGTCACAGGACCACGGAGAGGACAGTGGGAACCAGAACCTCAAGACCACGGATGAGGCCTGCTCCTCCACTCGCCCGTAAGCGTCATGGGGTCTCAGATTAAGTTTCAAACCTGTTTGCATTTCCTTTAGCTTCTAGCTTAAAATTTTGTGTGATAGAGTCCATGAAGGTCTCCAGATGCAGAGAATGGTTTTGGAACCAGTAACCATCCAGTTACCAGCTCTGTAATACTGGTCCCAGTCTCTGCTCTGGACAGCCCGTCTTGGTGAACACCACCATGGTCTTCTAGAGTTTCTGGTCTAGCACAGAGGGGGCTGGAGACATCACCCCCACACTTACCTGCATACTGATGTTGGCTTGGATACCAGGGAAGAGGAGAGCACAGGGGCTCCAACACCACAAGAGCCCCACATAAGCTTTTCCCAGGTACCCCCACTTCTCTATAGTCAGTATAACAACCACTATACTGACTTCTAATAACACTGATTAGTTTTTCAAGCTTTATATTCATGAAACAAATGGATTTCATCAATAGTTTCTTTTGTGCAGCACTGTTTGTGAGTTTACCCCTAATTATCATTTTTCCATTTTCACTACTGTATAATATACCATTGTATAACTCTAC
>PVLC010000563.1:33607-74595 GCA_004027655.1 Graphiurus murinus
GTACTGGGGATTGAACTCAGGGGCATTCTACCTCCGAGCTACACCCCCAGCCCTATTTTTTATTCTTTATTTTGAAACCGAGTCTCACTAAGTTGCGGAGTGCCTCACTAGGTAGCTGAGGCTGGCCGCGAACCCGGATCCTCCGGTCTCAGCCTCCCGAATGCTGGGATTACAAGCGTGTGCCACCACGCCCGGCTCTCTACTATGTTTTATTCATCTAGTCTACTATTAATGGGTATTTGCCTAGTTTCTAGTTTGGGATTATCACAAACAGCATCACTATGAATGTACTCCATGCCTCCTGATGAACATTCTGTGCATTACTGTTGGCTACGCATTTGAGATACTCTGAACTAGCTGGACCATAAGACACACACACGTTTTTGGGTTTTTTGGGGTTTTTTTTTGTTTTTTTTTTGTTTTGTTTTGTATTCGGTACTGGGGATTGAACTCAGGGGCATTCTACCTCCGAGCTATACCCCCAGCCCCATTTTTTATTCTTTATTTGGAAACAGGGTCTCACTAAGTTGCAGGGTGCCTCACTAGGTAACTTAGGCTGGCCTCGAACCTGGATCCTGTGGTCTCAGCCTCCCGAATGCTGGGGTTACAAGCATGCGCCACCACGCCCGTCTGAAGACACACACATGTTTTTAGTAGAGACAGCAAAGCAATTTTACGAGGTGGTGGTACAAGTTTACGCTTTCATCAATAGTATATGAAAGTTCCAGCAGTTCCGACCCCCGTCCAACCTTCTCACATTTGCTCTTAAGTTGAGTTGTGCTAATGACTAATGGAGTTAAACAGCTTATATGGATTTATTGGTCATTTAGATTTCCTCTTTTGCTTACTGCCTTTTCAAATAGTCTGTCCATTTTTAAAAATTTGATTATTTTATCTGTTCCTTTCTGCATATAAGCTCTTTGTGTATAGGTTCTTTATATGTTCCAGATGTGAATTCTTTGTTGGATAAGTGCAGTCAGAGTCAATATCGTCTTCCATTCTCTATAAGGCTTTTCTCTCTATTAATTATGTCTTTTGATGAATAATTCTCCATTTTATTGTAGCCTAATTTATCACATTTTTTGTTTATGATTAGTGCTTTTTGTCATATTTAAGAAATATTTCCCTGCTCCAAGATCACAAACATATCATCCTGTGATTCTTCTCAGATTTGTATTGCCTTAGCTCCACGTTTAGGTCGATGGTCCAGATGGAACAGAACTTAGCGGGCGTGTGAGGTGAGGGGTCACGATTTTAAATTAACTATGGATATATCCGTTTGATCCAGCACCATTGTTGCACACCACTCTCTAGGCACTGCCCTCCAGCGTCTCACGATCATGAGTCAGATAACACACACATACAGGTCTGTGTCTTGACTGACCACTCTGATCCTGTGGTCCATTTATCATTGCTGCATTCTCTTGGCTGGCTAAGCTTCTTACCTGGTCTTGATAGCTGATAGTGTTTTGTTCTTTTCCCTTAAAATCACCCTGGCTTTCTTGACTCTCTGGATTTCCAGAGTTTTGCAGCCACCTCGTCAAATACCACAAGACAGCCCTGTCAGGTCTGAATGAAGATTCCTTTGAGTCTGCAGCTTAAGCAGGACTGGCGTTTTTACAATGTGGGGTCTTTCAATCAATGGCGTGTGGTATAATCCCTCCCTTTACCTATCAAGTGCACTTACTGAATGGATCTCGTGGGACCATTTTCTGAGTCTACTAAGAATGTTCTGAGTCTCAGAATAACCCATCCCGGGGAAGTAAGGGGAATACACCTGCTCCTCCCTCTATCGCCCCAGGGTTCACCCCCTAGAGTTCTGAGCCTCCCGTGTTTTTGGTTGCGTGTGAAGAGTCCCGGGGCAGGAGGCACTGCCCCTGTGCCCGTGGGAGGTTGTGTGATCAAAGCACAGCGATGGCTGAAGACTTGGGAACAGATGAGGAGAAATGGAGCATCCAACCTACGCGGCTGCAGAAATCTCCCACCCGGATGGCGCCCAGGGCCTCTGGATGCACCACGCGGTGCCTATTCTTAGCAGGACTTGCCAAATGATCCCACTGTCTCTTCCTTTCTTCTCTGGTGCCATCTGTCACCTAACAGAGGAGAAAGGGATCAGGGTTTGATACAGAGCCTGGAGTATCGTCCCCCGCGCCGGACCCCCGCCCGCGAGGGCCCGAAGAGACGACAATCACACAGGAATGCTGCAAGCTTCTTTATTCTTCTCCCTCTCTATTCTCTCTCTCCTCACGGGAGACACTCCTTCTATATCCAGTCAGGTATGGGAGGAGCCATAAAGAGGAAAACCCAGTGAGCCTATCAGGGAGTAGATCACTCAGGCAACTTAAGTAACACTACAGCCCCCTATTGGGCACGCACTGTCCACACTCTGACGTGCTGGCGCATGCACTCTGACGTGGCACAGCCCTAAGATGTTACCACCTGCAGCTGCTCCTGGCACTCTGCCAGGTGCCATCTTGAGGCGAGGTCTCTCCGGGCCCGCCTGGCTAAGACCCCAACACTGGAGTCCTATAAACTGGATTTGAACCCCACTCTGCTCTTCGCACACTCAGTAGCCATGGACAGCTCAGAAGCACGATGTTCTCACCCCTAAAGTAAGGACCATCACCGTCCTACTGGATAAGGTGCTGCCAGCAGTAAGTGAGCAACCCTCTGCCAGACCACTGAGCAGAGCTGACAATCGAGAGTCACCAGCATCACGTCCCACTGTCAACGTCATTGTTAGGATGATTAGAGCCAGGTTTGCTGCTTTTCAACTGCATGACTTAGTTTCCACATCTGGATAATAGAAGTAATAATCATCTCCGTCCTGGGACTTTTGGAAGAACAGGATGAAGCAACTTTATGAAAAAAGTTTCATCAGCTCTGGCACCATCAATGAAGACCAGGGTCTCCCTTTTCTGTGTGGTGCCTCTTAAGTCCCAGGCTCTATAGCATTGAAACCATGTTGTACGAAGGAAGACAAAGTCACTGAGTGGTTTGGATAGAGAAGGACACGGAGCCGTCTCTAAATACAGAGACAGAGACTGAGGCATATGGTAGGTCCCCAGAGCACCACCAGGCTCCACCCCCAGGATTTAGTAATCCCATTATGCAAATGAGGAACAGAAAGCTTAAGAACACAGCCAAGATACAAGACCTGTGAACCACGCCGTCCCCACCCAGCACTCCACATTCGCACAGAAATGCTTTAAATCTCTAGATTCAAGCATTCGCTTCTGCACATTCTGGAAGCCAGCAATTAATTCCAGCAAAGACAATCCCATAACATATCCTCGTGTATATTTTCTGAACATCTCTTCCACCTGGCCCGGGGTTCTACATCAATCTGTTAGCCTCTACGCTAAATTCCCAGGGCGCTCTTAAGATACAGAAATTCCAGCAGTAAATAGCAAAACTGTGAGGCCAGATTAAACTTGCCAAAGTGATTTGAGCCGAGCTGAGAAAAATGGACCCCCTTGAAATGATACGCTGTCAGCCCACGGCAGCGTGACCCTGGAAACAACCCTTTCGGTTTACCATTCAACAGGCCAACCACGTGGCCAGGAAGGAGACTTGGCCCAGGTCTGGCATCCACGGAGAGCAGGGGCAAAGTGAGCTGCGCTTAATTTACTTCTCACTCTCTTGCTCGCTCGCTCTTTCCTAAGAAAATGGTCGTGTGGGGAATTCCCTGAGTTTGACGTTTGAAATCTACAGGGTCTGCCTGAGAGGTGACTAATGACCGCACAGCCCATGAGCTAAGGATTGTGGTCAGAGAGAAGAAAGAGTGGAGTGGACGTGTGATAGAGGGAGAGAGACGAGGGTCTGGTTAGAGGACCCGTGTGGAGGATCTCACACGCAGGGAGGCAATCTTCTCCATTTTCACTCTGTTTTTTTTTTTTTTTTTTTTTTTTCTTTTTACGAGTTGCAAAACAAATGCAGTGGAAGACCGTCATTTTTCTAGGGAATTGATTCTTTTTTCTTTTTTAAGATCTCAACATGCGGCCGGGCATGGTGGCGCACGGTTGTAATCCCAGTACTTGGGAGGCTGAGACTGGAGGTTCGTGGCCAGCCTCAGCTACTTCGTGAGGCCCTCTGCAACTTAGTGAGACCCTGTTTTGAAATAAAACATAAAATCGGGCTGGGGGTGTAGCTCAGAAGTAGAATGCCCTTGGGTTCAATTTCCAGCACCCCCCCCACACACACACATATATATTCAACATACTCCTACAAATCTGTTTTGTCCTTGTTGAGACCGAAGCAGCTGAGGTTACACAAAGCCCTGGGCCAGTCCCCAAGGCCTCTTGAATGTGGGTAGAAAAACGCAAACAACGCTTAGCAAACACAGGCACACCCTTTTCTATTTTTTGCTCCTTATGTTTATCTTTGTTTTTGAAGAAATCCGGGTACTAAGGCAACAGTTCTGATAAGTGTGTCATCTTAGCTGAGGAAGAAAAATCTGTAACCCAAGAAGCAGGTGGGTGATGTGATTATGGCATTGTTGGGACACCTGGGGCAAGGCCTGGTGGCCCGGGCTGGCCCACTGGCTTCTCTTTTCAGCCAGCGTTTTGTGTTGTCCCTGGCTTTGTGTTTTAGAGTAGTACAGGGCACTTGGCATTGATTTCACCTTTGTTCCCACAGTCCTCAGCCAGAAGCCCGTCCCTTGTTGCAGAGGCCTTTAGGCGGCGGCTTGCTGCGAACCAGCTTTCTTTCTTCCTTTTTTTTTTTTTTTTTTTGTGGTACTGGGGATTGAACCCAGGGGCATTCTACCTCTGAGCTATACCCCCAGCCCTATTTTTTATTCTTTATTTTGAAACAAGGTCTCACTAAGTTGCAGAGGGCCTCACTAAGTATCTGAGGCTGGCCTCGAACCTGGATCCTCCAGTCTCAGCCTCCCAAGTACTGGGATGACAAGCGTGCGCCAATTCGTCTTAAGAGACTGTCATGTTTCCTCTTCTAAAAGCAGGTGTCTTCCTGCACAAGCGCCCTTTCTTTCACCTTCCCGAGTCTCCATGGATGTGTCTTTCCTTTCTCATCTAGAGACGAGACACCGTGTTCTGAGCTCTGACCCTGGCACGGTAGCAGCCCTCCACAACTGAAACTCCCTCCAGCTGCGTCCTTTGGAGCAGAGACCATGACCTGGGTTTGGCCCCTCTCCACCCGAGGTGTCCCTTCCAAACGGTGTCCAGGACGGAGCAGGCCAAGCATTGGTCAGGTCACAAATATGTGCAGCAAACAGCACGGTCCTCCTCAGGACCCGTCCGTAGCCACGCACCCTCCACCTACCAGGGCCCCAGACCTCCATCTGTAGAAAAACAGTCACAGCAAGCAAGGAGAAGCAGGTACCCGTCCCCCAACCTCGGTCCCCCAGAGCACCAGCAGCCCCCTGCTAATTTAAGAAGTTGACTGAGACTGTTTGGCGCAGTTGCTGGAAACCCAAGAGGGTGGGAGAGTGATAAGCCAAGCTCTTGCTTAATTAAAAGCACATTTGTAAAAGGTCAGGCCTGGCGAGAGCAGGACAAAGGCAGTTAATGTTCGAGAGTGAAGTTCTCTCTGGAGGGAGTCCTGCCAGACCTGGGTGGATTCAGAGTCCTGAGCTTTCTCCCCCAACAGCGCCTGCACATTTGAGCGAGGGTGAGCCAAGGGTTAGCTCCTTGGTTGTTTCCTCCTCCTTCTTCTTCTTCTTCTTCTTCTTCTTCTTCTTCTTCTTCTTCTTCTTCTTCTTCTTCTTTTTGCGGTACTGGGAATTGAACTCAGGGACATTCTACCTCCAGCCCTATTTTTTATTTTTTATTTTGAAACAGGGTCTCACGAAGTTGCGGAGGGCCGCACTAGGTAGCTGAGGCTGGCTGCGAACCCGGATCCTCCGGTCTCAGTCTCCCAAGTACTGGGATTACGAGCGTGAGCCACCACGCCCGGCTTCCTTGGTTGTTTTCAAGGAAGCTGGAACTTCTTCTCCCGAAGTGCTCTAGCTCTAAAGCCCAGGGCAATGCCCAGCACGTGCCCAGCCTACCTTCCTGATGGACGCGGGAAGCACCCAGTGAGTCTCCGCAGGTCCCACAAATGGCTTCCCCGAGAAATCATCAAGACTGGATTCCTCCAGCCCTTGAAGAATCTGGGCTCAGAAAAGTGAATTTTCAGTAGCAAGTTGATAGCAATCTTCATTGCTTTGTAGATGAACTGTACAAATTGTTTGCAATTCCAGAGGCCAGACCTAGGGTGGCAGCAAACTACTGGCAGGCTGATTTCGGGGGCACAGAAGGACTTTCCAACAACTAGCCCTGTTCAAACAGGAAGTGGGGGGCTCCCAGTACCTCCTTGAAGACGTTTTGCAGAGGGACCCTTGGACAGGGGACAGGCCCGGGCAGTGGAACTTGATTCCCATCCATCTACCAGTTAGAATTCTTTCAGATTAGTACATGTTGCTCTGTAGAAAATGTTCATGGCTCAAAAGTTTAGAAAGCAGTCGGTCTCGTGTATTATACCACCTGTCAGTCACCCCCATTATAGAACGAGAATCCTTTGATAAAACAAGAACATTGCGAGGCCCTCTGCCAGTCCGGAGGGGTTCATATTTCCTTGGCGAATCACGGCTCTCCAAGCACGTGGACCGCTTTCTTGCTCCTGGTGCCAAGAAGCATGATCGACCGAGGGAGGGCGCGTCTTAAGTAAAAGTGGTGTTTGCACTTGGCAAAACATAGATTACTTTTGCTATTAGAGAAATTGATTTCTTAAGCCTCGGTGATTAATTACGTCTGCAAAACAGAAAATCCATCAAAGACAAAATGTTTTTTTCCCTTCAGAATACACTTCCAAATTCCTACCATGTCGTGGATTAAATATGACGTTCTATTAATAGGCAGCTTGTCTCCCAAGATACATGTGATCAGTTTGTCCACTGCTTTCCCCAGGCCCTGGGGGACTGTGGCTACCACAGACCGAGGAAACACTTCCTTTCTCTCAGCTGGCTCTCCAGAATCCAGATGAAAGTTCTGCCTGGAACCTGACATAGGAGGAAGGCAGTGCAAGATGACCCCTTTCCATGTGACAGGGGCCTTTGGAGGAACTGTAGGCCTCCTTCCCAGATAGATCCAGAGTGGCCCCACTCCCCAGCCCACCTGTCACCTCGGCCCTGGCCTGGCAGTGCTATCACCCTGCCCTGCTACAACATCTGAACCACAGCGCCCCCTACGGTTGTTCACCACCAGCGTCTTCCACCTGGAGTGTGGTGGCGGCCTCCCCCGCCCGGCTACCTAGGTCTAGCGCTCCCTTCTGTTCATTATAATCAGAGTCGCCAGGGCAGTCCTGCAGCCAGATCACAGGACTCCATGCTCCGTCCCTCCCAGGGCATCGAATCTCCACCCGAGGGAATCCAGTCTCCTCAGCCCTGGGGCCACGCAGCTCCTCCTGGCTGCCAGCCCAGCTCAGCCTGGTTACACCACCTTCTTTCTGTTTCTAGAGCCGCCTCTGGACCTGGAGGCTGTGATCAGGAAATTTGGGGATTATTCCCTCCCCCCTGCCATGAGCATCTTCATGCCTGGCTCTCTTGCCTTTTTGAAGTCTTCAAAGCAAATGTCACCTTCTCAGAGGAACTTTTCCCAAGTGTGTATGTATGCATGTATGTATTTATGTAGGTATGTATGTATTTATGAATGTATGTATGTATGTATGTATTTATTTATTTTGGCTGTACTGGTACTGGAGATTGAACCCAGGGGCATTCTACCTCTGATCTCCACCCCCAGCCCTATTTTTTATTCCTTATTTTGAAACAGGGTCTCACTAAGTTGCAGAGAGCCTCACAAAGTAGCTGAGACTGACCGAAAATCCGGATCCTCTGGTCTCAGCCTCCCAAGTACTGGGATTACAAGTGTGTGCCACCACGCCCTGCTGGCAACCACCATTTCTGATGAAAGGACTACTCTCTGTTTTGCTCAGTACGGTATCTCCACTGCCCAGTGCTGTGCCAGCACAGAGCAGGTCTTCAGTGAGGTTTTTTTTTTTTTTTCTTTTTTTCTTTTTTTTTTTTTTAGTGAATAAATAGGTGAATTCTTTTCAGTGAATAAGTGGGTGTTTTTGAGTGAATAAATGGGTGGTTGGGTGGATGGATAGGTAGATAAATGGACAGATGAGTGGATGGATAGGTGCCTAAATAGATAAATGAGTGGGTGGATGGACAGATAGATAAACGGGTGGAAGGATGGTTGGGGGGATGAGTGGATGGATGGATGGATGGATGGATGGATGGATGGATGGATGGATGGATGGGTGGATGGATGGAGAGATGGGCATATACATAGATGGATAGGTGGATAAATGGACAGATGGTGGGTGGATAGATATAGATGGATGGATAGATGGATGGGTGGAAGGATGGTTGGGCGGGTGGGTAGATGGGTAGCTAGACAGATGGAGAGATGGATAGGTGCATCAGTGAATGGATAAATCTCTTCTTCTTACCTGGAGAAGGCACAGTTGGCTGCATAATATTTGACTTAAGCTCGAGAGTACTGGGCCCACCAGTGCAGACTGTGATTCAGTGGGTCTGGAGCAGGGCCCAGGAATCTCGCTGTAATAAGCTCCCCAGGGTTCATTACGTATGGTGAAAGCTGAGTTCAAGGGATGACAGCGAGGTCTACACAAAGCTCCATCAGCTTAAACACCTGGAGGAATGACATGTGATGTGCAAATTAAACACTCAGGGGAACCTTCTCCGGGAAGAACGGGGTTGGAGAGGTGACGGTGGCCCTCTTTGAGAGCACGATGTCTGTCATAAGTCCTCCTTTAAGCATCTCCTGCCTGTCCACAGCACGACCTGAGTTCTACCTGGAGAAGGCGTCGGCAGGGCAAGTGTGGCCTCCTCCTTCTTCAGCAGCAGAGGTTGCTTGCATATGTACTGTCTTATTGGAGAAGAGATGAGCCCAGATCCCTGGTAGCATGCAGACATGCCTGTCGTCTGCTGGAATCATGGAGCTTCCCATGTACCCCCCACCTTGATCGCTCTCGGCTGGCCACGTGTCCTGGCCTGGCCTCTTCAGGAGCCGCCGCCCACCTCGTATTCAGCTGGTTACTCTCGGGGCAGAGACGCCAGCTCCTGTTCACAGCGCATTCTGCTTACCTGGTGCCCAGCTGCAGCAAGCAGCCTCATGAGCACTGTGTGCACCCAGTCATCACTGAGCTTAAAACGAGTGGGAATTCAGTAGGTGTGTTCAGACAGGATGGAAGGAGGGAGGGAGAGAGGGGCAGAAACTGTCAGAGCGAACCAAGTCACCATGGTGCGGAGGAGTCACACGCACAGCACTCACTTGACAAAGACATTTTTAAAAACCAGTCGCAGCCAGGCGTGGTAGCCCACATCTATAATGCTAGTACTTGGGATATTGAGACAGGAGCATCACAGGTTCAAGACCAACCTCATCAACATAGTGAGAACCTGTTTCAAAACAAAATATAAAAAGGGCTGGGAGTATAGCTCAGAAGTAGAATGCCCCTGGGTTCAATCCCTAGCACCAAAAATAAATAGATAGATAAATATTAGAAGATAGATAGATAGAAAGATAGATAGACTATGGTAGATGGATGGATGGAGGGAGGGAGGAAAGGAGGGAGGAAGGGAGGGAAGGAGAGAGAGAGAAAGAGAGAGGCAGAAGATGGCGAGAGGAGAGTGGAGGCACAGCTTTAGTAGATGCCATCATACCTGATGGCATCACCTCTGCACCTCTGTTCAGGGACACGCCCATGCTTGTGGCCCTCAGATCCCTGTGACCCTCTGCTCAATGACTGTTTGTGTGCAGGACCAGGCCTGGCTCCCATTCTGGGAAGTCACCACCTGGAGCAGCCCTCCTCTGCCGCTGTCATGCAGAGTGGGCAGGTGGGTAGACACTCAGCTTGGAAGCACGTTCTTTGCAGTCTCCCAGAGTCCAGAGCAGGAATAGGCCCAATCCCTCCAGGTGACCTGCTCCCGGGCACCTGGCCCTGGTCTCCCCGCTCCCCAGCACTCTGCTTGCCAGCATCACCTCCAGGGCCTGGCTGACGCTCACATCTTGGTGTTGGAGGCAGCTTCTGGTGGACCCCTCCCTTAGCTGGTGCTCAAGAGAAGCAGACCTAAGTCACTTGCACAGATGCAATATTTATGAACTGTGATGGCCTCACATTGCACCAAATGGCTCTGACGATTATTAAAACCCTGGGCACTGACCGTGGGAAACCGCAGACCTGGTGCCACAGCCAACCAGGTAGAAAATGATTTCAGGAGCAGCTGTGTGGTTCCAGCCATTGTTCCACCTCTCCAGTGCGGCACTGTCACCCCGCTATGCGGAGGGGTGCCTTGGCTCCTGCTCCCCTTGATCCGTCCAGGACTCCTCTGCTGGGGGAGACAGCTGTGTGCAGAGCTTGGAGCCCTTTTGAGTGCAGCTCCTGGGCCTCCCCTGGGTGGCAGTGGAGGGGGGTCAGACTCTGCAGGTGCACTGTGGGAAGGACTCCATGAAATAATTAATATTAAAAACTGAAGCCCGGTGTGGTGGCACATGCCTATAATCCCAGGACTTAGGAGGCAAAGACAAGAGGATCGTAGGTTTGAGGCCAGCCTCAGCGACTTAGTGAGACCCTTGGCACCTTAGGAAGACCCTGTTCCAAAATAAAGAAATTAAATAGGGCTATGGGTCCAGTTCAGAAGTAGAGTGCCCCTGGGTTCAATCCCCAGTTCCAAACAAACAAAAATATCAACAGCAACAAAATTGAAAGGTACACAGAATCCAAAGTGCCTAGGTATATATTAATTACCTAAACTGAATTTTTCCATATGAAACTTGAAGAATGACTGATCATCTAATAACAAGCTGGTCTCTTGTCTTAGGGTAGGGTGAGCAGCGTACTGGCCTGCGCCCAGTTCTTACCTTCACAAATATATCCTGTAATCACCTGTACTTTCTTTCAGAATGTCACCTCCCCGAGAGGTTACCGGGAATCTTCTTTGCCATCACGTCCCCCCTGACCACCCCAGTACCCCAGGGGGCACTCAGGAGATCCTGGGTGAGCGAGTGAGATGGACAGGTGGACCTCCGTGCTGCTTTCCTATTGGTTCATCCCCGGCAGGTGTCAGGCCACTAGCTTCCAGGAAGCCCTTTTCCCAGGGATCCGCCTTCACAGGGATCCCCACATGTCAACGGGATGGTTTGGAAGAAGGCATGCATCCATGTTTGTTTTTATGCCATTTGAGATTTTCTTTTTAGCGAAGAGCTTGACACATTGATTATATCGCATTCACTGATTTGCTTGGTCTTAATTCCCTCTTAGTTTATGATTTCTGCTTATGTTTCCCTGGTGTTTCTGATTCCTTTTCTTTCCTTTGCCACATTTCTTCAGCAGCGCTTGCTCTCTCTTTTCTTTATGATTCATATAATTTCCGATGATTCCCTAGCAACAGTGATGCCTAAGTTTGACTGGTTGAAAGATAAATATATAATTGCTTTCCATCAACATTCGTATAAACTGCATCTCCCAGCTCCCCCATGTAGAATGAGTCAGTATATAGCATGTTATTAAACTTTTCCTTTTACCCTACCTCATTCTCAAGGTTTTGTTGAAATCAGGGGGAATTTGAAATGCAGATGTTTATCATTAACTTATTTTACATAACAGATCATTTCTTTTTGGCATTTTTAAATTTTGGCATCAAGTTTTTCTTAACTTGTCAATGTTTGCTTACGTGCAATTCATTTTCTACCAATCATACCTGTTGTTCTCTGAGATCTTGATCATTGCTGGATTCTTGAGAGATCTTCCCTAGTGACATTTTTGCTCTGGGATGAACGGGCCCTTCAGTTCTGGGAATGTCAGGATGTGTCCCACAAAAAGGGACAAAACTTGGCAACACTGGGGAGGAGCTCCCGACCCCAGGCTGCTCTGGACCCTGTGGCTTTCCAGGAACACCTGTCCAGTAGCCACCACTTACCACCTAGTGCTTCTTGTTGCAAAGAGGTCTCATGCCTTTCAGTTTATTTTTGCAGGCTACCTGCATTCCTGGAATTTTGAGATCTTCACGAAGATGCATTTCTAGCTGTATGCTTCTTTTAAAACACACATCGCTTTACTTTTTCCTCTGATTACAAAAGGAGTGAGTGCTTGGTTTTACCCATGAGTCAATGTCCTGTTGACTGCTTTGGTTAAAAACACCATAAAACTCCCAAAGTGCAAAGTGTGCTGTTCCGTTTAGCTGCTCTCTTTCCTCCAACAGATGACCCTCTGAGAGTGTGAATTATCCATTTCAGACTGTGATGTGTGTGGCAGGTGGTCTTCGGGGGAGGTACACGCTCCTGTGTGGCCCTTTCTTTGAAGCCACAACGCCTGCTGTTTAGAGAGCTCACAAGGAGCTCACAATGCCCCATTTGCTGACTGGTGCTCACCGAGTCCTTAGCAAACTCTTTGACTCCAGATGTGGGGACAGAATGCAAGGCACGCGCGCACAGCTGCCTAGCACCAGGTCTGTAGGTCAGGAGTGGGCTGCTTTCAGCAGGGAATCCTAGCGGGCAAGAGGGTCATGTCTTGTCGAGAAGCCCACAGAGTGAGGCCCCTCAGAAAGTGCCCTTTTCCACGCATGCTCCCCAATAAGAGCGGGTTAGAAGGGGGCCACCATGCTGCCACCCCCTAGCCCACCTCCCACCTCGCCTTGGCCCTTCTGCGCTCGCCTGGACAGGTCTCCCTGGAAGACCACAGGCTCCAGAGCAGCCTGGGATCAGAACTCCTCCAAGATGCCTAATTGCTTCCTTTGGGCAATTTCAATTTCAATTTGCATAGCTCTCTTCTCGGCTGTCACAGCTCCTAGTCTCTGATCTGCTTGGGGAATGTACCCCATTCCAAAATGGTCCTGGGGCCTGAGGATTCATATGCCTTGCATATATCTTTCCTCGAAAGCAATAGGTCTGAGTCCATGTCCTTTTTTAATCCCACATAAACACAAACAGCATCGCACGGTATTGGCTGATTTCAAACCGGGAGAGTTTTGTTTGTCCCTTGGAATGTCTTTGAGGAAGAGACCTACGTTTTCTACTCTTCATTCTTGGTAGCGCTTGCCACCTTTAAAAGGTCACGCAGCCAATACTCACTTGCGCCGTGGAATTATGGGAAGTAAAGGACGCCAGCAGGTTTGCAAGACAGATATTGGAATGCAATATTTTATTTTCCCCTTTCCCTAGCTGGGAAGAGGTCTTGACCCGCCCACGACATTAAGCAATTATTTCTCTAGACAGCTTCCTGACGTCCCCCACGATGGAAGGGGAGTGACCGGCGATCGGGGACAGCAGGCCGCGGCCTCGCTGCACCATGGCAGGAGGGCACCCGCAACACCCAATTTATCAAGCCTCGTTTCCCTGCTGCTGCCAAGAACACAGACCTGCTCAGCGAATTCAGAGAGAAAAAGGGGAAGCCGTGCTTCACCTTTTCTAGAAATGTATTTTTGTTTTGCTCAATTTCCCAAATAAATTATGGTCTTGTCTCAGGGCTGCATTGGTGGAATTCCTGCTAGTGTTATTTAGTGCATTCAAAAGCTGTGCAAAACCCAAATGTATTTAAAATGTCAAAAAAAAAAAAAACTTAGCTAAATTGAACACTGATTTTTTTTTTTTAAGTCACTCCACCAATTCGGGTTGGACTTTCATCCTCGTGACCTTTCAATCTGAGGCGCCTGCCTCAAGATGCAGCACAAATCAAAACTCCAAGAGTCTGGACGTTGGGTTTTCATGTAACTCATTAGGCCATTCCCGAGTGCTGTGATAAGTGTGTCTCCCAGCCAGGAATTTTATCTCACATGTGTGCGTCCCTATCTTCTCTGCAGAATAATTCTCGAGACAGGCAACTAATGATGCCTGTGGTTTTAAAGCCTCGTTGTTATTATTTGTTTAGAAAAAAAATTATATATTTTTTAAAAAATCTGTGGTCAGATTATTAAAAGAGTGCTGAGCAACGAAAACAGTGCTTGGCCTTGTTATTGTTTATTATACCCAGATGTTGAAAATCTCGAGTATCCCAGAGGATTAGCCGTAACATCGGATACCAGCATTTTACTTTTCCTTGCAGATACTGAGTCTAAATTTTCCTAATTAAAAAGAAAGCATTTACACCAAACAAGAGGTGTACCCCTGGATGAAATATCAGGTCTCAATAAAGCATCACTGCTCAAGTAAGACTTGGGTCATAGCTGGAAGCCACAATGAGGCTTTGGCTACTGTTAGAAATTCTGGTCTGAAAAAAAAAAAAAAAAACAAGTACATGGTGTGCACGCTTTTTAATTTTATACAGTTTCCTATTTGGAGAAGAAACTAATGATCCATGCGTCCAAGATGAAATAAATCATGCTGGCAAATATGCAGAGAAGCAATTTCAAAGAAATTTTCATTTGTAATGGAAAGGAAGGCAAATCAAAGAAAACTTGGACCAGTGTTAGAGTGAACTAAATTCCTAGTAAGGACCAAGCAACCTGCTCAATGCAGTCAGGATGGTCTTGGCTGTTGGTCAGTTAAGACACACAATGGGAAAATAAACAGGGAAGGAGAAAGGGGTGTGGGGTACGGCAAATTACAGTCCGGTAGCAAAATTAGTCCTGCTAGCTCCACTGGGTATTAAGACAAATTGTAAAGCACATAATTGAGATAACTAGGTGCTGGTTTTTCTCTGTTTTGTTTTGTTTTAAAAGGCATTCAGTATATAGAGCAGTAAAACAAAATAAGATTACGTTCTGTAAGAATTTCATATATAATACGTAATCGTTTCATTCAGGGAAAAGAGGCTTTTAATAAAGCATGTTGGGACGGAGTGTAAGTAATTTAGAGAAAGTATATGTAGGATGGAAGCCAATGTGGCCGCGTGGACGGGCCCTCTCACTTTGGGCTTCCCCTTGGCCTGGCCAGTGCAGGGCAAGGGCTGAGGGTGAGAGGAGGGAGGGGATGTGGGTGGAGAGCATGCCAGCCAGGCCCGTGCCCACATGCTGAGGAAGCTGGCCTCCCTGTGTTCAGCCCCCCTACCCGCCTCTCCAGACTCGGGACACCGTTCACACACGCTGCCTCAGCTGGAGGTGACTTGCAGCCTCCGGCCCCAACAGCCCGCCAGCACACTGCTCCTGGTGCTTCCCCGACCCTGCGAAGGCTGCCGAGTATCTGGGGCCATCTTAGAACACACATTGAGATTATCATCTTGGACCAGCCCAGTTTGAATACACGATATTTGGCTGGGTGGGACTTGCCCACAAGTGGACATTCCAAGGGGCCTGGTGTCATCTCTATGGTGCGGTCTTTGATGTCCTCTCCACCCAGCAGTGTCTAACCCTTCCTTCCTCCAAGCTTGTCACATGTCTGCCTCACTGACCTTCTTTATGCTAAACTTGTAACAATTGGTAGTTTCAGCGTTTGATTCACTTTTATGATGCCTTGTCTAAAGTTTCTGTAAAAGTAAGGTGCTGGCTGCAGACAGGGAAGAGAATTGTCATCTGTCTCCTTCCTGGTCCCCAGTTATTAAATTCTCTTAAAATTATTATATCAGGCTTCGTGTCGTTGTCGTGTGAGAAGACGATTGTCAGGAGGCTGCCATGAGCAGTGAGCTTCTGTGGCAGGAACCACGGAATAATTTTCAGGGGTTTGCACGAAGCAGCAACCTCCTGTGGCGGGACTCCAGAGCAAGCAGCGTCCACTCCAGCCCGCGGTCACCTGGTCCTCCTGCACCACCAGCTGAGCCAGGTTCCCTGGGGATTCCGCCACTCAGAGCCAGCTTCTCCTGCAGTATCAGAATCCCAAGTTCACCCTTCACCTGGGACTGGGGACGGAGCGACTCCTGCTCACTGGACCTGTCAGTGACGGGCTGACCTGAACTAGCACCTCGTCTTAACCCCTCGCTCTCCTGGGGGTGGAGGGTGCACCCTGCCCCTCGGGGGACATTCGGCAGTGTCTGGAGGCACTGCGGTTCACACAGCTTGTTGGGGAGGGCGAGGGAGGCTCTAGTGAGGAGAGGCCGGGAGGCTGCAAGCCAGAGACCGTGCACAGGAAGCTGCAGCCGCCCTCACAAAGCCTGGCTGCTCTGTCCACCATGAGCCCGTTGGCGAGCACCGAGCAGAGGCTGAGGAGTGCTGGGTGACCTCAGCAAAAGCTGTGGGAGTCTCTGAGCACCCGGCGTGTCCAGCTCCATCTTGGGCTGGCCTTCCTGGAGACTAGAACTCCTCTAGGCCCAGGGTGACTCGCAGCGAGTCTGGGCCCTGGGGTGCAGACCGAGGTACTGAGGCTGTTTGTGGTTTTTGTTTGTTTGTTTTGGAGCTAGGAATTGAAACCAGGGGCATTCTACCTCTGAACTACACCCCTAGCCCTAGTTTATTTTATTTTTTGAAACAAGGTCTCACTGAGTTGCTGAAAGCCTTGCTAATTTTCCGAGGCTGACCTCAAACCTGCCATCCTCCTGTCTCAGCCTCCCAAGTACTGGAATTACAGCGCCGAGGCGCCCGGCTCTTGCTGTTGGATTTGGTAAGCTCGCTTCCGTTCTGATATGTCTGGTGTCGCTGTCCATAAAATGTGAGTAATTGTGGTGACAAATCCTGCAAAGCCACACAAGGTGACGTGGGTGCGGCCATGCTGGCCTCCTCGGCATGCGGCCCTATAGAGAGGGTCCTGCAGCCCGGCGCCCAAGGTGCTGGCTTCCCCGGAATTTGACCAACCTGCGTGTTTTCCTTGTGGGATTTCTCAGAGCATTTACAGTGCCACTGAGCATTTGACTAGAGAGGGGCATGGGACACAGAGACCCCATCCCCGGGCCCACCCCATCCTCCTCTGTCAGAAAGAGAAACACCATGGGCCTCACTAGGTATCTGAGGCTGGCCGCGAACCCAGATCCTCCAGTCTCCGCCTCCCAAATACTGGGATTACAAGCGTGTGCCACCACACCCGGCTTGAATGTGTATTGTTCTTAAAGATTTGTAATATTGTTGGTTTCCTGACATTCACCTTTACTAACAATGCAAAAACCAAAATGTGAAATTGGGCTGTCTGCTTCTTGGTCTGTGGGAAAAGACCTTTCTGCATGGCTTCAATTCAAGAAATTGAAATCAGTTCAGAGATAGAGATGACAGGGGTTACCTTAATTTTCAGAGGATAACACACACACATTTGTTTCATATATACATATATTTTTATATATTTTATATATATAATAGACATATTTTAAGTATATATACATGTATATACTTAAAATGTGTTCATAAACCATAAAACATTCTCTAAAACATAGAAATATATAGTCTTAATCCTGGGGTCTGCAAATATCTCACTTAAAAAGCAAATCTACATAACAGAAGAACACCTGAAGAAGTTATGACTGAAGGAAAGGGAAAATTGTCTGGACATGATGTGAAGGCTCCTACACTGGTTTGGACTGGCAGAAGCGCCGAGGCTCCCGCTCTGCTTTGGACATGCTGTGACAGCGGAATTTCAGCTGCTGGAAGCCTGATCCCACCCAGCATGAAGATGTGAAGGCGGTGGGGCTTTGGGAGGGCAGCAGGGCTGCTGGGAGTGGTGAGCTCACGTGGGCAGCACCTTCAGCAGGGATCAATGCTGGTCTCCTGGAGCGGATTACACCTTCTGATAATGGGATAGAATAAAGCAAGTTCAGCTGTTTCTGCTTCCTCTTTTGCTTCCAGTCTTGCCATGTGACACTCCCACCACTGTGATAGGGCCCACCATGAGGTCTTCACCAGAGCCAAGTGAGGCCAGCACTGTTCTCTTTAGCTTCCTGAATGTGAGCTAAACAAAACCTTTGCTTTATAAAGTACCCAGCTTCAGTTATTTTGTTACAGCAACAGAAAACAGACTAAGATATACCTCCACTCTGATTTCTGGGCGATACCTACTGAGTGATACATTGAGCAGTCAGAGGCCACTTCACTTTGCAGGTTAGAGAACTAGAAAAGAACTAAACAGGCTGTGGAGGAACAAAGTCAATAAGGAGACTCCTGTGCTGTGGGAAGAATTGTGCCCCCCATATGTTCATAGGTCAAAGACTAAATCCCCAGTAACTCAGAGTGTGACTATACTTGGGGAAAAGGACTTTATTCAAAAAGGTAATTAAGTGAAAATGAGGTCATTAGCCAGACACAGTGGTGCGCATCTGTAATCCCAGTATTTGGTGCATGCATGTAATCTCTACTTGGGAGGCTGAGACAGGAGGATTTCAGGCTTGAGGCCAGCCTCAGCAACTTAGCAAGGCCCTCAGCAACTTAAGGGGGACGGCTCTACTGTATAAGTTTGTTGTCTCAAAAACCCTGGGCTTCCTTGTGTGAGTACACTGAAAAAATATTCCAAATAGAGGAACCTAACTTAAAAACCTAGACGTTTTTAGAAAACACAATATTAACTTCACAACAGTAATAAAAAGTTGAATGGAATTACAAAGAAATAAAAATAAACACAAGTGGGTGAATGTGCATAGCAGAATAGACCCTGTTTCAAAAAAATACATAAATAAATAGGGCTGGAAGTGTGGCTCAGAGGTAGACTTCCTCTGGGTTCGATACACAGTAGCCATATATATATATGACTAGAGGTGTAGCTCCAAGGTAACAAGGTAGAGTGTGCCTAGGTTCAATCCCCAGTATGTAAATAAATAAATATTTAAAACTCTGCAAATTTACTGAAGAGGTACTCATAATGAGGAATGAGCAAAATCATAAAGACTTACTTGGAAGTGAAAAATGAAGGTGGATAGAGCAGAAAAACATTGTGCTCTATTTTACACACACAATGTGGTTCTTATTAAAATATAGCCTTTTTTTTTCACTACTCAGCTGTAATGGTTTGAATTTAGAATGTTACCCTAGCCCTCACGAAAACAAGGTAGCAATGTTGGAAATGGGGCTTGGTGGCTAAGGGTCCCTGGGAGGTGGCCTTGGGGATTATATAAGGTCCTCTCCACCCTCTGCTCTTTCTCTGCATTCAGCCTCTGTGATGCGAGGAGCAGACCCTGTGTTCTCTCTCCCTCCCTCCCTTCTTTCCTCCCTCCCTCCCTCTCTCTCTCTGTCTCTCTTTCCTACCACCATCACTTGGACTGAGCCCCAAAATCTTCAAAAACTGTAAACACATAAATCTTCCTTCCTCTAAGTTGTGCAGTCAGTTGTCTTATATTATAGCAGTGAGAATGTTAACTGAGGCAGAAATTGGTACCAGGAGTGAGGTCACTGCTATATCCAAGTCTGACCATGTGCTTTGTGAGTTTTGGAACTATTTTTGTGAGAAGTTGGAAGGGCCATAATGTGGCTAGAATGTGGAGAGTAGAGATTGTGCTCAGGAGATTTAATAGGGCAATGAGGACTCCATAGGAAAATGGAGAAGGGGCCACAAGTGTTACATTCTGGCAAAGAACTTATCAGCATTTTGCCCAAGTCTCAAAACTTTGTGTAAGGCCAATTTTTTTTCTGGTACCGGGGATGAAACCCAGAGGCACAATACCTCTGAACTATACCCCCAGTCCAATTATATTATATTTTATTTTTTCAATTTTGAAACAGGGTCTCTTAAGTTGTGGAGGGCCTCACTAAGTTACTGAGGCTGGCCACAAATCTGTAATCCTCCTGTCTCAGCCTCCCAAGCACTGGGATGACAAGTGCATGCCACCATGCCTGGCTAAAGCCAAATTTAAAGATGATGGAATGATTAAGCTGAAGAAATCTCAAAAGACAGCAAAGTATCCAAACTGTATTATAGATATTAATGTCTGCATACAGCAAATTGTACATTGGGAGTGGAAAGCAAAGCAGAGAGTCTTCACAGATTTGCAGTGTGGTTAGAAAGGCATGTGTAAAATTGGGGACCAGAAAGATGATGTTATGCAAGAAAGTAAGATGCATGAAAGGAGGAAGTAGTGGCCATCATGGAAGAGAGACCAGCAGTGACCCAGATGGGGATGGGTCCCATGGCCATGATTGGAAAGGGCTCAGCAACAGTGATTAAGGAGGGCATGACTCCTTTCCTGCTAGCAGTGGGTCTCAGTGCTCAATAATGCTGGTTTTGCTGGAAAAAGAGATCATGGAGACTTCCCCCCAGATTTCAAAAGGAAAGGGCTGGAAAGGCAGGCAATGTGTGGCAGGATTGGGGTCCCTGTATGCAGGCCTAAATGGGGCAAATTGTAAAGCTGTAAGGGTGAAGTCAAAGTTGCAAAGCAAACCCTTGAGATTTAGAGATGCCCAGAAATGTAGAACAACCCCGAGGAATCTAAAAGCTACAAACTGAAAGGCATGGTGACAGGCAGGAAGAGCCGACATGCTGCCAATTGCAATTAGCCAGGATGTAGTAGCAGGAGCGGGGCTGCACAGGCCCCTAGGAGAGCACAGCTCACCTCCATGTGCCCCAGAGGCCAGAAGTCAAGTTGCAGGGTCAAATGCTTGCCCTGTTGGCTTTTAACACTGTTTTGGTCCCACTCCTCTGTTCTATGGCCCTTTCCCTCCCTTTTAGAATGCAAATGTTTACTCTGTGCCAGTTTACATTGGATGTATGTAACTTGCTTTTTGGTTTTTACAAGGACTTACTTCCAAGAGTTTGCCTTGAATCTCAGAGGAGACTTTGGACTTTTGAGCAATGCTAAAACTGTTAAGATGCCGGAACTCTTGGAGATGGACTAAACACAGTTTTCATTGTGCGGTGGTGGTCGTGAGGTGTAGGGGGCCAGGGGTGGAGTGTAATGATTTCAATTTAGAATCTCCCTCTAACCTTCCTGGAAACAAGGTAGCAATGCCCTGGGGCATTGGTTGCTAGTGGGGCTTGGTTGCTAAGGAGGGCTCCCTTGGGACGTGGCCTTGGGGACTATACAAGGGCCTCTCTTCTGCCTGCTCTTGTTCTCTCTCTCTCTCTCTCTCTCTCTCTCTCTCTCTCTCTCTGCTTCCTGCTACCACACCCTGAGCTGTGTAGACACTGACCTCCCATGGACTGAACCCCCAAATCTCCAAAACTGTGAGTAAATAAATCTTCCTTCCTCTAAGTTGTGTGGTCGGTTGTCTTGGATTGTAGCAGTGAGAATGTTGACCAAGACATCAGCCAAATGATGGTGCAGAGATTCAGCAAAATGAAGCAGAGGGGTCTGGACAGGAAGCTGGGGATCTCATGTTTCAGGGCTCCTTATTCTCTCTTGTCTTTCCTGTGGGAATCTTGATGTTTTGCATTAATAAGTTTGTTTTGTTTTGTAAGAGGGGGATCCTACACTGTATAAGTTTCTGAGCCCTACTCTTCCCTATGTGAATACACTAATAAACAGTCAAAATAGAAAAACACAAATTCAAATTTAGCCTCTTTAGAAAACCACATAAACTCCACAACAATGATAAAAAAATTAGTGGAATTACAAACAAATAAAAATAAAGATGAATGGATGAATATGCATAGAAGAACAGAACCAACATAATGCATGATTACAAAGATCTTTTAAAAACAAAAGCACCTAGTGAGGCCCTCCACAACTTAGTGAGACCCTGTTTCAAAATAAAGAATAAAAAATAGGGCTGGGGGTTCAATCCCAATACTGAAAAAAAAGGCATAAGAATGAATATTAATATACATAACTTTGCGATAAGCTAATGGCAATTTGGAGAAAAACTAATGTATACCCATACTTTACACCATAATTCCCAGGTAAAGAAGGCTGTTTAATAATTATAAGCTGTGTTCACACAGAAACGTCAGCAGAAATATTTTCTATGAATAATATTTTCTATGAATAATTAAAGGAGAAATGAAGCAAATTGATAATCCATTCAATATTACTTTTTTTTTTTTTTGCAGTACCGGGGATGAAACTTGGAGGCATTCTACCTCCGAGCTACAGCCCAAGCCCTATTTTTTCATTCTTTATTTTGAAACAGGGTCTCACTAAGTTGCGGAGGGCCTCACTAGGTAGCTGAGGCTGACCACGAACCCAGATCCTCCACTCTCAGCCTCCCAAATGCTGGGATTACAAGCATGCACCACCACGCCTGACTCAAATTACATTTTTGACTAGTGATTAAAATGAAATAAACTACACTAAAATGTAGAGGGAAATACACCAGATTAAATATCCACATGAATTGCACCAACAAATATGATGAACATTGATAATGCCCCTTGAAAATACTCATGCATATGTGGAAGGACTCAAGACCCTCATGAGAAAATGAACCAAGGTAGATACAGAGTGTATGCACTTAGAAAGATATCATCAATAATGCAGCCCTTGAGTGCACATAAAATAAGATAAAAATGACAAAACAAAATATAAAATAAGATAAAACAAAAAGTAATAAAGTCTATATGAACTTGTTAAACTTAAATGAGAAAATAGCATAAATAATAACATTTGCTGCTGCTAAAGTTGGGATGAATAATATATACACATTCATGAGCGTGTGCACCTGTGAGAATAAGGTTAATTGTACTAGACAGTAGTACAAATGTTTTGTAGATCACAAGGCCATGCAACTGTTTTTTAAACCTATTTTTCCCACTTCTAGAATTTGTTTTCGTACTAGAGGCTAAATTCAGGGGCATTATACCTCCAAGTTACACACCCAACCCTTTTTTATTTTTTTATTTTGAAACATGATCTCACTAAATTGCTGAGGGTCTCACTAAATTGCTGAGGCTGGCCTTGAACCTGCAATCCTCCTGTCTCAGCCTCCTAAGTACGGAGATTACAGACATGCACCACCATACTTGGCTTAGGAATTTATCCAGAAGGAATTACTAAAGAATGTAAAGTAGGGTTGGGTACACAGCTCAGTAGTAGAATGTTTGCTTAGCATGCATGAGACCCTGGGTTCAACCCCTATCATTTTTTAAAAAAAAAGAATGATAATGATAAAAATGGAAAATATAAACTATATTATAAAAAGTATTTATTACCATAATATCTATTAGAAAAAATATGAATAACTTAAACATTGAATAATAGAGAAATAGGCCAACTGTGATATTTCAATTTGATCAACTAACATATGATCCTTAAGCCTAATAGTTAAAAAGACAATGTAGAAACTGAGGCAAATATACGATAAAGTACAAAATAATATAAATGATACAAAATGAACTAAATTTGTAAACCCAGACCCAAGACGAACAAATGTCTGCCATGACCCACCCACCAGAAGAGAGAACAAGAAGTTAAAGTTGACACTCCTTTGGTCCTTGGTGGATGTGGGTGTGTGTCTGTGTGTATACGTACACATGTATGTGTGTGTATGAACATGTGTACACAGTGTGCATTGTGTATGTGTGTGTGTGTGTGTGTGTGTGTGTGCATGGAAAGGCCACGAGGACATTGGTACCAGTGCTCAGAACAAATGGGAATCACCAGATATCAGAACCACTTTAAGTAAAAAAAAAAAAGATTCCCCATACTTTGTTTTTTTAAAAGGTCTCTTTCCATAGCACAGTCCTATTAAAATTCTGCCTTTCAGGGAGAGACCCTCCTAAATGTCAAAGCCAGAATTAAAATGTCCATTACCTACATATAAACCAGGAGTTTGAGCAGGCAATTTTTAAACATCAAAAGGGTGTTCCAGGAACTCCAAATAAAAACCAACGTTTTACTTCATTTGCTTGAAGGAGTTTTCTTTCGGCTCTCATTCTCAGTCACAGATCTGCTCTACATCAAATAGACTATTATTTTCCAGTTGGGGGAAAATATGGCTGAGTGCATCTTTTGCCTTTCATACATGAGCCCTCAGAGCCAAGTTCCAGTCTGAAAATACCCTTTTTATAGCACAGTTAAAAGTAAAGAGCAGGCGCACGGTGAAATTCCGAGCAGTCTCCAGCTCCACCTCGGAATACCTGGTCCCATGGGACACCTCGTAGCCACCAACAGCCTGCAGGTGGTGTCCACTGCAGACCAGGCTCCGCCTAAGGTCGTGCTCCCGTGAACGCCAATGGAGCCTCTTACTGTAAATGGTTTTTGTAAGTGACGGGACGTATCACTTATAGAACAAACACTTCAATATTACAAGTCAAGAATGAACGTGTGTTTAAGTAAACAGTTTCTCACAAAGTTCACAGGGTTTGGATGTGGTTGTGGATGTGGTTTTCAAAACTCTCTTGAGCTGGTCCCATCATATAACTGGATGGTCTCATGGGGGATGTATGTAGAAGTCTCTGTGCACTAAGCACTTAGAGCAGGTGGTGTGTTTTTATGTTGTTGCTGTTGTTGTTCGGCAGGGCGCGTGAGTGTTCAGGAACTTGGCCAACAATAAAGAAAATTTTGGAGGTGGATCAAAGGTTCCATCTGAATATCCTAGAAACAGCAACGCTTGCGTAATAGCCCCCAAAGGCACTGACCAAGGATGAAACTGCAAGGGTCGAATATATTACTCAATAGTGAGCACCTACTGTATGCTTGACAATGCCGAGAAAACACACCACAATTCAGTCTGAAAGAGTTGCAGTCCGTGGCCTTAGAGAATGAAATGACATGACCTTCAAGGTTAAATGTCATGGAAGGATCTGGATGATAAACAGCATACTACTCTGGGGTTTTACTGTGGGTTTTGTTGTTGTTGTTTTTTGTTTGTTTGTTTTTGCGTGACTGGGTGTTAACTTCAAATTGGCTACAGGTGGGGAAGACAGAGGAGAGGGCCAGAAACAAAAGAAAGGCCATGGGGGAGGAGGGAACAGAGAAAAATTAACTCTTGCTTTTGAAGACCGGATGAGAATGAGGGAGGAGGCAGTTGATCTGCAGCTCAATAGATGGCAGCAATCGACGGCCACATGGACTTCAGGGTGACCTGCCTGCCTCTCACCGACACTCAGCATGACCAGGCAGGGCAGTGAGCACCGCTGGGCGGGCAGAGGCTGGAGCAGGACCTGTGGGCCTGGGCTCCTCATGTGGGTGCCTCTGCGTCACACTACGAAGGACCCCGGTGGCCTTCTGCACAGGAGCCATGAACACAGCCAGCGGACCCAGCAGAACCTGGACAGCCTGTCAACAGGCCATCTCAGATGGTCACCGGCCCAGACCAGGCAGCTACAAATGTCAGTCTCACCTCCCCATGTCCCTAGGTCACCTCATCTCTACAATGACCACCCCAATCACCCATTCACTGAAAAATATATGTATTCCACATTTGCTGTATCCCAGGCACAGAGCCACCTGCCAAACCCCAGGGAGCCCTTCCCTGGAGACCTACGGCTCTCAGGGAGACTCCAGCTCACCCTGACTCTGTCCCCACTCACAGTCAGAGCTGCGGCTTCAGGCCTGCGTCTCAATACCTACTCCAGCCCTCTGTGGTCCACTTAGGGGTGTAGTAGTCAGGGTTCTTCAGAGAAATAGAATAAATAGAAAAGAATAAGATGGATGATGATTGACAGATATACAGATGATAGATAAATAGATGATAATGAATAGATAGATGATGGATAGATAGATAGATAGATAGATAGATAGATAGATAGATAATGTATTTATGTACGGATGGATGGATGGATGGATGGATGGATGAATGGATGGATAGATAGACAGATAGATAATGCATTTATGTACCTATGGATGGATGGATGGATGGATGGATGGAGGGATGGATGATGGGGGTGTGGGATTCCATAGAAGAATCGACTGGCACACTACAGAGACCGAGGAGTCCCACAGTAAGCCACCTGCAAGCATGGGATCCAGGCAAGTTGTAGCATGGCTCAGTCCAAGGTCTGAGACGCTTGGGGTTCTTGGGGACCTTGGGGACCCTGCAGACCATGAGGACCTTGGTGCATGTGCTGGAGTCTGAAGGCTGGGGAACCTGGAGTTCTGACGTCCCAGGTCAAGGGAAGACGGGTGTCCCAGCTCCTCTGGCTGTCTGCTATATCCAGACTCCCAGCACTGAGGCCCAGGCAGATCCTCCTTGCTCATCCACTGACCTGAGTGTTAATCTGTCCTGGAAACTCTCCCGTGGACACACCTAGAAATAACACTAAGCCAGCTCTCAGAGCATCCCTCAACCCCATCAAGCTGACACATGAAATTAAGCATCAGGAGCAATTCCTTCACGTGGCCAAGGCTCCCACGCCTTCAGCCCCTGTGACCCCTGCACCTCTGTGACCCTGGCCTTCTGGTTACGATGCTCCTCTCAGGATGGAGACTTTGCACTTTCTGTTCCCTCTGTTGGGAATGCTCTTCCCTCCAGTCCCCAGCTGGTTGACTCACTGTCTAACACGCTTAACAAGTTCAAGACCCCTCCCACGGACTCTTGTGTCACGATGCTCTGCTCCTGCCTCGTACTCCGTGCTCTTGTAGCTTCACAAGGTGATGATGGGTCAGATCTTCGTCTGGTCTCTCTGCTCTCAGTCTACAGATCCCACCATGGCATCCTAGCGTCAAGAGTCGTGCTCAAAAGATATCTACTGCTCGGATGGTCGATGTGATGTTTTGTTTCAAATACAGAGAAACAAGAATTAGGATGGCCACAGAATTTACCTGATATCATGTACCGAGTAAATGTGAAAGTCCGTCTGAACTTGAACCCAGAATATCTGAACCCAAGCCCCGGTCCCTGTGCTTCACTATCCCGGGAGGACCGTGCATTCAGGAAGAGCCAACACCCTCGTTACACCCTCGCCCGCTGCCTGCACAGCTGCCAGCCACACCCAGGCACGCGGGGTGGTAGAGGAGGCCCCAGCGTAGGATTGTCCTCACTAGTGAAAGGCCAGCTGTGGCGGCCACTGCGGGAGAGTTGGGATGTTTCTCTTTGTTTGCAC
Organism: Graphiurus murinus; assembly: GCA_004027655.1. Lineage (NCBI taxonomy): Eukaryota > Metazoa > Chordata > Mammalia > Rodentia > Gliridae > Graphiurus > Graphiurus murinus. Next base: position 60,331 of record PVLC010000563.1, read on the forward strand.
AGACTCCGTTAGCCTTGCGCTTTCATCATCTAAAAGAAAGCCAGGACCGCGTAGGACATTAAAAGGCCTCCCTTGTTCCGGGGGCTCGGCGGCTCGGGAGCTAATGGTCTGTCTTTGTGGGTGCAGTGGTCAGATTTCTATTAAGAGTGGATGGTTGAGCTGCAGTCCTGAGGCACCCGAGGACATGATTAATGTGCTGACACAGTGATAGATGGTAAACATAATAGAGCTTGAAGGAAATTAATGATATTTTGAATCTTTAATAATGGTACCTAACTATCTAAAAGAGATATCTCCATCACGATACAATTGTGCTAAAAAGCCAACAAGAGCTTCGATGACAACCCAGTGAAAACCTCGCGTGTACGTAGACCAGGATTCGAAGGAAACATGGAAAACAAAGGCAATTAAAGTTGTTGGTGTGGTGGGCCTGTGGGTGAGTCTTTTAATGTATTAATTTATTTTAATTTCCTTTTATATTGCCACTCTAGGTTTGTACAATGGATTCTTTTAAAAAGAGAAAACCAAGCGGAATGCAGGCCTCTTTTTAAATATCTGCATGTTTTTTTTTTTTTTTTCATGAGAATGTAAGGATTGGGTTAATTTACACCCTTTTCCCCTATTTCTAGCAACAAAACCCCCTTCTGTTCCATCCTGCAAATGTAAGCTACATGCAGAGCCATTGTTTGTGAAGTTTTTTTGTCCTTTAAGAGTTTGGGAAAATGCACACTCACCCCAAGAAGACAGGGTCAGAAGCCAGCAGAGGAACAATGGGTCATTGTGGACCGAGGTCTTGATTAATCATCTGTATCTTCGGGAAAGTTCTAAGGAGTGTTGCTGCAGACACTGAGCGAGGGGCTGCAGCAGAAGAGGAGGGAGTCCTGCCCGGAGTAAGAGCAGGAGCCTCCCCTATGTAGCAGGTCTATGGCCTGGGAAGTCACCCGGGACATGCAGAGGCTTTGGTTGAATTCCTACTTCTTCACCCCCTGGTTTGTTTCACTGCTAATTGAACAGGAACATCATTTGAGATCGTAAATAAAAATCCTGTGGAGATATGAGAGATGAAAGTGAACAGCCCAGCCAGGCGTGGTGGTGCACGCTTGTAATCCCAGCATTTGGGAGGCTGAGACCGGAGGATCCCGGTTCGCGGCCAGCCTCAGCTACCTAGTGAGGCATTCTGCAACTTAGTGAGACCTGGTTTCAAAATAAAGAATAAAAAATAGGGCTGGGGGTATAGCTCGGAGGTAGAATGCCCCTGAGTTCAATTCCCAGTACCACAAAAAAAAAAAAAAAAAAGTGAGTAGCCCAATAACCAGTCACTGGCTCCTGTAGACCAGCCTATTCCCAACAGCCGCACACCGAGTCTGTGGGCTCTGGAAGCTTCTATGGTTGGTAATTGCAGAATCACATCTTAAGGACCTTCCTTACTAAGTTTACAATCAGTTCTCATGGTGCATTATACTGATGTCATTATCTAGTATGCTGATCATGCCCTGCTTATATTTAGTTTATTTCCACTGAGGAAACGAAAGTGGTTTCTCACGGTAACACACTCGCCATTAAAACAGTCCGCTAGACCTCGTGCTTCCTTGGTACCACACACTGGCTTGGATTTGCTGACTGAGGGTGAGCCATCTTTCCAATTTAAAGAACCTCTTCAAATGATCCTTTTGGAGGAAAAAAAATGTCCAGGTTTTATCTATGTGATGCCAAACAGAGGTAGGAGACAATCCACTCTCCAGTTACCCAAGTCAAGGCACCAACTGTCTTGTCTAATTCGGTTCATTCACCCAGTCCCCATGAACGCCAGTCTGACAGACTGTCCTTCTCCCTGCAGACAGACTTGATTCTTGAGATGCAGCTGTTGGCTTGAAGAAACACCTGGCAGTCATTTGATGAACAGAAGACAGAAACAGAATGGGGAACAGCTCTGGGAAAGCAGAGCCCAAGGAGCCACGGGTAAGAAGAGGGTGTCCATATTACAGCCCTTCCCAGGCGCAACCAGACATTTCCACCATTAAAAAGGGAGTTCTGGGGGCAGGAAGATTAGAAGGGATGGCGTGTGCAAGGAATCTCTATCTCAACTGGAGACCGCAGCCTAAAGAGAAAAAAACAGAGCCTGGAAGTTATCTGAGAAGAGAAGGAGGAGAGGTCTGTGAGATGCGTCAGAGGAGTTTGGAGGACTGCCTCGCCCCTTAGACATTCCAGGTGCTTCTCTTCCTTCCCCTCCTCCTCCCTCAGGCCCTATCCCTCCAGCCCTTGTCCAGGAAGACTGAGAAACATCGAGGTGACTGTGCCCTACAGGACTGCAGCTTTGCTACAGACGCCTACGAGACCTCCGCATGCTGGGCCTTAAAGTTCCCTCTGAGCAGACGCCATGCCAGACCAAGTGACTGTTCCATCCCTGTGCAGCCCTTCTGCTCTAGGACAGAGCTCCATTTGCTTTCTGATGCCAACAACTTAGCCAGAGTTCTGGATGTGCCGGGAGAGCCTTCCTGGTGGGTGGTCTGCCATCCTTGTGACTCGCTGCCTTTCTTAACCCGGTGGGTAACCTTCACACATCTTCTCAACCAAGTGCTTATGAGGGTCTTTCTTCTGCTGTGAAGGCAATCACAAGGGCTCAGAATCTGTGGAAGACATATCTTGGTGTATTTCCTGGGGGAAGACATATCTTGGTGTATTTTCTGGGGGCTGTAACTGAATACCTTAGACCATGATTTGTAAATAATAGACAGTTTATTTATCTCATGACTCTGGAGGTTGGTTGGAGAGTCCAAGAGCATGGTGCCAACATCTGTTCGGCATCTGGCGAGGGCCTACCTGTGGGTCAGGACAGAGCAGAGGCACCACGTGGCACCACAGAGCATGTGGCAGAGAGAGCTCCTGAAATAACCCAGGAGCCCGTGAGTCCATGGATCCAGAAATGGAGCAATCCACTCACGGGGGCAGAGCCCGTGCGGCCCCGTCGTCTCTCAGAGGTGCCACCTCCCAGCGGCCCTGTTGTGAATCTGCAGATCAAGTTTCCCACTCCTGGATTTGAGGCACACGTTCAAACCACAGCAAGAAATCAGAGTCACAAATGCCACTTGGACAACAAGAGCTGAGAGAGAACCACATGGCAGTGCAGTGGTCGCAGCAGAACCCGGTCCCTGAGCTCCATGTCCAGTGCTCGCCTTCCCTTCTTAGGGCTCAGGCCCCCCTCCTGCTACATGGGGAGGACCACCACGGCTCCTTAAGGGGTGTGCAATAGTTAGAGAAGTGGATAGAGGGTGCCCAGGTGCTTGGGCACGCCAGTGTGAGGCAGAGGCTGGCCCTGCCCTGTGCGTCACAGCTGGGGATGTCCTCCAGGGGGGGCCAGTGAGGACACTGGAGGCTGATGACCACTGGGGGCAGAGACAGGAAGGCCCAGGTGCCCAGGGCAGGGGCAGGGGGCAGGAGCATGATGTGCCTACTGGGACCAGAAGGTGGGTGTTCAGGCTGGAGGACCCAATGCCTCTCCCTGAAGACCGGGATCTTGCCCTGGGTCCTGCTGGCACCAGGCGCCTTGGGGATTCTGAGCAGAAATGGCCTGAGGGAAATAGCTTTGCTGCGGGGTCAGACTGTTCCTGGCCATCAGCACTGAAGCCTCCCCAGAGTCTGCCCCACGTTGAAAGAAACCGACGGGCAAAGATGGTTGAAACAAAGGTGGCACCCCAGGACCCCGCAGCCTGCTGGCATTTCCGCGGGGTGGCATTCCTGCCCTCCTTCTCCATCTTTGGCAGCAGAGAGCTTTTTTTTTTTTTTTTTTTTTTTTTTTGCGGTACTGGGGATTGAACTCAGGGGCATTCTACCTCTGAGCTATGCCCCCAGCCCTGTTTTTTATTCTTTATTTTGAAACAGGGTCTCACTAAGTTGCAGAGTGCCTCACTAAGTAGCTGAGGCTGGCCGCGAACCCGGATCCTCTAGTCTCAGCCTCCCAAAAGCTGGGATTACAAGTGTGTGCCACCACGTCCAGCTAGCAGAGAGCTTCTGTGTGCACTCGGTTCCGTGAAAATGATGGAACGGGCTGCAGTGGGTGGAAAATCACGTCCCCTCCCTGGAGAAGCTGCCGAAAAAAAATCAAACACTTGGATGCATTCACGCGCACACACCACAACCCCGAGCATAGCCCTCTTCTCCAACACAGGGGACGAGAAAGACACCATCATGTAGTCATTTCTTGGTTTACTGCTGGAATCGAAGTCATTCTCAGAACTAGGGGTGCATGCTAAAGTGCAGAAGGGAAGCAAATATTTAACCCCAAGCATTGTTTCAGGACAGAGGGACCTCGGACCGACAAAGGTCATACACATTTCTCCCACAGCTGTTGAAACATTAACGCCTTTCACCATGAAGACAAAGATGATTCTGCCCATGTGACCCAGAAAGGAATCCACATGTTCGCAGAAAGCTTGGTTCAGGACGTTGTTGTGACTTTTTCAGGTTTATTATTACCTTGCCTGGGCAGAGAAAGGGCATCTTATCAAAATCAAGCACTGTCCCAGACAGGATGGCATGGCTTCAAGTAGCCCGGCTAGAATGACCTCGGAATTTAGAAATTCCAGTATTGCCTCAGTAGACACGAAACGGCTTAGTCTTGCTGCTTTAAACTTCCTCGCAGGGCAGGTTAAGGTAATTGTCCAGCCAATTCTCACAAGAATGCAGGAGTGTCGTGGGGGAGGAATTCTGTGAAGAAGCCATCCGTCATTCTGCTATGACATACGTTCCTCTGTGACTGACCTTGCACAGTTAAGATGCCCACGCAGGGCAGCAGCAGCAATGGCTAACTTATTAAGAGCTGCCCGGATTTCATGCTTGGTCCAGAAACTGCCGCAGAATTGAAAGAACGCAGGAGCCAGCCACTGGATCGCTGGGTCCAGCATTCGATCAATTAGGGCTCATCCGCCTTCCTGTCCCTTGCTCGGATTTAAGCTCTCAGGTGCCCCCACTGAGGAAGCCGCCATGGAGGACCAGTCTTGACCAGGGATGCCATCACCCACTCGGCTGGTCCCTAATGCTCCCGGCCTTGTCAACCCGCTGCGCTGCCTAGGGAGCAGGACTTGGTGAGCTCAGTGGGCAGACGCGCTGGCAGAGCTTCCGAGCACCTGAACGAGGCTAAGCCACTAGCTCCACGCTGCGGAGCTCTTCCTCGTCTGTGCCTTCTTATCGCTGGCAGGCCCCAGCGCATGCGCAGCCGGCATTTCCTGAGTAACTCGCCAGAAGCAAGCCTGAACGCAGCTGGGCATGGTGGCTCACACCTGTAATCCCAGTACTGGGGAGACTGAGACTGGAGGATTAAAGGTTCAAGGCCAGCCTCTGCAATTTAGGGAGCCCCGCAGCAACTTAGTGAGACCTTATTTTAAAATTTGAAGAAAAAAAAAAAAAGGACGATTAAAAAAAAAAAAGGGTTGAACCGTACATGGTGGGGGCATGCTTGTAATCCCAGTACTTAGGAGGCTGAGACCAGAGGATCCGAGTTCACTGCCAGTTTCAGCTACTTAGTGAGGCCCTCTGCAACTTAGTGAGGCCCTGTTTCAAAATAAAGAATAAAAAATAGGACTGGAGGTGTAGCTTGGAGGTTCAATTCCTCCCCCACCAAAATAACCAGATGCATACATTAAGACTTAAAAGTGAAAGAGAAAAGGGAAAGATTATGATTCATAAACATGATTAAGAAGTTCCTGCCTCTAATCCAGCAGTAAGGGAAGGAAAAGAAACAATGATAATATAAGGTGGTAAAATAAATTAGCTGTAAAATACACCAACCACCAACCCTGGTAGGGTCCATCTCATTACTATTGGGCTTCCATTATGCTTTAATTCTAAATCTTGGGAAGTGTCGGTAAGCTAGCTTTTGAGGCAGGTCTTGCACTACAGCCTGGAATTCTAGGAAGCTCAGCCACACCGCAGACGGTTCCTCTTGACTCCCCTGTGGCCGGCATCCCTAACTGATCACACCTCTCCTTCCCGAGCCTCAGCATCCTCCTCGACACAGGGCCCTGAGCTTGCGGCATCCTCCGGCCCACGAGGGGCTGCCTATTTGTTGTCTCGTCCTCGTTCCAGATTGTGAGCAGCCGTCTTGGGACCAAGAGCTGAGAATGAGGGGGGATTCCAGAAAGGATGTGCGAGCACTGGTGACCAAAAGGGGCCTCGGTGCCTGCTCTAGTGTGGACAGTCCTTCCCTTGTAGCATCTGGTCACACCCCCTACACACACACACACACACACACACACACACACACACACACACACCAGTCTTTCACTAAACATGCAACCCAGGGAGCAATTCAGACAGGGCCGGGTGTTGCTGGGACCCTCCTTTGGCTCTCTGCAGAGGGAAGAGGGGAGACAGAGGTAAAGAACTCGATTAGTTTCTACTTTGTGTCAAGCCCTTGAACAGGAACTTTCAGACATGCTAGCTTACTGGACACCCCAACAGTTGGGAGGCATGGCGGGCATGTTACAGTACACCATTATCCATCACTTATCGTGAATTTTTAGCCGCCGGCCCCATTGACAACGGCAGTCACTCAGCCAACCTGCTTGACCAACACCGAGTTCGGATGTTTCTGTTTCCTTTTTTCGTACACACTTTCCACTGCTATTGTGAACTGCTCCAGGTGCCCGATTAGACAGTCAGACCGTGCCTAAGATTAGGAATTCTTTGCAATTTGCTATTCAGCCTCTAAACAGCAGGCAGACCTCAAGCAGGCCTAATTATGATTTGAATACCACTGGAGTCTTTCATCCTCTTCTCGGTTCCTACCCCACTCCTGTATCATCAACCAACGGCAATCTTTTTGAAGCACGCAAGTTTCTCAACTTCAAAGTTTTCTCACTGCCTAAGTAACAGGGGGTTCTCAAGGTGGCGGTGCACGGGATAAATAGTATACATCTAAGAACATCAGAACTTCAAAACCACTTGTATTAATGTAGGCAGCAGTTGTGAGATTATTCTGCCCGTGTGTGATAGACTATTATAAACATCAGAGTTGAGGACGCTCGGGAAGGGGGCCTTGCTCATTCTTACTGGGTTTCATTAATTTCCCTCCACAATGCACTCCACTGGAGATGCGCTGAGCACGCCACGGCGGCCTCCTGCGCCTTCGTGCGACTCTTCTCATCAAAGGAAGCAAAACGCTCACTCCATTATTTTATGTGGCTTAGCATCCGAAATGTTCCAAGACCGTTCAAGTCCTGGAAAACTTCTACTTTTCATTAGGACACTATTACTTGATAGACTCTCCACCTCCCTTCCTCACTTTGCTTTTCTAAATAGAGGTATAGTAACAATAGCAGTGGTGCACACCAAGAATTCTGCACTGTCTGTGTGCTTCATCAGCATTCTCTCAACGAACCTGCATAGAAGCCCCATTTTAAAGCTGTGCAAACTGAGGCTGGGAGAGGTTGACCCACCTTTTCTCTGAGAGCAAATTAAGAACACACGAAACCAGGACTCGACTCGACAACCTCAACCAAAGCCAGAATTAGCCTCTTTTCTTTAAATTCTCCCTCTAGCCGGGCGTGGTGGTGCACACTTGTAATCCCAGTACTTGGGGAGGCTGAGACAGGAGGATCGCAGGTTCTCAACCAGCCTCAGCTACTTAGTGAGGCCCTCCACAACTTAGTGAGACCCTGTTTCCAAAGAAAGAATAAAAAAATAGGGCTAAGGGTGTAGCTCAGAGGTAGAATGCCCCTGGGTTCAACCCCCAGTTCTGCAAAAAAAGAAAAAAAATTGTCCATCTTGTTTTTTTTTCCTAATTAAGATAAAAAAAATTCTCCCATTGATCGATCCCAAATAATTGTACATGTACACATCTTACTTTGCCATTATTTTAAAATCTAAGGTGGTTTACCAATTCCGTGCATCGGGAATTATTTCACGTTGTGAAACAGAAAGTGGCAATCTTTTCATTTGGCAGGTTGTAAACTCAGTCAGACAGAAGCAAATCATTTCCTTTAGGTTCAGCCCAGGAGTGGCCACAGTGCCATAAAAAAAATAATAATAAAAATAAAAAACAAAGCCTGCCTTCTTCCCAAGTCTCCTCACAAACAAACCCTGCGTGTTTGTTGCCTTCATGACTCGGCTCTGGTTAGGATTTTCCCCAGCTGTTCCTAATTTGGGGTGATTTTCCATTGCCCGTGAGTTTCCAGTGCTGTAAATATTTGACTTCGATATTTTCCACAGCTCGGAGAACTTCAGAGTGGTCACTTCAAACGCTGCTCCAGGCTTTTCTCTGCTCCTTTAAGGTTGTTCCGTAAATTAGGAACTGGGTAGTTGATATCTTGCTGGCTCCGTGCCCTGTACCTTTCTCAGACTTTGACTTCTATAGAGGTACGGGATGGATGTATGCCTTGAGTACCTACAGGGGTTCTAATCCCTTAAAGCACAGATAGGGGTCGCACTTTCATAGGAAGTCTTCCCAGATCATTGCTCCTCCATGTTGGGACCTTCAAGCTCATTTTTCAGAAGCTCACCAAGTGCCATGTGCATGTATGTCCCTGTCACTGCACTGCATCGTGACGTGAGACTATAGTGCACAAATAAAAAGTATATTTACAAAAGGGGAGCTGGGCGTGGTGGTGCACGCTTGTCATCCCAGTACTTGGGAGGCTGAGACAGGAGGATCCGGGTTCGTGGCCAGCCTCAGCTACTTAGTGAGGCCCTCCGCAACTTAGTGAGACCGTGTTTCAAAATAAAGACTAAAAAATAGGGCTGGGGGTGTAGCTTGAAGGTAGAATGCCCCTGAGTTCAATCCCCAGTACCGAAAAAAAAAAAATAAGGGGCATGGGGATAACATTTCCCAAAGTTGTTTTTAGAAAAATGTTTTATTATTTCCTTTTTCTAACTAAAATAAAAGTGGATGATTCTTGTTCAGAAAAAAAAAAAAAAAAAAAAACCTCTCTGCCCACTATCTTCAGTGATACAGGTTGATCTGACCGCGTAGGGACGGCTTGACTTATTAACCTCTCCCAGATGAAATGGCCCAGACAGTGCCCCTCACCAGCCCAGCCTCTGCTCCAGCCCTGCCCGTTGCCTCCCCAGCCCGAGTCCTTCCTTTGGGTCATTTTAAATTAATATGCACTAATAACCACGTTAATATTAATACATCGTGTTAATCAGCAATAAATCAACTTTGTATCGTCAAAGGACATATTCATATCATTAATCTGGTGCTTCAAAAATTATATTCATTTGAAGTGGCAGGGCCTTTTTACATTTTATTTTGCACCGACTTGTGAAATGAGAGCTATAAAGGTAGCTAAGATATCTTTCCATGCTCGTTCAAAGAAAGCAATTGTTTCATTGTGTTGTGACATTTTATATTGCAAGGAAAGTGTTCTCTCTCACAAAAAAGTGATAATAATTTAAATCATCAGTGAATATGAAAAAGTCACATTAGAGAGCTGGTTCAACTTGCCAATAGAGGAATTTTCTTGGTAATGTGCTGCCTGACTCTTTTTTTTTTTTTTTTTTTTTTTTGCTAGATGTTGATAAATAACACATTTATAAATGGCTCACATAATGGATTTTTAACAACTTCCTTGGGAAATAATTTTATGTTCCCATAAGATTTGCCTGCTATGAAACTCTTCCTGCCACTCGCCCTAAATTTCCTTGTGACATATTTGATGGCTCAATAAGGTGTCGATTTCGTGGAGAAATTTGAATCTCCGGCACAGAGCGGGTGTGAAGGGTTGTGACACCTGGAAACAGGAAAGGATCCACAAAAAACAAAAATGAGACCGACTCCGGAGTCAGGATCTTCTCTATTCAAGTTGCGAACGAAGCTGCATAGCATTTTTCATTGACTTTTGAAGTATTCTCAACACATTTTTACATAGGAAAGATTCACTTTGTATGACAGTATACTGAATATTAATAATGTGAGGGGAGGTGTCACGATATGCTCGTTAGAAATGGTCACGTCGGCTGCTAATCACCACGACTCTTGGACTATCTACCACCAATGGCAGGGATGTAGAGCAGAGGGCTGTCCCCGGATCTCAAGGCGCCATCTTTGACGTGGCTCTCCTCCACATCACGTCCTGTTTTCTTGCCCGTCACACCGCTACTGGACTCTGCTGCCTCCAGGAGGTGTTCTGTTTCAGCAGCTGCTCCTTTGTTTGTTTTTTTCCTACTGTAGACCCTCAGTAGGAAAAGACTTTGGCAAATTAGAAACTCAACCTAAATAATCCCGTCGGTCTTTCTTTGTCAGGACATGGAGTTGTTCCATTGAGGAAGAAGGAAACTGAGTCAGAGAAGGTTCCAGAACATTCTCCTATGGCCCCCAAAACACTGCTCCTCCCTTACACCTGCCCAGTCCCTCTCACTGGCTGGTGACTTTCCTCTCAGAGGCTACTCTGCTCCTCCCTGCAGTTGGGCCCCCATCCACCTTGCCCCCCACTTTTGTGCACAGGTGAGCACACCTCGACACCCCCGGATGCCACCTGTGGGGCAGAGCTTCAGCATTCCCCACAAGCTCCTACCTGCATGCGCAGCCTGGACCCGTTTCAGCTCCGAGCCCTGTCATGCCGTTTGACTAAAATGCTCAAAGACTATAATCCTGATGGCTAGATATCAACATGCTATTGATTATTTCTGTGTAGTGTGGGTGGTGCCAAATTTTTCCTTTGTACTTATCAGTATTGTTTTGTATTCCCAGCATAGCATATTAACATTTTGCAGTAAGTTATTCAGTAAGCTGGGTTCAGTGGTGCCTGGCTGTCATTCCAGATGTGGGAGGCTGAGAGAGGAGGATCATAGGTTCCAGGCTAGCCTCAACAACCCAGTGAGACCTTGTTTCAAAATAATTAATAAAAAGGGCCAAAAGTGTCGCTCAGAATGCTCCTGGATTTAATCTCCAGTACAAAAAAAATAAAATAAAAATAAGTCACTCATTAAAATTGGGATATGGAGTGCTGATAAGAGGCGGTAGCAGTAGGAATAGAGAGAAAGAAAAAGATCAGAGCATTTTTTAAGGCACAGATCTGGTGGGAGCAGAATGCTGGGGAGTTAGGGAAACACCAGCCAAAGTAGTGGGTAAAAAGTGCTAAACAGCCGGGCGTGGTGGCGCACGCTTGTAATCCCAGCATTCGGGAGGCTGAGACCAGAGGATCCGGGTTCGCGGCCAGCCTCAGCTACCTAGTGAGGCACTCTGCAACTTAGTGAGACTCGGTTTCAAATTAAAAGAATAAAAAATAGGGCTGGGGGTATAGCTCGGAGGTAGAATGCCTCTGAGTTCAATCCCCAGTACCGCAAAAAAAAAAAAAAAAAAAAAAAAAGTGCTAAACATAGAAATATTGAAAACGCAGGAGGAGGGACATATGGCAGATGCCAGGGGCCTCTCTCCTCAACATCTTTTCCTCTTCTCCTGTTACCTAGCAACTGAGTGCTTTGGAGAACTCTACCCCATTCAAGCTGTAGAGATCCCCGGTCCAACCTCAGTCCACGTCAATCAGCCTCGCCCCACCTGGGGTGATTCAAACAGCTCAGTCTGAGCGAATCAGCAGGTGCCCTTCCCCCGACCACAGTCATCACAAAACAGTCCATTCATCCAGCATGAAACTCTGCAGTCTTGCCTGGTGTGTGTGGGAAGGCCTCCTCCCTCCTGCTGCGTATGTTTAGGGAAGCAGGCAGCTCAGCGGAGGTGGCAGCTGTCTTGTGCCCCCGGAGCCAGCCTTGGAAGGAACCCAATGCAACAGGAGGCCAAGCAGACACAAACAAACTGAATCCTTGATGGCAGCTGGGGCCACTGGACGCGCTAACCCAACCAAAGCCCATCCTACCACTGAGCTTTCTCATCTAATGAGCCAACTGATGGCCTGATTATTTAAAGAAAAAAAAAATAGTGAATTCGGAGTTGACTACAGATTGGGAGGTGAGAGCCCAGTTGGGGAGATGATGGATTATAAATGTATGTGAGTTACACAAGGACCACGTATAGGAAGACATTAGAAAGTTGATCTTGAGCTCGAGATAAAGGTTTGGGCTCCAAAATGGACTTGGGAGTTATCAAAATGTGTAGCAGTCAGCTATTGCTGCATAACAAACCACTTCTCCCAAACTCGAATATGTGCGAGGTGACTCATATTATACAAGTCACTTGGGATGGGTTTGTTTGTCTCTGCTAGGCTTAACTGGGCTTAGGATCCAGACCCCAAATTTGTTCAGGTTTATTCTGTGGGTTTCTCATTTGTCTGGTACACACAAGCAAGTTACTTCGAATTTGTTCTTCTCCTATATTAGCAGAAATACCACGGGACAAACCCAGTCCTTCCATCCCAATTACATTTTCTGCTTGTATGACATCAGCTAAAATTCCATTGGTCAAAGCCAATCACACGAACAAGTCCAACTTCAAAGAGCTGAGGACATATGTGCTACTTCTTCCTCAAGATCATATTTAAAAGGCTGGGATTACTGGGAAATTTTTTAAAATGAAGCAACATTGTCTTCTATCACATGGTACCACTCTGGAAGAGGGCTGGGCATGGCTAAAACATCCCCATGAAAATATGTCGAGTGAGAGAAGGAGGTGAGCACCAGAAAGAGATGAAGAGGGATCTGGATCTATTCATTCGCAAATATGCAGAAATGCGTCACGCATGGGCCAGCCTCAGTTCCTACTCCTAGAGGGACAAAAGAGCCTGTCCCTTGAAGCTAAGACCCAAAATATGCAAGATAACTCAAAACACAGAGAATACTAGTTATCAAGTGTTAGCAAAAGAGAGACTTAAAGCAGAGAATCAGGTACGCAGTGATGGGAAGGGGGGATGGCATTGACTGAGAAGACACCGGGTGAGCCCAGACGCTCAGGAAGCCAGAGAGGAGCAGTGTCGCAGGCAGGAGGACCAGAATGTGCACGGAAGGGAGGCCGGGAGGCATTGGCATGCTCAGGGCACAGTGCACAGGGAATGTGGCTCTGTTGGAATGGGCACTGGGGCAGCAGGGAGAGATAAGACAGGATCGCCAGACCCTTCCCATCCCCGCCCGTCCCAGTGAGGACTCTGGCCTTGCCTGGCTGCGCTGCTGTCTCGAGGGCCATGCGCTCAGAGGCTTGGCATGATCCAACGTAACAGGACGGCCCGTAGGACGGGAGGCGGCAGCAGTGCCCATGGGAGGCTGTGGAGCTGGGCCAGGCCTGGGGCTCATCATGAAGCGGTTACAGGAACCCAGGAGGACCGCAGGAGGCTTGCCGAGGGGTGACCGCAGTGTGGGCAGCAAGGACGGGACCTGGTTCTGCAGCCAAGGTGATTTGCTAATGGATTGCGTGTGGGGTGTAAGAAATAGAGAGGGATCAACCTTCCCTCCAAGCATTTTGCTTGAGCGATGAGAAGGATTTATTGGAAGTGGGAAAAGATTGAAGACCAGATATGATGGAAACCTCAAGAACTCCAGGTTGGACGCAGTGAGCTTTGGGCACCTGCAGGACATCCCAGGAGGAGCTGGAGGCCGTGTGATCAGGAATTCCAGGGCAATCAGACCAGAGGGACGCACCTGCGGGGGTGGTGAGAGCCGTGGGATTTAAAGCCAGGAGACGGCTTGAGGTTCCCCCCAGGAGAGGGGGGACAGAAAAGAGAAGGGTCAGGGGACTCAGTCCTAGGGACTCCCGTGTGTAGGGGTGGGAAGAGTAGGAGGAGAGGGCCGTGATGGGGCGAGGGGAGGTGTGCGGAAACCACACACTGCTGCTGCTGCTGCTGCCGCCGCCTGGCCCAGCTCTGAGCTCAGGGTCTACTCAGTAACCTCAATAACCCGTCCCTTGGGCACCACTCTCCCCCTCTGGGCCCACAGGGCATTGCAGACACGGACTCCATGTTTCTCCATGTTTACCTGGGTCTCCCTGGGGAAACTGAGTCCTGGCGCAGGGTAGGAGGGACCCCGGGTGGGAGGGACCCCTGGCTCCCTATGCTTCCTACTTCTTTGGCCAATGGCTGGGGGCCTGCGATCAGCACACCCTGATGGTGTGGACGGCCTCACATGAGTCAGCACCGACTGTGGTTGCTTCATAATCCTCCAGCGTGCCCAAGAGGATGTGCCGCCTCCAAACGCTGGGGTGCGGTGACTCACAACGGCCCGTGGACAGAACACGGCGTCACCAGGTCTCACGAGTCCTTTTATGAATTTACCTCCCAACGCTCCAAAAGAAAAAAAACACTAAAACTCTAGTCTCTGAGCCAACCATCTTTGCTTCTCATGGTAAACACCCAACAGTTGCCTTTGGCATACAGTAATTCAATTTCAGGG
>PVLC010000563.1:74695-87434 GCA_004027655.1 Graphiurus murinus
AGGAGGAGGAGGAGGAGGAGGAGGAGGAGGAGGAGGAGAAAGAGAAGAAGAAGAAGAAGAAGAAGAAGAAGAAGAAGAAGAAGAAGAAGAAGAAGAAGAAGGAGAAGGAGAAATTTTCTAGAAGTGGTAGATATGTCTATTACCTTCATTCTGGTGATGGTTCTAACAAATATATCTGTATATCTATTTATATTTACATATACATACAAATATATCTAAGTTCATCACATCTTATACATGATATATGAGCAGGCTTTGTATATCAACTGCACCTTTAAAAAGCTGCTTTATATAAAAGGTTTATCTCATACCAGCAGGGATTGAGGTTACTGGAGGGCAGGAGGGTGGGGTGGGGATCGACCAGGAGGCAGGAGGGAAACGGGGAAGGAGGAGGAGGCTGGAAGGCTGCTGGCCTCCTTGCTCCCACCTCAGGACCTTCGCACATGATGTGCCCACTTCCTGAAACACCTCCCTCCCTTGCAGAGCGGCAGAGCTCACACCTGTGTTCCCTGCAGGCCTCTCTTCAATACCACTTTCTTAGGAGGGCTGGGGACAGCCCCTGTTCACGGCCCTCTCCTCCCTGGGCTCCGTGCCTCTGTTGCACCTGACACTCTGGAACATTCTGCTTGCTAACTCCTTGGCCTCTTCTCAATCTCCTTCCTTCACATCTCCGTGGCGCGCAGGCTCCAGGAGAGCAGGGACTCAGGTGTGTCACACCCCCTCCCGGTGGCACATTTGGGATCTAGGGCAGGAGGAGCCCTTCTCAGACGTCTCTCCTATGGATGCCAGAGGAGGTTCCGACAGAAGCCCAGGGGAGGCCTCTGTGCACCGCTCCTCCTCTCCTGTGAGCTCTGTACCTAAGCCCAGCATCAGATACAGGCTCTGAACCCCATTCTGCAGACCTCGCTCCGGAAGCCTCCCAGCAACCACGACTGAACGCCCTGGCTGTGCTTCTTATCCAAGCTCCAAGCAAGAGAGAGTGTCTGTGTTCTTAGGAAACTGCTATCGGCCACAAATGCATCAGCGGTCCTCCCTGCTGCGTGAGTGCCATTTCTAAGGCTGACTTGTTTTGACTGTCTTGTACAGACGGAAGAGAAGACATTCGCAGCACTACTCGTTTCTTTGACCACATTCTCTCTCTCTCTCTCTCTTTTTTTTTTTTTTTTTTTGCAGTACTGGGGATTAAACTCAGGGGCATTCTATCTCCGAGCTATACCTCCAGCCCTATTTTTTATTCTTTATTTTGAAACCAGGTCTCACTAAGTGGCAGAGGGCCTCACTAGGTAGCTGAGGCTGGCCGCGAACCTGGATCCTCCGGTCTCAGCCTCCCGAATGCTGGGATTACAAGAGTGCGCCACCACGCCCGGCTACCGCATTCTTATTATGATGGATAAAGGAGGTGTACATCAGAAGATTAAATTCTCTCTCCTAATGGAAAACGCACCCTGAAGCCAGATATTCTGGGGGTTCTGTTTCCTGTTTGGTGAGTGGCAGGACGGTGAGGGACCCTGAGCTGTGTCCTCTGAGGAATCTTGTGGCTCCTGAGGGATTCAAGTACTGTCGCATCCTACGTAAGTCCCATGTGTCAATGCTTGACTGTCATTCAAGTGTACCCCTCTGAAACTTGGGGTCAACAAGTTGTGATTTCTAATAAGACTTCCTCATTCCGTGTGGTTATCAAACTCCCCTGGCTATCAGCCAGAAGGACCGCAACAGCTAACCCCATGGGGGTCTTTGCACTCAGGAAAATTGAGAACAACTAACTGCTCCCTCATTTGGAGTCTTTGGGGGAAGACAGTATATTCCCAGGGAGATATTTATCATGGAAAGTTCATGGAGATGTCCGAAGCCAAAGCTCAATCACTAGCCTCTGTGAGACTCAGCAGGGTTCATAGAAAACAAGGGCTGGAGCCGGGCGTGGTGGCGCACGCTTGTAATCCCAGCATTCGGGAGGCTGAGACTGGAGGATCTGGGTTCGCGGCCAGCCTCAGCTACCTAGTGAGGCACTCTGCAACTTAGTGAGATCCGGTTTCAAAATAAAGAATGAAAAAATAGGGCTGGGGGTATAGCTCAGAGGTAGAACACTCCTGAGTTCAATCCCTAGTACTGCAAAAAAAAAAAAAAAAAAAAAAAAAAAGAAAGAAAGAAAGAAAAACAAGGGCTGGGGGGTTTCCCTGTTCAAGTCGCTTGCCTGATACACACCTTGCTCCGTGTTCAGATCCACCTCTCCTGACGGCCTGGCAGCCTTGTGACAGTTAACCCGCTGTCTGCGCTGACTCTGGACACTTTCAAGGGACCAGAGCTGTGGGAAAGCCAAGTGTGTGCCCTGCAGTCTCTCCCAGGAACCCCCTAACCTGTTCTCTGCCCCCCAGGCTGGCCTCTGAACACAGCTGCACTCAGAGGACGCAAGACTCCACGCTCGGGGGCTGGTTGCAGGAGGCTGTGAGATTACACACGTAGGAATTTCAAACACGGGCAGGAAGAGGGAAAACACATGGAAGTGATTTGGGGGCCTCTCTGTGGCCTTATCGACACACGTCTGGCAAGATTGAACACATCTGAAAGGAGGGGTCGGCCACTGACATTCTCTGTCAACTCACTTAAGAGCCCGGCTACATGCCCAGCAACCTTGGATAGCCAAGACCTGCGGACATGGAGACCTGTGTGTGTGTGTGTGTGTGTGTGTGTGTGTGTGTGTGTGTGTACATGTGTGTACCCTTCTGTGCTGCAGATCTCACTGTTGCACCACCAGGCTACTTCCAGAGCATGCCCTGGGGTGACTGACAGCAGCAGCAGGTATAGCCTTTTGTGGAGACGCCCCACTCATTCACGGCTGGACGCACAGCTAGGAGTCGTAGCAGCTGCTGTCACCGTGGAGCAATAGCTGGTGCTTGTACCTGCACCATACCTGAAGGCCATACGCCCAGGTGAGGTGAGCATTGCTATTCCCATCCTACAGACAGGAAAGCTGAGGGTCAGAGTCACACAGCCAGTCAAGGAACAGAAGCCAGGACTTCTACTCGGATCTGAATGCAGACCCAGCCCCTGCACTCTACGCAGCCTCATGCTTGGCAGACCCCCAAATCTGTGGGTGCTCAAGTGCCTTACATGATACCGCACAGTATGGAAATCGATTCTCAGCACTGTTGTGTTGACCTCGGCTAAAACCCTGGCGCAGAAGAGTCTTATTTTATCATGCACATTGACGAAGTGGTAAAAGAAGATAAAAGAAGGTTGGTAGTTTCACATCATTTTTGCTTTATTAAATTAAATAGTCATAGAAACCCCCTAAAAGAAAATGGTGTGGGAAGCGGAGTCATGAGTATTAATAACTTTTGACCGTGGACACGTATTTCCTTCAGAGTCACAAAAAGACCCTGGAAATGTTACTTTTCAAAACTTGAAACACAGAGAAGACTATCATGCCATAAGGGCTGGGCCATTCCAACTTGAGCAGTTTCCTTTTACAGGAATTTTACAATTCTCATAGATTCCTCCGGCTCACAGATTCACTCAGGGGGATGTGACTCAAATGTGTACAAACACAGAGATAGTCCTCAACCCCTTTCTCACTTGCACGATGCATTTACAGAGGAAATACCAAGAGAAAGGCCTTAGAAATGAATGCCGTCCGACCAACATTTGTTAGATATGACAGACTGCATTACTTCGCTAAAATGAGATCGCTAGCTCAGAGTGTAATAGCAGAGAAATGTGTTGGTGACCGCGCGCGGGCTTGTCACTGAAGAGAATGGGCTTCATTGTTGTCTTGATGGACCATTGTGTGCCTCGTGGATACTGTCGTTGTTATAATTTACCCTTTCCACTTTTTACGTGTTCTCCTGGTTATTTTTAACCGCCAATCCATTATGTTGACAGGCCAATCATGTTAAAAATGTATTCCAAAGTGCAATAATGAGAAATAAAAATATGCCATTTAATGAAAACTTATGTGCGACCCATCTCGTGCTACATTTCCTGCTAACTGACTCTTGCAATTGTTTATATACGAAGGATCTGGGGTTGGGAGCTGGCGGGTGCTTCCCTGGCCTCGAGGGGATGGGGTGGGCTCCTGGCAGAGGTGCTGGGCCTCTGTTCCCACCACCTGGGTGCTGGGAGGTCTCTGTGCACCCACGATTTACTGTCTAACCTCGGCAAACCTTATTGTTTAAGCAATCTATCACATCTTTTGGCCTTGGTTGATGCAGCAGTATCACGTTAATATTAAGGAAGCCTCTGGTCTTATTAATCCAGTTACAGAAAATATCACTGTGGGACATTGGTCTTTTAAATTCTGTCCAATCAAAATTTTCACTCAAATGACTTAAGAAAGTGGAGTCTCAGTCTGTGAAATGTTCTACAAATGGTCGCGGCCAAGGGGAAGTTTTGCCTTCATAGCTGATTTAAAAGTCAGCTTGAGAGAAAAGCATACAGGGAAGGATGAGATCACGGTGACTACGGTGACACTGGACTTCTCTTTGGAGACTACTAGTGCTGACCTGGTGGAAAATGGAAATATAGGCCTTTGAACGACACAACAAAAGTGGTTTGCCAGATCATCCCATGTAGACCTGTGTTATTTTGAATTTTTTTCCACCAAAATGGAAAGAAAAAATGAAAAATATTAATGAAGAAATTTCCACTAAATTCATTTTCAAGCTACCTAGTAATTTGGCCATCCTAGCTGTCCCTTTGTGGAGATATCACTGCCATCGCTACATGTGTCATCACACTGTGGCCTCCTCGTGTCTGTCTCTGGGTCCAAGTTTTGCCTTCTAGTACACCAGTCACACTGGACTTAGGACACATCCTAATCCGGTATGAGCTCATCTTAACTTGAGTGTATCTGCAAAGACCCTTTTTCCAGGGTCTCTTGGTGTTTCTAGAATGAAATAACCAAGACTGGATAATTTATAAAGAACTGGAATCTCTTTCTCATGGTTCTGGAAACCAGGAAGTCCAAAGATCAAGGAGCCGTCAAGTTCAACATCTGCAAGGGCCGTTTCCCATAGATAGTACGTCTGGTCCTCACAGGGCAGAAGGGAAGGAAAGGATGAACTCCCCACCAGCCCCCTTTATAAGGGCACTGAACCCCACCCCTGAGGGCTCCACCCCCCGAAAGCCTCACCCCTTAGCACTGCCACATGCAGAGCGACACATCCAGACCACAGCGGTCACCTGCACGGTGCCACGTGGACATGAGCTTTTCAACAAAGCACAACAGGCAATAAATATCTCTTGAGCACCTACTTAATATGTAAGAAAAAATTCATATCTCTTGATTCCCCAGATTTCATATTCCAATGTGACAGTATAAAGATACATCTTTATACTGCGTCAGCATGAAGGTCAGCTCTGTTTTCAAATCTTTAAGGAATCTAACTATAAAAGCATGCTACTTTAGGAGAAAAGAAGTCAAAGAACTATTCATTCTTTTCTCACTCAATTAGCATTTTTTGAGCACTAAGGTGTATGAATTGCAAACCTCTTGGGGGATATGCGCAAGACAAGGTAATTTGCTCTTGTGTGTGTGTGTGTGTGTGTGTGTGTGTGTGTGGTACTGGGGATTTTCTACCTCCGAGCTACACCCCCAGCCCTATTATGTATTCTTTATTTTGAAACAGGTTCTCACTAAGTTGCAGAGGGCCTCACTAAGTAGCTGAGAGCTGGCTGTGAACCCGGATCCTCCGGTCTCAGCCTCCCAAGCACTGGGATTACAAGTGTGCGCCACCACGCCCAGCTGGTCATTTGCTCTTGAAACACTGAATCCCTCAGTCCTCCCCTGGCCCAGCTCTCACCCCTGCTACACCGCAGCAGGAGCCCCTGCCCACCACAGATGAGACATTCCCTTTGACTCTCCTCTTCCAGGACAGCAGTGACTTTTTGCAAAGAACACCGGAGAGACAGCAGAGGGTTCTTGGTGTGTGGGGCTGGTTTACATATGGAACCTCTCAAGGCGAACTCCTCCCCTCGTGCGTCTAGGGTTTCCCCATGCGACAGAAAAATAAGTCTTTCTATTGTCAGACAGACACAGCAGCTGGTTTTTCCTGCTGCACAAGGACTGTGTCGCCTTTGCCATCAGAAGATTCCCAACATCCTCTGAGCAGGTTGGATGACACTTGACCAGAGAACCTTTGCCGCCTAGGGCGACACCTGTACAGCACTCCCCAGCCCAACGCACACTTCATGAGGTTTGCTATCCACCTACCTCCTCTACCATTTGTACTTTTCTTTAAACTGACTCATTAGGAAATCGAAATAATTGATCCCCATCCTAGGAAATGAAACCCACAAAAAAAACTGGTTTAAGGCTCTGGTTATTATTATTATTATTATTATTATTATTATTATTATTATTATTATTGCAGTACTGGGGATTGAACTCAGGGGAATTCTACCTCCGAGCTACACCCCCAGCCCTATTTTTTGTTCTTTATTTTGAGACAAGGTCTCACTAAGTTGCAAAGTGCCTCACTAAGTAGCTGAGACTGACTACGAACCCGGATCCTCCGGTCTCAGCCTCCCAAACACTGGGATTACAAGCATGTGCCACCATGCCTGGCTCTGGTTATATTTTTCTAATTCACATTAACTCCAAAAGTAAAATGTAAAGTCAAAGTATTCCTCCACCCTCCCCACAAAGTCCTGTGGACTCTCACCTGCGGATGCTGTACCACGGAGAAGCACGGATTTCTCCTTCGTGGTGCTGAGCTGAGATCCTCGGCTCAGGACCCAATGGGAAGCCGGCGCAGGCCCTGGGAGGGGAAGATGCTGAAGGAGGTCAAAGTGGTGCAGACAAGGGGAGTTCCACTGCTCTGCGGCCCTGGCTTGGCGCCAATCCCACGACTGAACATGGAATCCACTGTCTTTCAGCCTCCGTTTCCTCCTGTGCATACTGGGAATAGTATCTCCCAACTCACTGAGCCGGCGTGAATAACGACATTGCTCATTTACAAACATTCACTGAGCACCTCTTGGGGGTCCCAGCATCGGGCTGGGCTCTCAATCCCGAACAAGAACTCGTCAACACTGTCTGCGGCGTCATCAGTCACCTTGAAGTTACTTGTTCAGTAAATCTATGGATGTGCATTCGCTGATGGGCAATTTAATGACTTTTGATGTCTTTTGTTTCTAACTCTGCAATTAAAGAACTGCAGGCTACCTGGGCACTTGTGGACTCGGCTGATGTCCAGATGATACTCTCCATGCAGACTAAGCCCTGCCGGTGTGAAGCTCCCTGCCTACGAGGGGAAAGAGATGTCAATCAACCAGTTACAAGAGTAGATACAAAACTACAACAGAGGACATGCAAGAATATAATACGGAGGCAGTTCAAATTATGCTATGTCCATATGTGACGGTATCACCACCGATCTCACTAACAGGTACAGGGACGGGGGAGCCAGGTAGGAGAGAGAAGGAAACACACCCAGCGATGCATGCGTGTATGTTTGTATCACGCTGACCCTCACTAAGATGTATAATTACAATGCACCAATAAAAGCATTAAAAAAAATAAGAAATGAAGCGTGATGATGCATATAAAGCACTTTGAAACTGCCCATCATCCACACTGGAACTCATGATGAAACTTGAGCAGGAGGAGGATCCCCAGTCTCTGATGCCGATCCTAGAGGTAATTCTAGGAGTCCAGGAGGGAATCCCACCCACCTGTGCCACCGGTCGTCTCTCTTCAGAAGCTAAATGTTCATCCAATCGCCCCCACGCCGGTGGTCACCTGTAATAAAGTTGAATTTCAGCTAATTATTGTCTTTATCTCTGTTTTTTTTTTTTTAAGTTAAGGAATCACTTTGTGATGTTGTCTACCATACAATGCCTGGGCAGTGTGCACTCTACCGACGATTAAGTGGATACACAGATGCCCAGTAAGGACTGACCCCAGGGAGTGTTCTGGTCCTGTAGCAGAGCTGCCCTGTTTCCATAGGAACCCAGAGTACTTCCTGCCTTCCCAGTGGAGGCTGTTGGAGATGCTCCAATGAATGCACAGTGCACCATTCCATCTCTGCATATCTTGCCAAGGTCGTAAGGTGAATCATCTGATAACATCATAGTGATTTTAAATATTTACTTTTACCCTGACATGTCATTTATTCAATTGTGCTTCAAAACATTGCCTGGATGTTTCTAGCTTGCTTCTGTAATCACGCAGCTGTAAACATTTGGATTATGACTGCATGAGCTAATTACTTTGACATTTGTCATTTGTTATTTTTAATTTTCTTTCTTTCTTTTACAAAGGTACAGGAAATGTAGTACTTGCCAAAAAATCACTGCCCATGTCCAAGGGGGAATTTATAACATTTAATGGCTTCAGATTTCACTGCTCTTGAGTCCGAATCCTTCACTGTCAGCAGCAGAGCCAAGAAAGGAAGTCACAGAGGAATGTTGGATGTCAGAGAAAAGCGAGGTGAATGACAGGGAGGGAGATAACAGTGTCCCTTGTAAGGATGGGAGTGACATAAACCAGGACATGGAGGTGGGAAGGAAGCCGGCCGCGCCTGGCATGCCACATCTCGTGTTGATTTTACAACAACGCCAGATAAGCATCCTCGATAGGAGACATCCTGCAACTGCACTCTGTCTTCTTCTTAGGGTCTGTTTAGTTCTTTTGCCAGAAGAGGAAAACAAACCAACATTTATAGATAAAAAGAAAAACTGAAAAACTTAACACTAGCAAAGTGTTTTTTTCTTTTTAAATAAAGCATGATTTTTGACTCGATACATTTTCCCAAAGAAATTTGATAATAGGATGCTTGGGCATTGTTCTTATCATTTTTCCAATGTTCATCATTTGAATGATGTTGTTACGAAGCTGACCAAGGACACATATGTAATTTGTATGACTTGTATATAGTCAATCCATATATTGAGACGTGAAAATCCCAGGAAGACCTTCTCCTTCTTGGAAACCTTCGCTGTGTTCTTCTTTACTCATTCAACTACTGAACTTACATTTTTTTAAGTTAATCTCCAGAGACCATGTTTTATGGATCCCCTGCCCTTTCTCCCAGCTTCCCAGAGCTCCCGGTGGTCACTTCAGTTCACAGTTGACTCAGACATATTTGATCACCAGGCAGCCAGCAGAAGCCTGTGAGACGGGAAATATTCACATGGGCAAGAAATAGCAATTGCCATCAGGTAGAAATAGAAGTTTCGGAAGTATCAAAACAGCATTCAAAGGAACGTCAAGGGAAGCTCTCTGGGCGGGTGCACTTTGGCAGACTCCATTACCGCGCTGAGCAGTGATGGGATCGCATCAGGACTGTCTGTGACTCAGAAAAACAAGATTAAGTTGGGCTCCTTTTCCTCTGGGTTCTGTTTAGTCTGTTACATTTAAAAGTTTCATAGAAGATTATAATGTTTAAAGTTTTGCTCAGGAAATTAGGTTTGGTTATCTGGTGATTTTTCCTATGTGAAATAATACAGTGTCGAGGATGTATCAAAGTTTACCCTGAGAAGTTAATGACTGGGAGACTGCATCCCTAAAAGATTTACACTGACCTGTGACAACCCCACACCCTACTGAGCACCCCCCATGCAGAGAAGCAAGGAGAGGTCTTGGAATAAGTGGTGTGGGCTTTCAAATTCCTCAAGAGGAACCTCCAGGGGAACGTTTCAAGTGTGGCCTGGTAGGAGCTATTTTTGAGGAAGGGGATTGACTAGGAATTCCACAAAACCAGCAGGGAACAGGTCAAGGTAATTCTGTACCAGAAAAGTGGACAAGTGTCGCCAAGAAAAGAGGGGAAGTAAACAGAGACCAGATATCCCCCACAAATGTGAAAACGAGGTGATTTTCTAGAACATTCTGTTCCTTCTGGAAGATTCTTCTGTGAATAGCACGCTTGAGCCCAACAACCTTCCAAGCATGGGGGAGGGAGTCTCTGCCAAGCAAGAACAGAGCAAAAGGGAGATGTCACCATATCACCTTTTTCCCAACTGTTAAGGATGGCAAGTCCCGAAGCCTTGTGACATGCAGGATGGAGCTCAAGGGGAATGCTCATGGCATTTAATTATATGAGAAGGCCATCTTACAGATATTCTTGGAGTCCATCCACCTGCAGAGGGAAGAGAGGCCACAGCAATGATCCTGAGCAGAGAAGCTTCTGTCTGAGCCTGACTCAGGTCCTCACGCACCCAGAACAGCCCTCACGGCGCTAAGTTCTCACTTACTTTTAAGGAGAAAAAGCCACCAAAGCTGGAGACCTAAGACATGTTTGAAGAGTCACCTTTACCACGTTGCCTTGGGGGTGTTTTGAAACCTCAGTGGGCTCGCTCATTTCAGAGAGAGAGGGGTCTGGGCATAGACACTGAACAAGTCCTCTGAAGTGGAGTCAGTATCTGGAGGCAGAGGTGCTTCCCTTGCCCAAGAATCCCAGCAGAAAAGAAATCCTCAGAGGCTCAGGCAAAGAGGTGGCCTCTAAGCCACCACCGGGTCCTCCTGGGACACTCACCCACAGCTTCATTCCACGTGGGTTGTCTGTCATCTCAGGGAGGACACCCCCGGATGTGAAAGCAACGAGAAAGGTGGATCTCCTGTCCCAAGGAAGCTTCTTGACAACGACTGGGCCAGCACAAAGCCAGGACAGCGGAGCAGAAGGACGGCAGGCCCGATGACATCTACCCAAGACATTCCAAGAACAAGAGACAAGACGCTAAGTAAGGTGGACTCAGATATTCTGGTCACTAAAAGATGCTTTCTGTGATGACGCAGGGAAGAGTGTCCAGCTCTCAGATGTCCGCCTTGGTTTTTGCTGAATCCATGTTGATCACCCCACTTCCATCTCACCCTGTGACTTTCAGGCCCATTAATCCTCAGAAAGGGGGACCTAGTCTTCAGTGTCTACAAAGGAAATCACCTATAAAAAATTAACCGATTGACCATTCTGGGTTATTTTATCCACTTATTCAATCTATAACTTCCTATATGCCAGACACTATTATATAAGTGGGCAGTATCCAAATTTGAATAAGATACAACCCCAGGCCCCAAAGAGTTACCATCCCACAGACACATGAAGTACTGCAGCACTGCAGTCACGTGGCGGGGAGGGCAGAGAAGGGCACCTAACCCCGGCCGTGGGCGGTTGGTGGTCTGGGCTGAGATTGAATTCTTGGAGGAAGCTTTGTCTGGGTCTTTAATACCCCTCATCTTTTAACAGATAAAAGATAGGAGGATGGAAGGAGAGAACATGAAAACCTGGGTTTGTGATGTAGTTTCACATGGTTGATAAATCTCAAGAATTTGGGTGTGGCCAAGGGGAAATAATTAAGATATGATCATGGGAGTGAAATTTAAACTTTACTGAAAATCTTAAAAGAATCCCCAAGTAAAGGGCTATAGTTCGGTGTTAACGAAAGGGAAGTGAATTCTCAGTGTCACAAATATGTCATCTCCCCCCAAATCAATCCTGTGTAGTTCTCATTGGGAGTCTTGGTGGGCTTTTCTTTATGACACTTGAGAAACTGATTCTAGAATTCAGTTTTGGTGAAAAACCAAGAGAGAGGGTGTGAGTTGTCTCCACCAAATTTATATGTTCAGGTCCGAACCCCCAGTATTTCAGAATACAACTGTATTTGTAGATGGAGTCTTCATAGAGTTCATTAAGTTAAAAATGAAGCCATTGGGGCATGCCCAAATCCATTATAAATGGACAGTATAAAAAGAGGATTTAGAAACACACAGAGGAAGATGATGGAAAACACAGCGAGATGACATTCGTCTACAAGCCGAGGACCGAGGCCTGTGACAAATGCATTCCTCATGGCTCTCAAAGAAACCAGCCTGCCGATTCCTTGATCTCAGAATTCTGCCCTCCAGAACTTGATAAATTTCTGTTATTTAAGAAATCCTGAGCCAAGAGTGGTGGCGCACACCTGTAATCCCAGTACTTGAGAGGCTGAGACAGGAGATCACAGGTTAGAGTACAGCCTCAGCAACTTAGCAAGTCCCTGTTTCAAAATTAAATTTTTTTAAAAAAAGGGCTGGGTGTATAATTTGGATTGAGCCCAGGGGAATTCAACCTCCAAAAGTTCTGTTATTTGTGAAAGCCCTACCTCATTAGGGTTTATTATGGCTGCCCTAGCCAACTAATGCAGAGGGCCCTATACAACAGATACTATAATTTATTATAAATAAATTAAAAAGTATATGATTTAAACTATTCATTATATTAGCACTAGGATAGACAAACAGATCAAAGAAATAGAATATAACATTCAGAAGTAGGCCTTATAAAAAAGCAAAAAATTAATCTGACAATACCACTGTTGATAGGTGAATTACCCAGGGACTTTGGAGGTACCTTAGTCATAAATGTAAAACTGAAGCTGTATTTCCCTTATGACCCATCATCCTGAAATGCATATCCTAGAAAAACTCTCAAATGGGGAAGGGTGATGTGTGCATGATGGTCATTGCAGTGTGACCCAACAAGCAAAGCAAATAAAACCACTTAAATGCCCAGTGACAGAGAAATGGATAAGCAAGTTGTGATAACTCTCTTGATGGAATCACTTTCACAGCTAAAAACAAGTCCTGCAAACACCTTTCTTATTGAAAGATACTTACACTGGGCCCAGAATTTGCTTTTTCTTTCAGGCTTTTAAAGATGTTTCTCCAATGTCTCCCACCTATATTGTTTCCTACCAGAAGTCGGCTGTCACCTCTCTCTTTCCTCCTTTTGTCTGTCTGCTCCTCTTGTCTTATTTTTTTTCTCGT
>PVLC010000563.1:87534-200878 GCA_004027655.1 Graphiurus murinus
TTTTTTTTTTTTTTTTTTTTTTTTTTTTTTTTTTTTTTTTTTTTTTTTTTTTTTTTTTTTTTTTTTTTTTTTTTTTTTTTTTTTTTTTTTTTTTTTTTTTTTTTTTTTTTTTTTTTTTTTTTTTTTTTTTTTTTTTTTTTTTGCGGTACTGGGGATTGAACTCAGAGGCATTCTACCTTCAAGCTACACCCCCAGCCCTATATTTTATTCTTTATTTTGAAACCAGGTCTCACTAAGTTGCAGAGTGCCTCACTAGGTAGCTGAGGCTGGCTGCGAACCCGGATCCTCCGGTCTCAGCCTCCCAAATGCTGGGATTACAAGCGTGCGCCACCACGCCCAGCTAAGCAATTTGATTTTTATGTGCCTTGGTATAATTTTTTTCATGTTTCTTATGCTTAGGGTCCTTGGGTCTGTAGTTTTTTAGTTTTCATCAAATTTGGAAACTCTTAGGCCATTACTCCTTCAAATATTTTTTCTGTTCCCTCCTCTTTGGTGATTCCAAGTATAGGTATAGGTCACTTGACATTATTCCATAGCTTATTGATATTTTGCTCATTTTTTCCAATATCTTTTCTTTGTGTTTCATTTTGAACAGTTTATATTGCTATATCTTCAAATTGGGCATTCTTTTCTGCAGTGTCTAACTACTGATACCCCTATCCAATCTGTTTTTCATTTTGCACATTGCATATTTTTCTCTCTAAAAGTTTGTTTTATGTCATTTTTATCTCTTCCACGCTTCTACTTAACTTTTTGAACATATGGAATACAGTTCTGATAATTGCATTTTAATGCCCTTGTCTGCTCATTTTAATATCAGTGTCAATTCTGGGTCGATTCTGATTGACTTACCTCTCTCTCCTGCGTTATATTTTTCTGCCTCTCTGAATGCCTGGTGTTGGGTATGGGGAGGTTTTGTGGTCTTAATATCAATTAAGTTTTATTCTGAGATGCAGTGAAGCTACTTGGAAACAGACTGATCCTTTAGAGTATTGTATTTAAGATTTTCTAGGTGGGAGCCTGAAAAATCCAACTAGTACTAATTATTCTCCATGGATGAAGGCAGGGCTGCCTGTGTATTTCAACCAAATATCCTGTGAACTGTGGCATTCTCCAGGGTTGGTGGGAACAGGCACTGCTCTCAGACCTTCTGAGCTCCAGGCAAGGTTACTCCTAATCCCCTCTGATGACTCTTTCCCCAGACTCAAGACATTTTCATAAATGCATGTGGTAATAAGCTCTCAGCTGAACACTCGAGGGGATTGTCTGTGTATCTCCAGATTTTCCTCTCTGTGTAGTTCCTGCTTGCTGGTGTTCTGTCTTGTGAGCTTCAGCCACCAGGATTTTCCCGAACTCTCTGCTCAGTCCTGTCTTAACTCAGGAGTCATCAGGCTCTGCCTGGGTTCCCCCATCTGTACCATAGCCTGGACATTCTTTCAAGGAAGAAAGACTGAGCAAGCAGATACCCCATGATTGTTTGTCAGCTATCTCACAGAGGTCGCTGTGCTTCGCTTCTTGGTGCCCGATGTCCTAAAACATACCCTTTCCCACACTTTGTCTGCTTTGGGTTGTTTCAGGAAGCAGGGAAAATTGAAGCCCCATGACTTCATCGTGGCTGAAAGAACGAGTTCATTCAATTGAATAGCGGAGTGCTGTTTTAATAAATGAACCCAATTAATAATTAGATTTATACACAGCAACGTGGATCTTGAAATTTAATATTGAGTAAAAACTAATCAGATTTGAAGAAAAATATATTCCAGCTGAAATCATTCTCATAGTTTGGAAGCAAAGAAAGGCATGCTGTCTATCAGTTTTCTGTATAAAAGTATGAACATATGGAGAGTAAAATCTAGACCAATGGAAGGATGGTGGTGCCTGAGGGAAAAAGAACATTGGAAGGCAGGGGGGACAGGGAGTACAAAAGGGGGCTTCAGCTTGACCTGCCGTGTCTTATTTAAAATGAAAATCAGAAATATGAACAGGTAAAAGTGTTTGCAGATTAGCCTCACTTAGAGCTCAGAGTTGGCTGAAATACTTACTAGCCCCATATTTTTACATCTTCAAGTTCTTTCATAATTTACACTATCTATCATGGAGGTTATTAGTCGATTCTTCCGTGAAGAAGAGCCATGTGACTTTGCCCGGGGGCTCACATCCTGCTCACCATCTTTTGCTCACATTTGCATAATTAAACAGCTCACCGAGGGGGCCTCCTAGGGAAAACGAGTGCCCTCTTCTAAGAAGGAAATCGCCAAGATAATGTAACTCCGAGGAGGCAGATCATTCCGGGTGACCTCTGGTGATGTTTTGTAGAGTGTATGAAGAGCTCTAAAATTGCATCTGTAGAATGAAAATGTGTTCAGGTAAATATTCATTTTTATTGTTCATGCTTGTGCTTTTAGGAAGATATGTGTGTGTGTGTGTGTGTGTGTGTGTGCGCGCGCGTGCATGTGCACGTAGGTGTGCGTGTGTGTACACGTTTTTCTTTTCAAGAATAACAGGAATAGAAAAACTCAAAGACTTAGGAGGATGTATAGGATCCCTTCTCAGGGCTGCATAAAAAGCGATTGCATCCATTTGCTATTCCCACTATAGTATTTAATGTTAATTACTGAACACCACAATGCATGGAGGGAGGTTTGGACTATTGAATGATTATCTGCTGGGGCAAGACAGGGCCAGGCCACACCCCTGTGAGTAGGGGCCATGTTGCCCGAGATGAGAGAGGAGTCCAGTGGTCAAGGGTAACAAGAAGAGGCCACCAGCGTGGGCAGAGAATAAGGCATGGTGTCTTTTCTTTGTGGGAGCATCTGCGTTTCTGGTTTGAACTCAGAGACAAAGAGACGTTTTAAAACTCACTGGTGGAGCCAGTCAGCTCCTGATATGCAGAAACGAGCAGAAGCCGAGGAGAGGAAGGTCTCGGCTCTGAAGGTAACATCTGGCGGTAACTACAAGCATCTCCCGTGATAGTGCTCCTTCCATTACTCCCCGAATTTCCTGAAGTCCTCACTTGTTAGAAATTGCAGCCTGGTCTCTGCTTTCCTCTGGGGAATTAAGGACAAGTGCCTTCCATGGTGGATGGAGCCATGGGGGAAGCTTTGAACCCGCTGTAGTAGGGAGCTGAGGTTGTGGAGCAGCTGCAGCGGGGATTTCCTGAGGCAGCAGCAGCAGCTTGGCATGACAGGGAGCCTATGTGGAAAGATCTCAGCCATCCCTGTGCGCATGACACAGCTTTCCTGGATACTTGTCATTGTGTCTCGGGAATCATTTGGGGAGGACTGCTTTCCAGCAACTAAACTGCGAGGGACCTCTGGGGATGTTAAGGTCTCATCATCTTGATCAAATGTGGTTTTGTTTTATGGTCATGGTTGGTGAGGACCAGATATCTGCATACAAACAGACGTCCAAGTTGGGAGAGTTAGGACATTCCCTTCTGTCACGCTACAACAGGACACGTCACCCGTTGTCCTCTCTCCCACAAACCGAGCAGATGGGCGCTCTGTGGTGGAGGCAGTTTGCACCAGAGCCCTCACGCTCGCTTCTTCTCTCTTCCTAAAGAGCTGTGACTTGTTTCCTGGTGACAATATTAGAATGCAAGCGAGCGATGGTGTTGTGTTTTACAGACAGCCCTGAGTCTACTTAAATTCTTGCAAAGAAGTGAGATTGGTGCTTTCACACCAGTAACTAGCGACTCATGCTAAGGGCCACTAAGGAGGCAGCTGAGGAGAAAGGAGTCAAGTACGCAGACAGCAGCCACGAGGGACTAAAGGAAGCTGTGCAGGGGGTTCCGAGACCCTGGGGGAATAGTAAGCGCAGATGCACTTCTAAGTCAAGGTCTAATCAAGGAAACAGGAACAGCGTGGGGTATTCTCACAGCTGAAATAGAATACAGTCCAGGGAATTGCTGGCGCAGATCCGGGGCAAGCTCTGTTTGTCAACAGGAGGTGACAGAGTGGGAAGATCAGCACTGGTGATCAGCTGCTGCCCCTCGGGGCTGCCGGTCAACAAAGAGTACAATCTGACAGTGGTCGGGGGTCCTGGATTCATGGTAGAAGCTGTTACTGAGGCAGGGAGAGCTGGCCAGGAAAGAGCCATGGAAACTCCATGGGAGGTATAGCTTGGCTCTTCCTGTCCTCCTGCCCACCTATAACAATAAGCTCATGCAGGGTCAGGAGGAAAGGGAGCTGAAGATGGCGTTCCTGGGGATGGGAGGGTAAGTGGAACAGAGGAAGGGCCAGGAGTGGCTTTGAATGGGATTGCCAAGGCCAGGGACAGATACCTATTCAAACTAGAATATCAGATATGTCCTGAATCATTTTTAGTCTAACTCTGCCCCATGTAATATTTGGTACATTATTATACAAAAATGTACGTGTTTATCTCAACTTCAGATTTAACTGGGCACCTGTGTGTTGATTTGAAACCCTGGCCACCCCAGCTCAGAAGAAACAAGGACATAGCTGGTATAAGCCGTCATAAATGCGAAGATGGGCTCCGGTGCTCTCCTCAGCCCCGAAGATCATGCCCACGGAGAGCAGGGAATTTAATAAGACGAAAGGTGCATGGCTAGGAAAAATGAAAATTAGAGGAAGGGGGTGGCTAGGGAGTTAATGCATCAGAGATCTTCAAAACACTTCATAGGAAAGATCAAGGGCAAAGAGATCCCACAGATGTGGGCAAAGGAAGCCCCAGATGGGGGCTGGGACTGTGGGTCAGCACTTAAGAATTCCTGGTAATGAGTCAAGTTCCCAATTGAAGTCTGAAACCAATTAGTAGCAATAATAAGCTTGGCCTCAAAATTCAATCAGAACTAAAAATATAAGGCATGATTTCTGAAAGGTGAGAAAGCACAAATTTTGACTGGATTCTCTCTCTACCTTACCATCCTGTGGTGGGAACAGGCAAATAAAGCAAGAAGTTGGAGAAGACCATCGCTCTCTGGATTCTAGGAGATTTTAGGAGCTTGGAGCTTGGATCAGTGGTAAGAGCTATCATCTATTCTTGGGAGAAAATCGAATGGAGATAGTTGCTAAGTTTGGGGTACTGGATTATCAGTGGATCTGCTAGCAGGCTGGGCTTTCTTTGGGCATATCAGATTGCTCCTTAGATACACACACACACACACACACACACACACACACACACACACACATGAAGCAGTGAAGGTAACTTGGAAATGATTCACACTGCATAATCAGTCTGAACAGAGAGTATGTTAGTCAGCTTTCTATCACCATAACAAAGCACCTGATCAAATCAACTTATAAAGAGGAAAGGTTTATTATGGCTCGTAGATTTGGAGAATCTACTCCACAGTCAGTTGGCTCCATTGCTTTTGGATCCACGGTACCTCAGGGTGGGCGTACATGGCAAAGCAAATTCTCTCATCTCATGGGCAAGAAGCAAAAGAAAATGAGGCAGGGCCAAGGATCCCACAATCCCCTTTGAGGGCACTCCCACAAAGACCTAGACATCTCTCAATAAGTCCCTCCTCTAAAAGGTTCCACCACCTCCAAGTACAGCGACCCTGGGGATCAAGCACGTGGACCTTGGGGGACCTTCAAGATCCAAACTAAAGCAGTGTACCCCCCCCCCCAATTCCCAGGTCTCTCGACTCAGTAAAGAGCCAGAGTCTTGGTGCACTGGGGGCCTCAAACACATTATGATGTTTATTGGGGGTCGATGCTTTTGGGAAGCAACGACGACCGAATTATGATAAGAAAAATAAGGTATGAGTACTCAGGAGTGAACTGCTTCCTCACGAGAGAGGTACTGCTGAGTACTCCACCTCTGCAGTTTCAGGTTACAAACATGGAAGTGAAAAGGAGCATGCTTAGAAGCTCAGACATGTTTGCTATTCAAGAGAGGCATCTGGCCCGGCAGGAAGGTTTCTGGCCTGCCCCAATCTTTGTATGAAAACTCGAATGATGTTGGCAAAACTTTAACGACCAGGCAGCAATGTCAAGTTCAGACAACTTCCCAATAGACTCAGAGGTCAGAATTGGCCGTGGCCCAGTCGAGTGAGCTGTGGGTTGAGGAGCAGGACGGTGCCATGGAGGATATCGTCAGGCCTGTGTGACTTGAAGTGACAGTTCTGGGACAGAGGATTTGGAATTGGACCTCTCTTCACTTTGACTCTGACTTCAACTCTCTTGGGAAAACAATGCCTTGGACCCAAAATTCTACAGAACTTCCTCCAGAGGCTTCCTGGTTCCAGGAATCACGTGTAAGACACTCTTGACAATCTGCTGCCACTGCCACACAACCTTGAAAAACAAAATACGCATCTTCTCAAAATCCACCTGACCAATACCGTCCCCTGTGACCACCAAAATGTGGCTTCTGCAACTGAGAAACTGGATGTTTACCTTTTATTTCATTTTATGTAATTTTTAACTAAACTTGATACTCAGTTCGATTATTGGAAAACTGAGGTATCTTTGAAACCACTTGGACATGTGAATATAACTTTTCATCCATACGTTTTATAAAGTTTAAAGCAGATCATGTATTTCTGATTGAAAACTCAGCACTCATCTTGAGATACACCGTAAGTATAAAATATGCACAAGATTTCAGAGAATTAGTATGAAAAAATATAGTTCCCATCAGTAAGATCTCACTGATTTCAGCTGCATGATGCAAGAATAATATTTGGAGTATACTGTGTTAAATATGGCACAGGATTTAAACATTGGGTGGATCCCTAGATAGTTTTCCATGAAGATCCAGAATAACCAGACCGTCTCTTTGACTTCTAGATCCTTTACTCTGATGATTCTTAAGGGCCATCACTTCCTCCTTCTTGCTATGTGAGGTCTTTCGTCCTAGAAGGGAGCCTGGGCACAACTAGTATACGGGCACTTTTGGAAAGACTCTGGAAACCAGAGAGAAGAAGGAGGAGAACAGGGCCCGGGGGCCCCATCATGGCCTCATCCAGGCTGCATATGGTGGGCTGGGTGGGGAACATGTCTCAGCTGTGCCTCCTCTTCCAGACTCTGCGCACGCGACATGCGTGCGTGTCTGCAAGTTGAATTATTCCACCCTGTAATGGATACTGTAAGCACAGCCGAGAGCTTTCATTAATAATCTCTAACTCTGAGCCCTTGAACAGAAATTTAGTTGAGGTTTCCCCAGTCTGAGCCCACAGCCAGCTGCCCGACAACATTGGATGATGTTGAAGGACAAGCCAGTGAGGTCTTTTCCTAGCTCCATCCAGATGACCCCATCCTCGCAGCTGTTTGTGAAGCTCATCCCAATACCAATGGTCACTTTCGCTTTTCCAGAAATAATGATCGTGGCTGGAATACGCAGATCTCACAACAGGCTGTCAGACAGAGCCCAGACCTCTAATTAAGCCATACCATATCCATCCCATTAAGCAGAAAATCACCAAGGGGAGAAGCTGGTTCTTATTACAGAGCCTGAGAGCATGGTGATCGCTGCAGTGGGATGGGATGAAATTAATGTGGCCAGTCGAGGCTGCTTCTGCCAAGTCCCCCCCCCAACACACCCTCCAGGGTTGGAAAGAAGGGGGCCAAGAACCTGAGAGATGAAATAATTCGCATGCTAAAAATCCAGATAACTGGCAGAGAGATCATATTATAACCCAGCAGAGTAGTTAACAGATGAGGGTCTTTGTTTATAGAACCTCACTGAGCCCTGGCACGGAGAGAAGCATATTCCCTGGAGCTGCATTCCAACGGTCCTGCTTAATGCCCAGGTGTGGACACTGCTTAATTACCAGTGTCAGCAGGGGAGGCCTAATGTGTGTGTGCAGAATCTGGAGGAAACTGTGTGCCAGCAGTCCTTCTGGACCTGGCAGTCCATGGAGGAGGAGCTGGGGAGGTTTGACCAGCAGAAGGGGAGGGCCCCAAGCCATAACCAGATGAACCTGCAAGCTCAGGTATGCAGGAAGGCATTGAGCTCTCACCAATTTCTAGTTTTTTGTTTTGTTTTGTTTTTAGAATTTTGTTGGTACAATATAATTATACATCACAGTGCAATTCCAAGTTATACATTCTTTATGCTTATGACATCTCTTGGTGTGGTTCCCTCCTAACTGCACCCTGCTGCCCCCTCCCCTCTCCACTTACATACTACTAAGGTTGTAGTAATACCTTCCTATACCAGCATGCCACTAATTGGTCTATTTCCTTCCTCAAGCCTCCTTTTTCCCTCCCTTCCTCCCTCTCCCACTCCCCTTCCACTGTTCTACTGGTCTCCCTCCTTCTTATCATTAATTCCATTTTCTTTATTTTCTCTCTAGCTAGAAAACATACAACCCTTGATTTTCTGAAATTAGCTGATCTCACTTAGCCTCATGTTCTCTAGTTCCATCTATTTTCCTTCAAATAACATAATTTTGTTCTTCTTTATAGCTGACTAAAACCCTGCTGTATGTATATACCACATTTTCTTTATCTATATCCAGAAATAAAATCAAGAGTCAATAAATGGGATAAATAAATAAATTGAAAGGCTTCTGCACACAAAATGAAATGAGTGTAAAGAGACATACTATAAAATGGGGTAAAATCTTTTCCAGCTATTCCTCTGACAGAGGATTGATATCTAGAAGAAATTTAAAAACTTAACACCAAAAATCCAACTCCATCAAAAAATGGGCAACAGAACTGAATGGAAACTTTTCAAGAGAAGAAATACAAATGGCCAACAAATATATGAAAAAATGTTAAACATCATTAGCAATCAGGGAAATGTAAATCAAAACTACACTGAGATTCAATCTAATTCCAGTTATAATGGCAATCATCAAGAACACAAACAATAATAAATGTTGGAAAGGTTGTAGGGAAATAGAAACTTTTATACACTGTTGGCAGGACTATAAATGAAGCACTATGTTTCCTCAAAAGACTAGGAATGGAACCACCATACGACCCAGCTATACCACTCCTCAGTATCTTTCCAAAATAATTAAAGTTAGAACACTACAGTGATATATGCATAGACATGTTCATAGCAGCACAAGTCACAATAGCCAAATTATGTGAACAACTTAGGCCTTAGTCAACCACTTTCCAGATCTACCCAGGGAAGATGGAAAATCTGGGAATACTCACCACTCTGCCTCAGCCAGTGCTCAGAGGAGGGGCTAAAGGGCAAGGATTCCTGCCCAGTGAAGGGGCTCCCTGCACCCTTCATCACAGCAGAAGCAGTGTACAAGCTCATGCACTACCTGGGAGTGTTGAATTCTCTATCTCCTGAGGAGGAGCAAGCACTATCCCCTTCCTCTCTTTCTCCCTGTTTCCCTCTCCTCCCCTCCTCTCTCCTTTCCTCTCCTCTTCTCTCCTCTCCTCCCTTCTTCTCCTCTCCTCTCTCCTCTCTTCTCCTCCCCTCCTCTCTCTCTCTCTCTCTCTCTCTCTCTCTCTCTCTCTCTCTCTCTCTCTCTCTCTCTTTCTCTTTCTGCCACCATGTTCTGAGCTCCACAGATGTGACCCAGCCTAACATGAACTGAAACCTCTGAAATCTCCAGAACTGTGAGCAAATGAATCTTCTTCCTTCCTGATGAGTTGTGCTCCTTCCTGATGAGTTGTGCTCATCAGGTATTTCGGTTCACAGCATTAAGAATGCTAGCTGAAGCAACCACTGATAAAATGTTCACAGAACACATGGTTCTTCTTTGTATTTATGTTGTTTATTTGCTATTTTTATTTCAGAACATCATTCCACACCAGTGGGTATTTCTCGATGTTATCTGTTTAATGGATGCCTAAAGCTCATTTTCAGATGCATATGAAGTCATTGTTTGGATTTGAAGCAAATCCACATTAAATGTTTGTTTATCTTGATGTTGGCAGAATTCATTGCTAAAAGGACTCCTTCTAGGTTATTTCCTGTTGACCTTGCACATGACCCTCAAGGTGTCCATGCAGTCCTGTGTTTCCTGAGCTCTGAGCCCTGTCTTGTTGACTATTAAATATTTGCATCAAGCTCATTTCCTTTGAGCCACTCCCAGCCAATGACTGAGGGAGGCGGATCCACTGGGAGGAGGGGAAACACCCCCCCCCCCCCCCGAGTCCCCTGACTTGCTCCCAAGGATGCCCCAGCAGCTCAAAGAACTTTCCTTAGGTGCTGGTGGCCTGGGCACCTCCAGTCAACCGGCCCTCCCTCCCACTTCACCAGGGGTCTGACGGCTCTTCCATTCTCTCCACCTTCTTCCCAGGGACATTTTCTCTAATGGAATTGTTGCATATTTTATCATATCATGGCACCTGCTTCTTACGGGACCTGGGATAAAGTTGCCCACTTCTTACTCTTAGGCAGACTTCCCCTTGTGGACCTCTGCTCCCCAGGTGCTGTTTCCCCCCATCTCTGCTGTCACCATGTTAAGGGTGCTATGCGTTGTCACCGCATCCAGCATGTTGCAGTCCCCAGGGCACCTGAATGGGAGGCGTCAAAGCTAAATAAAGGCAGAGACGAATCTAAAAACAAAAAGGCGTTTATTTGGGAGTCATAAAAAAAAACACATCAAGATTACAACTTGGAACACATATGGAGACCAGGACAACCTCCTGTGTGTCTGGAGAACAAAGGAGAGGCTGATGTCTTATTAGGACAGAAAAACAGAGTTACTATGAAACAAGGTTCATTGGAACTGGATGTAGTGGCACCTGTGATTTCAGTACTTGGGAGGTTGAGACATGAGGATCACGGGTCAGAGGCCAGCCTTCGCAACTTAGCCAGATCCTTAGCAACTGAGCAAGACCCTGTTTCAAAATAAAAAAATAACAAGGGATGTGGGTCTAGCTCAGAGATAGAATACCCCTGAGTTCTATCCACAGTAACACACACACACACACACACACACACACACACACACACACACACACACAGCAGTTAAATAATTTTTTTAAAAAGTTCCCTGGCACCTGCAGTGCCTGTGAGAGTTGGCGTCTCTGAGTGGCAAGAGGCGCGGTCACATGTCACACTGGTTGTGAGGTCGTGATTGGCAGTTCTGATGCCCATTGCTAGAAGAGAAACAATGGCCAGAAAGGTACTGCAGGCTGCTGCTCCAGATTGGCCGAGCAAGGTGGCTTCTGGAACCATGATTCCAGCCCAGTTGTTTTCGCCCCAGGACCTGTGACAAGGACATCTCCATCTGCTGGCTTGCGCTCCACGCAGGGCCTCTTATTCCGCAAGGCCTCTCTGCAGGCTGCACTCCTGCCATGTGCTCGCTGACTGTCCTTTTTCCTTGACAGAGGTGGAGAAGAGAGCATGCTGGGAAAGAGGCATGATGGGAATGAACGGAGATCGTGGTGGGCAGATCTCAGAAGCTCTGACCGGGAGGGTGGCAGGCCCCCACTCCTGTGGCAGACACAGGCTGCTCAGTGGAGGGACAGGCGGGAAGGGGAGATCACAGAAACAAAGCCTTCCCGGGGGTCTGTGTGCTGCAAACGAAAGCCGAGGGCCTTCGAGTGCCACCCTAGGGAGCCGTCCCACGCGCAGGTCCACCCGCCCTCCCTCTGCACCTCGCCAGCACGGAACCGCCCCGGTCCACCTCGCACATCGATTCCAAGTGGAGATCCTGGAGATCCTGGGGGAACACACAGGGAGGCTCACTGGGGCTTACTCCAGGTGACATTCGGTCAGCAGCCATGCCAATTCCTAATCCCTGAGGAAATCCTCCTTCCTCCCGAAGGTTACTATTTCCAAACATAAGCTATTAACCGCATATAGCCCAGGCCAGCTCGGCCGAGCGTGGAAAGGCATGGACGAGGCCGGTGCACACGCTACTCCCCGCCCAGAGGAGGCAAGACACATTTTCACACGAGGCTTTGTCGAAGTGTGCACAGGTCTCTCCAGGCACTGCCACCTTCTACCCTTGTGATGTGACCATCAGAAAGTGCAAAAATTATAGGGTGAGCCGGGCGTGGTGGCGCATGCTTGTAATCCCAGCATTCGGGAGGCTGAGACCAGAGGATCCGGGTTCGCGGTCAGCCTCAGCTACTTAGTGAGACACTCCGCAACTTAGTGAGACTTGGTTTCAAAATAAAGAATAAAAAATAGGGCTGGGGGTATAGCTCAAAGGTAGAAAGCCCCTGAGTTCAATCCCTAGTACCGCAAAAAAAAAATTATAGGGTGAATGATTTGGGTCTTTTTTTAAGTGCGCCGAAGGGTGGGGCGCTGGAGCTGAAAGAATCGTGAGCTGAGTTTGGAGTCGGTCCTGAAGCCGGCAGCAGCAGGGACACAGCGGACAGAGATGAAACAGGAACAGCCGAAGAAGACAGACAGGCGAGACCCAGACTGCCCTGGCCAGCCCTGCCGACTCCGAGGCGTGGGGACCCGGGCCTGGCCAGCTGAGTCTCTATGCCCTGCCTGCCACCCTCTGTCCTCCCAAGCCACCTGCAGGACAGCACTAGAGACCTCGAGATCCATGGATCGTGGTTTTCCAGCTCTGTGCTGGCCAGGAAGGGAGCGGTAGGTAAACTCTGGGGTCGCCCCAGGGTCATTCGGGTTTGTCGCGTCATACCTGTGTGTTCCGTGCGCGCTGGCTGCGATGAGTGAATGGCGAGTCCTTTCTGCAGCGTGCTCCAGGTCTTCAGAGCAAATTCCCACCTGGCTCCAAGCGCCCTGGGGCCCGGGGGTCACACACATTCGCTTGTGATGGAGACTCTCGGGCTGGGTGGTCTGGAACCCGACCCAGAGAAGGGTGAGAACCTGCCCGGTGGCAGGGCGGAAGTGACGCCGTGAGCGGGCGGGGCTTGCAGCGAGGGTGTTCAGGCAGCGCTTGCAATGAGGGTTTTCTCGACACACGCGTTTGCGCACATCCAACGTGCCAAGAGGTGAAGGAGAGAGAAATGGCGGTGTGTGGGTGCTTCTGTGAGTTTCCACCAGGATAAGCAGCAGACTTGTTTCTGAAGATCAGAAGGTCTGCGCCCCTTCCCAAGGGACCTGGTCACCACAGTGTCCTCCTGTCCTCCTCCTGGATCCCAGCTGGGTCCTCGCTGCCCCACACCTGACCCCGCAGGCCCACACAGCTCCCGCTTGTCCTGGAGGGGACCCGAGAGCTGGTGGTGCTGGTGACGGTGCATGGGAAAGAGGAGACTGTGGGGGCAAAGCATGGAAGGGTGCAGAAAGGGGAATTTTACATAAAACCGGCCTCCTCTGTGTCTCTAGAATTTCAGCACTAGGACAGGATCATCGGTCGCCTCCTGGGCTGCCTGCCTGCCTCACTTTCAGGTTTGCACCCCTCCCCCCCCCCCAGCCCCGTCTTCAGTGCCCTTTGCAAGCAGGGGATCGCTGTCTGAGTGGGTGCAGAGTCATCCGTTTTTGCAGGTCACTTTGAAGAGGCCAACTTCTCCGTATCAGCCCAGTTTACAAGGCTGTTCTGAGCTAGATCTCATCATAACACGGGGGAGGCTGTCCAAAGCAGAATAGAAATATTCTAGAAGGAGGAAAAGGAAAAAAAAAAAAAAAAGGCCCAGGGAAGTCTCAAGTGTCTTTGTCTATGCTGTTTTTTATAAATCCCCAGTTAATAAAAAGATGGCATCCCATGGTTATGGCGGCACAGGCCCCGGGATTCTTTGGCCGTGAGCGCCACCTCGTGGCTGCTCTTGTGTTTTGCACTCGTACAAAGCAACCTGTTCCAGGC
This sequence comes from Graphiurus murinus, assembly GCA_004027655.1. Lineage (NCBI taxonomy): Eukaryota > Metazoa > Chordata > Mammalia > Rodentia > Gliridae > Graphiurus > Graphiurus murinus. Next base: position 101,156 of record PVLC010000563.1, read on the forward strand.
TTGTATTGCCGGTCATCAGAACTCTGCAGCCTCTCCTCCCGAGCTTCCCACAACTGCGCGGTCATGCAGGTGTGGACCCAACAGACCCTTCCCACCTGAGGGCTCAGACTTACCTCACCCCTGCACCAACAGGCTTGTTATACTCTCTCTCTCTTTTTTTTTTTTTTTTTCCGGTACTGGGGATTGAACTCAGGGGCATTCTACCTCTGAGCTATACCCCAGCCCTATTTTTATTCTTTATTTTGAAACCGGGTTTCACTAAGTTGCAGAGTGCCTCACTAGGTAGCTGAGGTTGGCTGTGAACCCTGATCCTCAGGTCTCAGCCTCCGAAATGCTGGGATTACAAGCGTGCACCACCACGCCCGGCTGCTTGTTATACTTTCTGGAATTAAGAGGAACATCAAGTTACCAGCCTGTGTCCAAAGCCCAGGTGCCCTCACACCTCTGTGCCATCTACCTGAGACTGTCACTCTATACTGTGCCTACCCTGGCCTTTCATCTGCCTACTTTGCCTCAAAACTCCCCCGCCACACACACACACACACACACACACACACACACACACACTCCTTTTAGCAACTTGCTGAGATTTTTTTTTTTTTTTGCATGACATCGTTGATCTAGCCCACCCCCAAACACTAATCTTCCCAGCCCTGCGCTACCCTTTGACTCTAGTGGCAGCCAACTGCAGCCACAAACATTGAACAGAGGGCACCACCGCTGCCAGAAACCCCACGCCCCTCCACATTTAGACCCACCCCCGCCGTGTGCAGTTGACCAGCTAGGTTTCTGAGCAAAGGCAATGCTAACGCTGCAGACAGAGGAGCACAGTGCATGGCCACAGGACTTCACAGAGCTCCATGACGAGTTCTGGGGGACCCAGAGCCTGCAGGCAGAGCCTCGTGTCTTCACAGGATAAAGTACAGCTAGAGGACCTGCGGTGTGAGGGGCCGGGGGGAAGGGCAGGAATTAAGCGGCCCCACCTTAATTAGATCAGGCACTAGATATGGCGCCCGATCTAGTTAATCCCCCAAACAACTTTTGGGGTGACACATATTGCCCCAATTTATAGATGAGGCCACCGAGGCTCACAAGAGCACGCTTGTCTATCATGATTTCCTGACGTCATCAGCCAGTTTAACGAAGGCGCTTGGTCATAGATAAGTGGCAGCCGTGTCCCCACCAAGACCCTGGGTTATGCCTGTGCATCTCCAGGCCCCCACCTGAGCTCTCTTCTTCCACACCTGTGTCCCCAGAGCTGTGGAAGGCAGCCTCCCCTCGCCACCATGCGGGTGCACTATGGGAGAACATTCCAGATGAATGTTGAGGGTCCCTGGTGCTGGCTCCTCCAGCTTCTCCATGGTCCTGACCCACTGGGTCACTCCTGAAACCCTCTCCATCACACCACCCAGGGATTCAGGCCACCACAGGTCACTTTGGGGCACAGACTCGGCTTCACTCTTTGCTCCTGGGCTTGCAATTTGTCTCAGTGACTCATCGCCACACACTCAGTGTCCCAAACACCCCGGATTTGTGGTTTGTTCTTCTGTAGGTCAGTAGGGTGGTGCAGAGCTCACAGGACTGAAGCCTCAGGGGCACAGGCTGCTTTACTTGTCACGGGGCGAGATGAGGGGTGCAGGAGAGGATCCTTTCCTGGTCATCCCACTGGGTGGTGGAATTCAGATCCTCATGGCTATAGGACTGAGGTCCTAGCACTTGCCGGAGACCATGGAGGCTGTCCCCATCTGGGATTTGGCCACTTGCCTTGGCTCCTGGCCCATCCCTCCCCCCTCAAGGCAGGAAACTAGGGTGACAGCCTTCTCCCGTGGTCTCTCTCAGAACCCCTCTTTGCTTCCTCTTCACCTCTAAGGGCCTCCAAGAATATCTAGGGTAACCTCCCTCTTGTAAGGTCATTCAATTTGAAAATTTAACTCCATCTGCAACCTTAATTCGTTTTCCATGAAGGGTGTAGGATTATGGGCTCCAGGTGGGAGGACATAACGCCTTTGCAGGTCACAATGCTGCCCACTGCACCCCACCTCTGCCCTTGGATGAAGTCACCTCCTACCTACAGACACCTGCACCAGGTGAGGCCCAGCCCTGACGCCATCAGATCGGGTTGAGTCCTGGTGAGTGTGGCATTAAGCACCTCACCAGATGCCTTCCACGGAGAGAAGGAAATGGGAGCCAGCAGGATCAGCAGATGTCCTCACCGAGGACAAGATGGTGTCGTCCCCGAGGCTGGGACACAGGTATGCACTCTGGGTCTCTGTCCTCAAAAATGTCACAAAATCCAGCTCCCTTGAATGGGGATTGAACCCAGGGCATTCTACCTCTGAGCTACACCCCCAGTCCTATTTTTTTATTATTTTATTTTTGAAACAGGGTCTCACTAAGTTGCAGAGAGCCTCACTAAGTAGCTGAGGCTGGCCACGAACCCCGATCCTCCTGTCTCAGCCTCCCAAGTACTGGGATTACAAGCACTCAGTTTCTCTGTTTCTGTCAGGGTCTCTCCTGCCATTACCCTCAGTGCTCTGTTCTTTCTCTGCAGACAGGTCCTGTCAATCAGGAGGGCTTTTCCTACCCTCCTCCTTTCCCATTTATCTCCCCAGTTCCACTCATCTCCTCCCGAGAACAACCCCTTGTGATCTGCCCATTTAAAACCATATGATCGCAGGCCCGAGGCTGCAGGCGCTGGGCCACAAAGGAGAGAAAGCTGTGATAAATAACACTTAATGCACTGCAAAGCTTGACTTTTGTGTTTAACATCTGCCTCTAGTGGTTCTGCTCAGGATCCTTCATTCCTTTGTTCATAAATTCTTAGGATAACAACTTTATTGGGAATTAATCTTGTTACTTGCCGGATTGCACCTCCTCAGTGTGTAAATTTCCATCTCCTATGAGTTACAACTCTGGAAGCTGTTACCCAGGGTGGCAGGAAGGTAGCGCCAAGTCTCCTGTCACAGAACTACATCCCAAGATTGTTAATGCAACTTAAAGCGGTTTCCAAATTAAAGCCAGGGTGGAAGTTGGCTCCTGAGAGAATCTGATGTAGGTTATTCTGGAAGAGTTCAAAGAGACCTCCATCTAGCCCACTGCCCCTGTCTCCTGACTTCCCTCTTGTAGCAGCACTGCAGGGAGGGTGAGCTCCAACCCCTGCAGTCAGGCTTGCCTGGTTCACGCCATTGCTCCATCTCTTGCCGGCTGTGTGGTCTCGGGCAAGTTATACAATATCTCTGAGTCTTGGTTTCCTCATTTGTAAAATGGGGAAATTGTTCCACTTCCTCGGGTTGTCAAGCTGAGAATAGTGCCGGCCAGTCCTGGGCATTTCCTGGGCGTTGCATGGCGGTGGGCTCTGCTCTTAGCGCTTTGTTTGGGTTGACTTACTGACCACTCAACACCTCTGAGCTCCATGTCACTACCTCCGTTTTATGGAGAAGCCACTCAACAAATGTTGGCCATTATCCACTGATTTTTGACATCTGGCATCCTTCCCCTACCTCTGGTAACTTGAACCAGTCTTTAGTGGGCAAAGTACTCTAACCTACCCAGAAGGCCAAGGGCTCTGGGCAAGGTTGGTCAAGTGACCCAGGTCTAAGCCAACAAGAACCTCTCCCTGGCATCAGCCATGCGATTGGCACGTGACCCCTCCAGAGAGGAGACTTCTGGGAAAGAGATGTCACTCCTTCCTGCTGTATGGACCTGTGAGAATGGGAGGTAGAGGACTTGCCGGAGAGTGAGCAGACCCAGAGGAAACAGTTTGCAACTGGACAAGGAGAAGCAGGTTCTGTGGACTTCACAGGACCACTTGCAGGAAGCCCCTGAGTCTTGACCTGGCTCTGGCCCTCTCTGTTACCTGGCCACCTGCTCCCTTTAGGACAAACAGTCTAGCTGGGATTCCTGGCATTTGTGACAGGTCTCCTGAGGCTGAAATGTAAATGGTGTGATCCTAAAGTGAATCTGGGCAAATGACCGCTTCCCTTCTCTTCCTGAGTCTTGGCCTCTGATCGGAGTCTTGGGGCAGCACTGCGCGGAAGCTCCAGCCCAAGGGTCCCCCACATCCTCCTCTCCCTGCGGAGGGGCCACTTTCTGAGGGGCAGAGCTGATATTCCACTGATAGGATTCATGCCCACCAGCCTCCGGGCTCCTTCCAACTCTACTGAAAGAGGGTCCGGGTCCCCAGGGCCAATCTAGAGAAGTGAGGAGTACTGCCCAGTAGGTACAGGGTTTCTGCTGGGGGTGATGAAAAGAGTAGCAACAGCAGTGGTGATTTCTGATGAGTTAGGCTCGCTCTTACACTGAAGCAAAGTTGAAAGATTATAGGTTGAACCATCATAAGGCAGAAACCATCTCAACTTACAAGGGTCCTCTCAGAAGGGTACAAATTGTAATCAAAGAAAGAGGCCAAGGGAGGGCAACACAGAGTGAGAGGGCTTCACGCTATGTTGGGAAGCTTCTGTGTCCCCCTCCTGTCATTGATGTGTGACAACGCCCACAGAGTGCCAGCAACTCAGGATGCTCAGGGGAGCCTCAGCACCTGGAGCCCGTTACTGGGGTTCCATTACAAAGACATAATTGACAGGAGCCGCTACCCACGGGATCCAACTTGATGTCCAGCACCTCCTCTCCCCAGGTGTCTGCTGAGAGAGCCCCGCGGCTCCAATACCACTGTTCATCCTTCTGCTTGCTGCTCATCCTGAGCCGTCTATTGACACAGGGTTTCTAGGGGGTCACTGTGAGTCAGCTTATTAGCATAAGCTCAGGTGTGGTCCAAGGGCCCACCATGATCCACAAAGCCACTCCTACCACTCTGGGAATCCCAAAGGTTTAGAAGATGCCTCCCCAGAGCCAGGAATGCAGGAATTGCCCAACCACAGGATGCTGGGATAGGAGCACTTGCATTTAAATGCTGCATCTGGATAGGAATTTAATCAAATGGCAAAAGGTGGTGGGGTCCACCTGTCTCCAGCCAGTACCTCAGCCGACCAAGCAGCACAAGGCCAGGTCCCATCTGTGCTGGCAAAGAGCTCATATACTGGAACCCAGAAACGACCAGACCAGGAGAATAACATCCCTAACCACGGCCCTCAGAAGACTGAAGTCCTCTAAAACACTAACTTTAAAAGTAAATAATGTAAATGGCAGCTCTCCAAGTAACAGGAGACCCCCTGCCCATGGGTGGCTTCTGAGCACCAACTTCCAATCACAAGGTCCCTTCTGGTGACAGAATAGGGATGAAGGCTCAGAGGATTTTCAAAGCCCCTCATCATACCCTTCATTTCTGGCCAAGAGAATCAAGAGCATTTTCATCTTCTTTTGGGGTTAGACTCACCAAAGAGACCATGATTTCAATGTCCTTGACCATGGCACTTCCAGACATGATTGAACACGTGAGCTATATTCCATGACTTCCCCCAGTCGTCCCAAGTATCCAAGAGAGAGGAGGTGGAGTTGCCAGTCATCTCAAATTCTCCTGAAGAACTGGGATTCATTTCTGCATTCTGTGGTGCAAAGGCAGACGCAGGCTAGCATGGATTTATGATCAGCTATAGGAGCACACAGGAGTGAAGGAACTGGTGGTGTCCTCCTGTCCTTGCAGCCAGTCTCCCACAGCGCAGGACGGCCCTCGTTCTTGTTTAGGGCTATACGACGTTCCACTAGGTGCGAGTGCATTGGTTTATTCTAATCAAGTGTCTTTTGTCTCAACATTTAGACTGTTTTGATTATGCATGATGCCGTAATGAATAAGATTGTACATATTACTTTTGGGGGGGAGGTTATTGGGCCAAAGGGTAAATATATCCATTGCCGTTAACAAATTGCCAGAAATGTATGCCAGGTGTAGTGGTGCACACCTGTAATTCCAGTACCGGGGAGGTTGAGACAGGAAGATCACTGGTTTGTGGCCAGCCTCAGCAACTTAGCAAGACCCTCAGCAACTTAGCAAGACCCTGTTTCAAAACAGAAAAATAAAATAGGGCTGAACATGTAGCTTGGAGGTAGGAGGATTCTGGGTTCAATCCCCAGCACCAAAATAAAAACAGAAGCAGAAACATATTCTCTCACAATTCTGAAAGCTAGCATTCCAAAAGAAAGGTGTCACAGGTCCCTCCTCTCTTGCAGGGAAAACCTTCTCACCTCTGCAAGCTTCTGACATGGCTGTAACCCTGGGCGTGCCTGGCTTTGCACGAGCCACCCAACTTGTGCTTCTGTGTCACCTGGCCTTCTCCCTGGGCCTCTGCACCTCAGCTTCTTACAAGGGCACCAGTCCTACTGGATTTGGGACCCACCTGAAGCTAGTGTGACCTCTTCTTTACTGATTACATCTGCAGAGAATATATTTCCAAATGAGGTCACCTTCACAGGTCCCCGGTGTGCAGAGATGTGGGAATACTCTTCAACCTGGTTCAGTAGCCGTATGCACGAGTTGGGTACATGGTGTAAGTTCCCCTCTGCGAAGCTGCCCTGTGCTGCAGGGTACACGGGCCCCGGTTCCCAAAGCCACAGCACGACACGTGGTCTAGCTCTTTTGAATCTTTGCCAACCAGATATGTGAACAGCAGTCTGGTATCTCAGTCTTTATTTTTTATGATGGATTAAGTTGAGCACTTTTTCCTCTTGTGTGTCTATTTGGACATTTCTGTTCAGGTCTTTGCCCATCTTTCTGATGTTTCCCCCTCCCTCTATTTTTTTTTTCTCATTTAGAATTTGTATAGGATTTGCCCTCAGTCTTATTCTGTCATCTATCTTGACAAGATTTGTTTTCTCCATTTCCTGGCTCACATCAGCTCTCGCCGCCGCCCAGGGCTCCCTCTGCTGTGTACTTTTGTAAAGTGCTTCACATAGGCCAGCTGGGCTTCAGAAATGTCCTGGTGACTTTCCGGGCTCCAGCTACTTCTGGAACTTCTCCTTGCTGTTTCGCAGTCGCTCTCCCGGCACCTTCTCCTCAGCACGGGGGCCATCCTGAAAGCAAGCCCCACTGGGTAATTTTGAGAGTCAGCTGGGTCTAGACCACCCCAAACCCTTCCAAGTTAACCAAGGACAACTGGGACACCTCGCCTGAGGCTGGCGGTCGCCTGGCAACTCCAGCAGCTGAGCTCAAGTCACCAGTGCTCTGTGCTTGACATCGAGGCCCACCAGCCCTCGGGCTTCTCACCCTCCTGGCCCATCAGGTGCACTCTGCTTCCCTCCCCCTGCCAGGCCTTGCACGGATGAAAACACCTGCGTCATCAGACTATTAATGACATGTCCTACCTGCTTGTATTCTGGAGTTCCTGGGGAAGCTTGTGACCTAGTTTTCTTGTCAACATTATCCATGGCTTTCTCGTTCTCTATCTTGTGGCTCTCTCTATTCTTGTGGAGGGATTCAGAGAAATTAAAAAAACACACTACAATCAACGGGGCCATCGTCATCTTTAATTCTTTATAAAAGATTAGCCTGTGTCTCTCATATATATTGCAACTGTTTTCTCCCAGATATTTTTTTAAAAAACAAAGCGTGTGGTATTTTTTGTATGCATAGGTTTCTTTTCCACTTTTATGGGTTCGATCTTACTTATCTTTTCCTTCATGACATCTGAATTTTTGAGTCATAATGAAAAAGCTTCTCCTTATAGGAGAATCCAGTTATGTTGCCTCTTACTCCTGTGTGGCTTCATTCTTTACATCGACATTTCTACTTCACGTGAAGTTGGTTGTTGTGTACAGGGTGCTGTACGCTCAGCAAATTGTCTCCATATTGTTTATTAAAAAGCCATTCCTAGGCAAGTATGGCGGTGTACCTGTAATCCCAGTACTCGGGAGGCTGAGATGGGAGGATCACAGGTTCAAAGCCAGCCTCAGCAACTTATGAGGCCTTCAGCAACGTACTGAGACCCTGTTTGAAAATAAAGAATAAAAAAATAGGGCTGGGGGTGTAGCTCAGAGGTAGAATGTCCCTGAGTTCAATCCCCAGTACTGCAAAATAAAATAAATAAGTAAAATTTTAAAAAGGGCTGGAGGTGTAGCACAGAGGCAGAAAGCCCCTGGGTTCAATCTCCAGTACCACCAAAAAAAAAAAAAAAAAACACACACATCAGCTTTGCCAGCATTTGAAATGTTACCTTTACCATATACTAAATCTCCATGTGGACTTGGGTCATTTCTGGTTATTTCTATTCTCTCCCATAGGTCTGTCTAGCTGTATGAAAATATATATTTTTTTAATTACTTTGTTTTTAAAACACTTGTGAAATACGGAAAGGCACACAGAGTTTGGTAACGCAGCAATGCAGGGATGTCCCCAGCGCCAGGCCCAGCTAACCAGAGGCTTCATTACCGCGCTCTGAACTCCGTGTGCTCCCCCAGTCACATCAGCAGAAACACTACCAGGTTGGACCAGAAGGCGCAGAGACAAGACAGGATGTTGGGAGCAGTTATGTCCACGCGACCATACTGGCAGTAGACGGACAGAGGAAGCAATCCGATTGCAAACGTGTCCTTCTGTGAGTACAGGAAGGACGGCCGAGGACCATGGACACGGGCGGTCTGAATAAGACAGGCCAAGACAGGCCTCGGAAAGCCCAGGGGAGGAGAGGCGAGTATGAAATATGGCCCATGGAAGGGGCTCCCAGGAGGCACAGTGCCCCAGATTTCCACCTGAAAAGTAATTTTGAGGAAAAAGAATTAAATGCCCTAAGCTGAAAACTACAGAGAATGAAAAATTAGGCTCCCCCAGGCCTGCGGTGGGTTCCTGTGGTCTAGACAGGCAAGCTCCTCCGCGGTCGCGCAGCGCCCCCTGGTGGTCGAGCCTGGCGTTGCTGTGCTTGGCTGTTCCTTCTGCTCTTCAGAGGGAAGAGAACTGGGAATTACTACTCCCCCAGGACTGAGTTCCCTCCAGAAAACAACAACAACAAAAAAAAAACAAGTATAATGACTGATTCCTACTATCAAAGTTTAAAAAGACATGTCTTAAAACTGTGAGTAAGGTTATGCCATTTCAACCTGGCATTTATCTGTCTCCATTTATATAATTAATCATTGCCCAGGCCCTCGGCCAGGGCTTATGTAACCCAGTGCTCACCACCACCTTCAGGGCATCCCGGACATTACCTTAGTCCTGCAGGTGCAGAAGCCGACTCAGACAGGGGCTCGGGGTCTCGCCCAAGGTCACGTGGTCAGCCCTGGATTCTCAAGCATTCAGCTGTGAACTACACGGGGAACTCACCACGGTTTCTGCTTTGCTTCCCCCAAACCGCATGGTGAATTCTGTCTTGGTTTCTGGAATTGTTATATTTCTTATTGAATATTGACTTTCTACTTAGCAGCTCCACACTCTAGTTTATTTCTAGGGAAGTGAAAACCCACCCTTTGAGCAAGTTAATCAACCATATGCTATTTGCAAGAGCCGGGCTGGGCTCTGTGGGAAAGGCAGCAAGGAGGGTCGGCTTCACCTGAGGTGGCTCCGGCGGCACGAATGCCGGCTACGCTGAGACACCGGAGCTCGGTAATCAAATAAAATCCACAGTCCAGTGCTGAGCGTGAGCTGCTGAAATGAGCCCTGGGATGAGGCTTGACACAGAAGGGCTCCAGCGCAAAGCATGCTGGGAGCTGGAGAGCCCAGAGCAGGCAGAAGGTATGAGGGAATGATGGACAAGGAGCCAGCTTAGAAGCAAACCCAACCTTGATTCCACCGCTGGACATGTTTAAAAAAGGTTGGGACCCCTGACCAAGTACCCGGGGCAGGGCAGCTCTGAGAAACTCACACAAGTAGCATGGCAGCGACTTTCATTTCAGCACAGGGATGCTGTGCCAACAGGTGCCACCCAGCATGTCACCCTGGTCCCTTGGGAGGGTGGCTGCACTTCTTTGTGGAGAAAGGTTCTGAGGTCAGGACCAGGGTCCACGGGAAAAGAGGCTGTGATAGATTGGTGATGTCTGCCATGGTCAGCCTCTCAAGTAGGACAGGCTCCACAGGAAAGGAGGTTGTGATAGATTGGTGATGTCTGCCATGGTAGATTGGTGATGTCTGCCATGGCCAGCCTCTCAAACTGGACAGACTCCACTGGAAAGGAGGCTGTGATAGATTGGTGATGTCTGCCATAGTCAGCCTCTCAAGTAGGACAGGCTCCCCAGGAAAAGAGGCTGTGATAGATTGGTGATGTCTGCCACGGTCAGCCTCTCGAGCTGGACAGACTCCACTGGAAAGGAGGCTGTGATAGATTGGTGATGTCTGCCATGGTAGATTGGTGATGTCTGCCACGGTCAGCCTCTTGAGCTGGACAGACTCCACTGGAAAGGAGGCTGTGATAGATTGGTGATGTCTGCCATGGTCAGCCTCTCTAGCAGGACAGGCTCCATTCCATCAACTTACCTTCTCTGGTTTTAGGAAAGTTTTCTGGACATGAGAATCCTTTACCTTGCTGTTGGAATCTGGAAGGGAAAAGGATATTCAGCCAGGGTGAAAGGACAGGAAGTGAAGGCGAGGCAGGGCCCACTCTCAGGGAATGGCAGGGGCACATCTAGTCAGCATCCATCATCCAACATTCATGGAGCATGTACCATGTTCAGTGTTAACAATAAACAAGCCCATCAACTTACAGAATTGAGACAGAGCTAGAAGCAAAGCCCCAATGAACTGTTCTCTCCTCCTATTCCGTGGTTAGCCTTCAGCCCAAGGGTCTCTTAACGAAGGAAATCAGTAACAAGAGTGGGAAGGGGCTTTAAATGATGTTCTTGCCGTGGGAGACCGTGCTGTCCTAGATGCCACGCTCTGCTCTCGGGCCCCTCCCACCTTTGCTCTGTCCCACACTCTATTGATAATCCCTTTGCTTCCACCTCTGCCATCATTTTTGACAGCTTTTCTTTATTCCCTAGTATTTTTCTACCCTTAGCTCCAGCACCTTTCTGAAGTTGTGCAAAGCTGTTCTGTATTATTTGCTTGTGACCATGAGCATTGGTTAAGAAGGAGAAAAAGAAGTGCCTCGTTTTAAAACTTTGAACTGTTAAAGCTGTACAAGATTAGGGGGATCATAAGTTTGCAATATTTTTGGTACTTTCTCGTGCCATATGTATAATTTTACTGGGTGCATTGTAATTAGACATCTCACTGAGGTATAGAATGATAACACGCCTCCTGGAGCACTTCTTTCCAGCCCCGCCCCCTTCTTCCTCCTCCCCGTACGTCTTTGAGATTGAAACTGGTAAATTTTATATATGAACATTTTATAAATTTTATATAATTCAACTGTTGAATTATTAAATTATTCACATCTCGCTCCATTCTCCTCCCTCCCCTAAGCTCTATCCCTCCACTGGAGTCTCTGCTTTTCTATCTGATGTCATCCTTGTTTTGTTTTCTAATTTCTATCTAGCTTCCACATATACAAGAAACCACACAACTATTTGGTTTTTGACTGGCTAATCTCACTTTGCACAATACTCTCGAGTTCCATACATTTCCCTGTAAATGATATGACTTTGCTCTTCTTTATGGCTGAGTATGATTCCATTGTGTGCATATACCACAGTTCTGTGATCCATTTATCTGTTGGTGGACATCCAGTCTTGTTCTGTAGTTTCGTATTGTGAATTGTGCTGCTGTGAACATGAATATGCATGTACAGCTATAACAGTCTTACTTCAGTTCCTTTGGAAAGTGGCCCAGAAGGGGTAGTGCTAGGTCACGTGGTGGTTCCATTCCCAATCTCCTGTGAAACTTCCACACTGATCTCCACAGTAGCTATACGAGTTTGCAGTCCCACCAACAGTGTATGAATTCCTATTTCCCCACATCCTCGCCAGCATTCATTGTTGTTAGTATTCTCAATTATTGCTATTCTAACTGGAGTTAGAGGGAATCTCAGGGTAGTTTTGATTCAAATTTCCCTGATTGCTAATAATGTTGAACATTTTTCATATATTTGTTGGCCATTTGTATGTCTTTTGAGAGGTATCTATTCAGTTCCATTGCCCATTTTTTAATTGTCAAGTTTTCAAGCTCTTTGTAAATCCTAGATATTAGTCCCTTCTCCGAGGGGTAGCTTGCAAAGATAAGAGTAATATTATAAAAATAAACTTTCATTCATAATCTAGCCCTATGATTGCCACTTCTAAATTGCTTTCCAACACTGATCCATTAATCTAATCTAAAAACGAGAGTATACAATATTATTTTGCATGTTTTTTTTTTCAGAAAGACTGCATATTTCAGAAAGACTACCTCTATTTACACATGATAATTATGAACTTAATTGCTTCAAAACGTGCTTTTCAATCTACTGATCATAACATATTTAACCACTGACTTTAGTTGTTTACATTGTTTTCACAAGTTTAGAAATGTCTTTTCTGGTGCTGTGCCATTTTTTGATGACTTCCAGGGACAGAACATGAAGTCCACGTTGTAAGATAACTCTCTGTGATTCATCCATCAGCTGACGGACATCTGCGTTGTTTCCACTTTGGGGCTATTGTTAATACAGCCGCCGTCAACATTCACTTTCCAGTTTTGTGTGGCTACTATGCTTTCATTTCTCTTGTGTATGCAGCTAGAAATGAAACTGCTATATCATTCAGTAACTCTACCTAATCTTTTGAGGGATATCTAGACTGTCTTCCAAAGCAGGTAAACCATGTCACATTCTCATAGCAGTGTGTGTGTGTTTCTCAAGCAGTTTCTCCCTAGCTTCACCAACATTTGTTCTTATCTGCCTTTTTTATCATAAACACCACAGGGGGTGTGAAGGACATCTCACTGTGTTTCTGATTTTCATTTGCTTCTTGACTAATTAATCTAAAAGATGCTTTCATGTACTTAGTGAACATTTTCATATCTTCTCTAGAAGTTTCTAACTAAAATATTAGTTCATTTTAATAAAGTCTTTGCCTTTTATTTTTTAATTTTAAGAGCTATTAATATATTCCAAATACAAGTCTCTTATCTGGTATATGATATGCAAAATTTTCTCCTGTTCTAGAGTTGTCTTTTCATTTTCTTGACAGCATTCTTTGAAGAACAAAAGTTTGGTTTTTTTTATTTTGTTGATATACAATTTATCTATTGTTTCTTTTGTTCTTTGCACTTTCATGTTCTAAGAAATCAGAGCCTTCTCACTGACCATAAAAATGTACCCTGTGTTTTCTTCTAAGACTACTACGGCTTTAGGTCTTGCATTTATGACTTTGATCTACTTTGAGATCACTTTTTGTATATGATGTGAGACAGACATCCAACTTCATTCTTTTGCATGTGGATATACAACTGTCCTAGCACCATTTGTTGAAAAAATCTATTATTTCCCTATTGAAAGGTCTTGGTATGCAGGTGGAAATCAATTGACTGTAAATGCAGAAGCATACTCTGCACACTTGGTTCTATTCCACTGATCTGCATGTCTATGCTTACTATACATTTAGCTATATATCTTCCCTATGTTGATTGCTGTAGATTTTTTTGTAAGTTTTAGTATCAGAAACATGAGTTTTCTTTTTTTCAGTGTTCTTTTGCATATTCTGTTTCCTAAATTTTTATAGGAATTTTGAGATCACCTCTTCAATGTCTGCAGAGAATCCAGCAGTGATTTGGAATCTGAGGACTCTGCAGAACAATGTGGGGCGCACTGCAGTCAGAATATAAAGTCTTCCAGGCTGTGAACAAAGGATGCCTTTAATTTCTGTAGTTCTTCCTTAATTTCTTTGAAAAACGTTGTTTTCAGAGCATATATATTGCATTTGTTTGTGATACTGAGGATTGAACCCAGGGGGCACTCTACCCCTGAGCTATGCCCCCATCCCCTTTTTATGCTTTGAGTCAGGATCATGCTAAGCTGACCAGGATGAATTTGACCTTGCAATCCTCTGGCCTCAATCTCCCAATGTGGTCAGGATTACAGGTGTGCACCACACCTGGTTTATGCTTTGAACTTCTTTTGTTGCATTATTTCTAAGTGTTTTATTCTTTTCGACATTATTATAAGTGGATTTTTTTTCATTTCAGATTGTTCATTACTACTGTATAGAAATAAAACTGATATTTGCATATTGATTTTGTTCCTTGCGACCTTGCTGAACCCAATATTACTTCTACTTTTCTTCTAGTACTTCTTTGGAATTTTTCTATACAAGCTCACATCATCTTTGTAGAGCTGTCCTTCTTCCTTCCCAATCTAGATGCCATTTATTCATTCATTCATGTATTTAATATATTTATTTTTGTCTAATTGCTCTGGCTAGAACCTGTAGCACAAGGTAGAATAAAAATGGCAAAAGCAGACATTCTTGCCTCATCCCCCATCCCCATCAGAGAGGAGCGCTACCGATCTTTCTTCATTGAGTATGATGTTAGCTGCGGGTTTTACATAGCTTCTTTTTTTTTTTTTTTTTTCGCGGTACTAGGGATTGAACTCAGGGGCATTCTACCTCCGAGCTATACCCCCAGCCCTATTTTTTATTCTTGATTTTGAAACCGAGTCTCACTAAGTTGCAGAGTGCCTCACTAGGTAGCTGAGGCTGGTCGCGAACCCGGATCCTCTGGTCTCAGCCTCCCGAATGCTGGGATTACAAGGGTGCGCCACCACGCCCAGCTTACATAGCTTCTTTTTACTAGTTTGAGGAAGTTCTCTTCTAAGTCATGACATATCGTCCCCCACACTAGGCCCTCAACCTCGAGGACCCAATGGAGATAATAATCACGCGTTGCTGGTTCAAGCTTCTTTTATTGTATCTCTCTCTCTCTCTCTCTCTCTCTCTCTCTCTCTCTCTCTCTCTCTCTCTCTCCGTATCTCTCTCTGGGACCGAGGACGTTACTCAAGCAGTAACAGTAACAGAAATCATTCTCTTAACCCTGACAGTAACCGTCTCTCTGGCCGCAATCGTCTCTCTCACCCCACTCTCGTTCTCCGTAGCCTTTCCCCTTAATCGTTCCTCTCCGTAACCGTTCGTTCTCTGGGCAAGAGGTGGAGACTCTTAAAGCCAACCAGGGCTTGAGCCACGAGGTGCCTGCATCCAGCTCTCACCTGGGAGCACTCTCAGGCCACGAGCTCTGGCGTGCTGGTGCATGCGCTCTAGCGTGGCGCAGCCCTAGGATGTTACCACCTGCAGCTGCTCCTGGCACTCTGCCAGGCGCCATCTTGAGGGGAGGTCTCTCCGGGCCCAGCTAAGACCCCAACAATGACATGCTTTTATTATAGAAGAAGGTTGGATTTCATTTTGCCTTTTTTCTATACTTATTGAGAGAAACCTCATGCATATTGATAATGAATTCTTCTTGGCTTTCTCCACCTTCCCTTTCAGCTGCTTTTGGTTACTGATTACATGTAAAGTATACAGAGGTCAAAAGAAAGTTCTTCTTTAAAAAAAAAAATGAGTCAATGGAAGTAATATACTATATTGTTTCTCACAATAAATTGAATTTTTTTATTATTTTATTCTGGTGTATTATCCTGCTGAATTCAGTGTGCTGGGTATTTCTGGGGGTAATTGTGCTTTGCATCTATAATCATTGCAGACATTTATTTAATCATCTGTAGTCTTCTTTGCTTGTGATATCTGTTTTGGTATTAGGGTGACATCTGTCTCATAGAATGAGCTACTTAGGATTACCTTCTCTTCTATTTTCTTGAGATGTTTGCAAAGAATTGATATGAATTCTTTAAATATTTAGTAGACTCCAATAGTAAAGCTAGCTGGGTCTGGGCTTTTCTTTGTGCCGGTTTTTAAATTACTAATTACTAATTCAATCTCTTTACTTGATATAAGTCTGTTCAGATTTTCTCCCTCATCTTGAATGAATGTGGGTACTTTGCGTCTTTCTAGAAACCTATTCATTTCATCTAGATTATCCAATTTGTTGACAAAGTTTTTCATAATGCCCCCTTATAATTCTTGCAGCTTCCTAAGGTCAGCAGTAACTTCCTCCCTGTCGCTCCTGATTCTTCTCTTCTTACCATTCAGTCTACCGAGAGGTTTGCCAATTTTCTTAGCCTTTTCAACAAAACAGCTTTAAACGCCTTGATTTTCCTTACCACTTTTCATTCTTTATTCCATCCATTTCAGCTCTAATCCACATTATTTCCTTCCTTCTAGCTATTCTTTTTCCAGTGACCTAAGGTGGATGGCTAGGTTGAAAGGTCGAGTTTGTAGGTATTATATGTAGTGACACTGGGTTCCAATTTCCCTCCTTGCCCTCCAGAACCTGCTGTGGTTGTTTGCTCATTTGTTTGATGGCCTGGCTCTACTATTCCAGCGAGCTCTAATCCCTCCCCCAACAATGTGTAGCATCTGGTACTGCTCCTTGGAGGGCACGTCCCAGTGGGGACACGCCCACCCTGGGGTGACAGTGGTTCCAGAAGGCTCCTGCCTCTCTCTCCCCTCTCTCCATCATGCTGTCTTCCTTTGGTGTCACACCCAGCTCTTGGGTGCTGGCCAATTGCTGCATTATTTTCTGACAATGCCCTAGATTACAAGTTTCTGTACAGTGTGATCCAATTAAGTTCAGGTAAGGGAATTTTTTGAAAGCAACGTTTGAGGTTTGTTCTGACCCCTGTAGGGCTCTTCCCAGCGCTCTTTTCCTGGTTCTCTCCCGTGAACTGGTTGGCTGATGTTTCAGCTTGCCGCTCTTAATCAAAAGGGCCACCAGCCTCCTACTATTTGCTCACCCCACCATCTCCACCTCAGGTGTGGACGTCCCACACTCTGCTCAAATTAACTCAGTTTCTCGGCTGGAAGCCTTGGATCTCTCTCTTCTTACAGGCTTCCTCCTTCCCCCTCCCCCCACCCCACCCCCGAATGTCTGAGCTGCTGCTCCAGGCAGCTCAGGGAAGGGGTGGCCTCCTGCCTTTTCAGCTTTCCTATGGTACATGGAACATCTGCCCTGCATGCAAGGTGGGGTGGGGGCGATTTGGGCCTCAGTATTCTTTGCCTGTCCTGCTTGGTCCATCTTATGGGTGGGAGACTCCAAACTCTGGACCATACTGACCTGTAACTGAGCCTCTTCAGCCTGCAGTTGGAAAGAATGAGAAATGCTGATCCTCCCCCTCTCCCCTGGAGGAATACTGTATCCTTGTTTGAAAGATGAAGGCAGAGGCAGCCCCATCTTCTTGGCCATGCACGCCCAGAGCCAAGCATCTATCAAGCTGAGCTAGGCAGAGGGAAGGAGGGAAGGAGGGAGCAGGTCGTGGCCCAAAGGTCCAGACTCTTGATATTCTTACTGAGTCTTAGCAAATCTTCTAGAATGGATATTTCTTCACTGCCATATGCCTTTAAGACAATTTCCAAGGACTATGTCCTTAGGAAATAGTTTTCAGCAGTTATGATTGTGTCACTAAGAAGGGGATCTCAGAAGCAGACGCCCCCTGCCTGCATGTCTTAGAACCAGGGATGGTTCTGGCCACTGGCTAGAACCAAATCCTAATCTAGCCACGTCCTGGCTCTTGCTCTTGGTGTGATCCTCTGCAATTTTCCAGCATTTCATCAGTACCTTGTAAATAGCTCTTTCATTAGCTTCTTCTGGAGTTACCCAGTTTGAGCGTTCTCCATGGTTCCTGCAAAAGACTGACACAGTGGGAACACTCTGACACAGAGATGACCTGAGCTCACCATCTGCTCTCTCCTCACCTGTCCCGCACTGGCCGAGGCACCCACACCTGAGCTTGGTCGGCTATCCAGGGACCACGCACTGTGGCTCCTTGTTGACCTGGTCCCACCGCGCCGGTGGCATCAAACCCAGCTGTGGAAACCATGGTCCTGAAGCAAATGGGAAGCTGGTGGGGAGCTGGCGGGGGCCCCAGTCTCCCACAGCGCCACACCTTAAGGGCCTTCATCACAAGTGGTGCTACAGTTCTGTGACAGTTAGATATCGAATGCTCCCTAAATGGCTCGCTTCTTCATAATATTCAGGGTTGATAGAGTTCAGTCATGAGCGTTGTCATCTCAGCATTGCATAAATCCGTTGTAATGATTTATCTGGCTGGTGGCACGAGCTGGTAGGAGGCGGCTGGAGAAGGCAGGTCCTGGGGCTGCAGCCTTGGGGAATGTAGAGTCCCTCCTTCCCGATTGCTGTCTTTTTACCAGCCCCGATGATGTGAGCAGAGCCTTGCGCTCTCCCTCTCTCTGCTTCTCGCCACCGCCATGCCCTGGCTCTATGGTCCCCGGCTGTGGGGAAAGATCCCCAGAGAGAAGGCGGTAGCCCCTCCCAACGGAAAGGAAAAAAGGCATCAAAGATGGCACAGAGGGGAAGTGGCGAGGACGGAGACCTAAGAGTGTTTACCAGAGACCAGGATTGGACGAGGGATGTCTCCTCTGCATGATCAAGACATTGATAGGTCCCTGGTAGCGTGACCGGCGCATGATCAGCTTTTGGACTGGGCCAAAGAGGCATGACCAAGATGACATTTACCCTGATTGGCCCCTCACGTTCTGCTCTATATAACTCTCTGCCCCTCGTGTAATAAACGGATGAGTCCTCTGATACTCAGTCTCAGTCATGTGTTCATTGCGGCACGACCTTCCTTTTCCTCGGGGAACCCCCTTTGCGGGGTAAACGCTCCAGGGAGATCGGGGTAGGGGCCTCCTTCGTTGGGAGGACCCCACACCCGGCCTCACATGGACAGAACTCCAAAAGTGTGAGCAAATAAATCCTCCTTCCTCTAAGTTGTACGGCCGAGCCTTTTAGGTGATAGCGGTGGAAATCCTGACCAAGTTCCCAGGAGCGAATGGAACAGGAGATTCTTAAGGGATCAGAAATAAAGCAAAGACCCAGGGGAAGTTTCAGAGTTCTTATTTAGCCACCTTGGTACAATCTACAACCTCCTCCGTGACTGAGCTTCCCCCCTGAGAAGAGCTGGGGACGGACAGGCAGCCGTACAAGAGAGAGACCCAGGGGGAACGGGTACGAACCCCACGAGCTGAAGCCTCGGGGGCCCACTCCTCATCCTGAGGGCAGTGTAGACGCACAGCCCTTGCCACCTGAAGCGTCATCTCCAGGGAGCACTGGGTCCTTGTGGCTGCCTCTCTTTAATGTTTTTCCTTGGTTGAGATTGATTTCTTCCAAGCTGTATCCCTCGAGACAACAGCCCTTGCCATATCTCTTCACTCTTCGCCTCTATTCTTAAAAGTTGGGGTGTAAAAAGTGGCTGCCACACAGCACAGTAGCAACGTAAAACTGCACACGAGCCAGCACAGCTCCAGACGCCCAGGGGTCTGTCATTGCCACCGGAGTCCCCTGTGTCCTGGCCAGGGTCCTGCCTTAGGCCACAACTATCCCATCCCTCAAGAGTCTCTTTCTGTTTCCCAAGACTCTTCCTCCCCTCTCTAGCTCCCAGCCTCTAGCTTCCTAATCCCTGTGCCTACACTTCAAAGAATATCTTAGTCTGTTTTCTGTTGCTGTAACAAAATACTCAGGACTGGGTAATTTATAAAGAACAAAAGATCATTTGGCTCACAGTTCTGCAGGGCAGGAAGTCCAAGATCATGGTGCCAGGAGCTGCTCAGCTTCTGATGAGGGCCTTCCCACTGAGCCATAGCCGGGCAGAGGCTATCACCCGGCAAGGGAGCGGGGATGCTACCTCAAGTCTCTCTTCCCCTTCTTTTCTTTTTCCTCTTTTTTCTTTTGGTACTAGGGATCAAGCCCAGGGGCATTCTACCTACAAGCTACAACCCCAGGCTTTTCATTTTTTCTTTTGCAACAGGGTCTCTCTCACTCAATTGCTGAGGCTGGTCTCTAACCTGAGGTCCTTCTCTCCTGCTTTTTATAAAGCCTCTAATGCCAGCATAGGGGCTCCACCTCCAAATACTGTTATCGTGACTTTTGGGGTTAAGTTTCTAACACAAGAACTTTGAGGGGGGAGGCACTGAAACCGTGGCAAAGAACAAGCTGATCCTCCAAATGACACCCCAAACTCGGCTTCCAACCCGTCATTGCATATCCAAAGCCTCACTGGGATTTTTCTATTCTACTTAGCAAAGACTTGTGTATTTTGGTCTCCAACTCTCAGCACCCTAGGCACCAGAAAATTTTTGAAATTCATTTTCTCCTTAAATGATCCAATTCCCAGGAAGGGCAGGGAGAACTAACCTCCACACTAAGGAGAAGGCAGGTTTGGCAGGGGTTAGTGGGAGGAACCCACATTAGTTTGAGCCTTTTGGTCTGCACTTGTATCAGCCTGAGAGTGGCGGCATCACTCAGGAAGTTGAAGATACAAGTCTAGAACTCCCACGTTTCTCAAGCACCTGCTGTGGGAGGGACTGGCCCGGATCCATTCCAGGGACACTGCATTGCCTGGCGCATGCTTTGGAAACACGTGAAGCTAGAGCTTGGCATGGTGTAACACGCCCGGAAGCCCAGTTCTTGGGAGGCTGAGACATGAGGATTGCAGGTTCGAGGCCAGCTTCTGCAACTTGGTGCGACCCTCGGCAACTTAGAAGACTGTTTCAAAAATAAATAAATAAATAAATAAACAAGCAAAATGGGACTAGAGGTGTGGCTTCGAGGGAGAATACTCCTGGGTTTAATCCCTATTATCACACACACACACACACACACACACACACACACACACACACACACACAAATAAAAATGGCTGGGGTGTAGTTCAGAGGTTGAAAACCCCAGGACTCAACCTCCAGTACCATAAACAAAACTATGTTAAGTATCGGTAGAAACGTCTGCCTGTGCATCCGCGGCAACTGGTATTATTAAAAATGAATCCCTGTTGCTGTTTCCCTGCGCACCACGTGCCCTCATACAGCCCTCCAACTGGAGCAAGCCATTCCACCTCCCGCCGCTGCGCGCTCCCAGCAAGGCGGCAAGTCCTCCAGAGCATCGAGTAAGCTGGCCAGAGCGCCGCCCCTTCCCGAAAGCAGTGACGCATTCGACGCGCCGGAAGCGAGGTTGCGCCTGCGCAGGGGCGCTCCGCGGCGACGGCCGCTTTGCGTTACGTCATCGCGGGCGCGACGCCCCGAGGGAGAGTCCGGGGACCGGCCATCGAGAAGGTGCTGAGCCGAGACCGGCTGGGAAGATGCCAGTGGCGGTGATGGCGGAAGGTGCCTTCAGTTTCAAGAAGCTGCTGGATCAGTGCGAGAACCAGGAGCTCGAGGTGGCCGCTTGCGAGGCGCTGGGAGAAGCTCGGGGCGGCGCGGGTTTCCAGAGTAACGGGCCGGGCCCGCGGCTTGGGGCGCTGAGACGGGCTGCAGGGCCGGGGTCCGCTCCGACCCGAAGGATGGGGCGCGGTCTCCCGAGCGCACTGGGAGCCTTCTGTTACTCGTCTTTAGTTTGTGAGCCCCAAGACCCCGAGCGCCTCTGCTCTAACACCCATCGCCATCCTTGCGTTCGTTCCACTAGCCTGCCTTCCTGGCTGTGTCCGGGCGGGAAGAGGCGGCACAGAGGATTTCATTAAAGACCTTTGTGCCAGCAGACACCCATGCACACAGGACTTGAACGAACCTCTTCTTAAGTTAGAAAGGCCTTAGTCTCGCTCGTAACGTTGCTATCAAGTAAGCTTACCATTTGTCTTTGATAACACAAATGAAAGTTACATATGTAGCTGCTGAGGTTAGGATTTTTCTCAGAAAGGCAGTAAACGACTATTTATAACGTTGCTATACGGTTATTCAGCTAAAAGAGAGGGCAGCCAGAACCTGCAACTCACTAACTATACCTTTTCTAGCCTGGCACGGGTGTGGTGACATTTGCCTGTAATCACAGTAGTTGGGAAGCTGAAACAGGAGGATTGCAGGTTCCTGGCCAGCGTGGTAACTTAGCGAGACTTGGTTTCAAAATTAAAAATTAAAAAAAAAAAAAAAAAAAAAAAGAACAACTGGGAATGTAGCTCGGAGGTAGAACCTGTGTATGTATACACACACACATACACACATACGTACATGGACACACAATAGCTTTTCTAAATGAATTAAAATTGAACGAGGAGAGAAATGTCTTTAACAGAGCTGTAGTATTTTTGTGTTCTTCACTCACTCAAATATTCAGCATGTTTGATATAGTGGGCAGAATCATAATGCTTTAAAATCTTTGGAAAGTACTTCCTCCAATAGTAAGTTTAAGTTAAAATTTGATACCGGGGAAAGAGACTTCTATTAAATATACTTGTACATATAAAGAAACTGAGAACCAAGGGAGGTAAGTCACAGCTGATGACTAAACTTAGTACTCTGGATTTTACTGCTCTGTATTTATTTAAGCTGTCCATTATAAGTATTATAAGATGGGCTTTTTAAGTTAGCATTAATACGCTTCTTTATTCCTACTTTTAAAATGTGTTAATAAAATGCTCTTTATTTTTTCTCTTATTTTTGGCATTCAAGGCTCCTGGAGGAATCGCTACACCCCCAGTGTACGGTCAGCTTCTGGCTTTATATTTGCTCCACAATGACATGTAAGTACCTCTTGCCTGAAGCTTAGAGCGGCAGCTTCTCCAAGGCCTTGAAATAAAACATAGTAGTTTTTTAATCTATTGTGAGAAATTACAGTGTAATAAATTACTTCTACTGAATTTTTATCTCTCTTTTTTTTTTCCCCTGAGGTACTGGGGATTGAACTCAGGGGCATTCTACCTCTGAGCTCTACCCCCAGACCTATTTTTATTCTTTATTTTGAAACAGGGTCTCACTAAGTTGTGGAGTGCCTCACTAGGTAGCTGAGGCTGGCTGTGAACCTGGATCCTCCAGTCTCAGCCTCCCAAATGCAGGGATTACAAGCGTGCGCCACCACACCCAGCGATTTTTTTATCTTTTTAAAAAACTTTCTTATGACCCCTTTGTACTTCACATGTAATCAGTAGATCAAAAGAAGCTGAAAGGGAAGATGGAGAAAGCCAAGAATTCACTTATCAGTATGTTTTTTTTCTATTCACTTTTTAGGAAACTTCAGAAAGCATAACTGCTGAAGAGTAGGAGTCTTCTGTTCTATGACCCATCCATGATACCTGATAACATCCTGTTTTAAATTCTTCCAAACCCTTTTTGATAATTTTTAAAAAATTACTGAGGTTTTATTACACATATATAAATTACTTGTTCCATTTTTTAATACCATTATTGTATGTTTGCTCCAACTCCTTAAAAACCCCAGCCTTGAAGTTTTGGAGGCACTGTATTCGCTAGTTGAAGGGTTTTAATGAGAAAAGCATCGGGTTCCATACTCACTGCTAGGGAATGCCAGAGCCACTTAAGTACTTAAGTTTATTTATTTTTATATTGGAGTAAATTATGTGGGCAGTTCTGTATACAAGTATGTGTTTTTATTGTGCTCTAATTTAAGATATGGGTCATCAATCCTAAAAATTCAGTAAAAATGGCAAAATGTTACTTTGTTGAAAATATTATGTCTTTGTATTTGGAAAACCACTCTTATTTCCCCATAACAATTCATATAAAACTAAATTTTAAGCCAGGCCTGTTGGCACATGCCCATAATCCCAATACTTGGTAGACTGAGACAGGAGGATCACATGTTCTAGGACAGCTTCAGCAAGTAGTGAGACACTCAGCAACCTAGCAAGACCCTGTTTCAAAAACAAAATAAGAAAGGGCTGGGGGTGTAGCTTAGAGGTAGAATGCCCCTGGATTCAATCCCTAATACCAAACACACATACACACACAAAATTATTCTATATTACATATAGTATTATAAAATGTACTTCTGTTTGTTTGCACTGGACCTAGTAATTTTAAGTATCATCTACCGAGATGATTATTTTTTTAATTGATCTTGTTTGTGTAAATTAGGAATAATGCAAGATATCTTTGGAAGAGGATACCACCTGCCATAAAATCTGTAAGTATTCCTTCAATATATTTTATTGCTTTAATATAGAAGTAACATTTACTTAAATGATAGCCTCTTAAAAGTGCCTGTTTTTAATTCCCATGTCACAGAAACTAGCATTAAAGTTAAAAGTAGATCTTCAGATTCCTCTAATCAGAAATCTAAATTTCCATGGATTGGTACAGAAATCAGTGCTCAGGTCCTAGATCAGATTTCTTGAGACTTGTCTCAACTTGTGAGCTGGTTCAGATGCCGGAGGACGATGGTGGTGGCTGCAGCAGTGGGATTTTCAGCTGATTTCTGCAGTTTCCTATAATAGTGCATATTTTGAAGAAGGTATTGTTTCCAAGAATATTCTAAAAGTAAATATTCACGGCGTTAAGATTAGATTGGGAGCCGGGTGTGGTGGCGCATGCTTGTAATCCCACTACTTGGGAGACTGAGATCGGAGGATCCGGGTTCGAGGCCAGCCTCAGCTACTTAGTGAGGCCCCCTGCAAGTTAGTGAGACCCTGTTTCCAAATAAAGAATAAAAAATAAGACTGGGGGTGTAGCTGGGAGGTAGAAT
The DNA here is from genome assembly GCA_004027655.1 of Graphiurus murinus. Taxonomy (NCBI): domain Eukaryota; kingdom Metazoa; phylum Chordata; class Mammalia; order Rodentia; family Gliridae; genus Graphiurus; species Graphiurus murinus. Next base: position 125,482 of record PVLC010000563.1, read on the forward strand.
CCCCCTGAGTTCAATCCCCAGTACTGCAAAAAAAAAAAAAAGATTAGATTGGTTGTTTTGGAAGGTTAGGTAAAATAACCTATGAAAAGTTTTTTTGAAGTAAATTTTTAATTTCAAGAAATATATTCTTCCTTTCCCTAGTATTCTGTTTAATAAGATTGGAATGTTCCTCAGCTTTTTTGCCTAAATAAATAAAAACTGTAAGTTATACACATAGTTTTGATGACATTAGTGGAAATGATTCTTCAGCTATAGTATATGCCATCTTAGACTGGTGATCTCTTGTTAACCTGTTTACTGTCACCTTTGTCTTAAGTACATATGTTAAGTGTATATATGAAAAAACTGCATCTTTATAGATAGCAACGTTTATGATTAGTCCCCCACTTAATATTTTTAACTACTTTCTCTTGCTTTAATTTGCTATTGTAATAAAAATGTGTACCAAACATACAAGTATTTTGTAGTTTTGCATACAGCATTTAAAATCCTTTTTAATAGTAGAAAAGGTAATTGCATCTTTTAAAAGAAATGTCTTTAATCATAACAGTTAACAAGTTTTAGGTCATTTCTAGTATTGTTTTTAAGATTCAGTGGCAATAACATTTGTTGCAGGCAAATTCTGAACTTGGGGGAATTTGGTCAGTAGGACAGAGAATCTGGCAGAGAGATTTCCCTGGCATCTACACGACCATCAATGCCCACCAGTGGTCTGAGACAGTCCAGCCAATCATGGAAGCACTTAGAGGTAATTTATTTTGTGGTTAAAAATTACACCAGGCTAAACCTATTCCCTACATGTGCGCTGTTGAAGTAAATCAGTGTATGTGCTTTAAAAATAAATATTTTCTGATAAGTCAGTGGGGCAGTTTTAGAATTCATTTTTTAGATTTGCTTTAATTGTGCTTCATTTTATGTTTCTTGAGAAGATCTGAGCAACTAAGGGCTTCATTGTCTCAATTATAGATTGAAACTGCTTTCGTCAGTAAAAGACTTTTTTGCTATTAAAACGAAATCTGGTAATGCTTTAATTTATGGTACAGGTTGGTAAAGATTTTTAAAAGTCTCCATATATGAAGATAGAAACCGGGCTTTGGACTTTGTCAGCCTCAGCCTTTTATAGGTGTTTTCTCCAGTTTCTGAAGTTTATAACTAGTCAGTTCAATGCATAGATGCTCAAGCATGTTTTTAATTGCTTTGAACGATTACAAGCTGGTGTGACAGCATTGATCCCATAATAAGAATCCTGCTCCCTGCCCTTCTCTTTCTCCCCGTCCCAACATTTGCTTCTCATCCTGGCTCACTCTTTTATAAAATCATACAGTGATCTCTCTGTATTGTTATACTCTTTTCTTGTCATTAACTTGTTTCTGTAGTGAGTACCTCCTTCACTATACACCTTTGTGCTGTGAAGGGAGTCGGGGAGCAGGAACACTGTATGAAGTGCTTGTCCCTCGGGCAAGGGTGTTCAGCTTTGCAGATGGGAAAGATGATTTTGGAGATGTAGCTAACTCCCTTGGGATGGGGAAGCTAATAAAACAGTGTGTGCGTGATGAAGCAGGAGGCCGCTGCTCTAGGGAGGAGTGGAGTGGTAGAAGTGCAGGACAGGCAGGTGGTCGCTCAGGCACAACGGGCGGCTTTGAAAACGGGCATAGGAAAGAGCCTGACTCTGGTGGTGGGCATGGTGAGAGCACTTTTCCCAGCTTCACAAAAACCTGTCCTTTGGGAACTTACTGAGGTCCCACCAGAACTCTGTTAATCCCTGCCAAAGGTGGTGCCCCAGTCACCTAACAACCACTTTCCATGAGACTCTACCTCCTAAAGGTTCCGCTGCTTCCTCCCCGCCACACTGCATACCCAGCTTCCATCATATGAGCTGTGGGGGACACACTGAAACCCTGTCCCGCCCACTAGTCCCTTTCTCAGACCTCTTCCCCTTCTACTCTGAATTGCTCATGGTTTTGGCTTCACTGAAGAGAGGTTAGTGAAAGCAGTTTTCACATAAGCAGCAAGACCTGGCAAAGCCCCAGGGGAAGCTGTAGCCATGCTCACTTGGCCTGAAGGGACAGGCCAAGCAACTGGTGTTACCGTAGCTGTGGGAAAGGGGCTGCCCACAGGAGCTGTGGATTGAGATCAGCTGGAGCAAGGCAGGGAGGGGCCTTTCTCCTAGCCTCTGACCTCCTGATGGAGTCCCCCTTCACCAGGCAGGGGAGCTCATGCTACAGGCATTGGCGCCAGCTTCCCCTGCACACAGCATGGCTGAGGGGCAGAGGTGGACTGAGGTACTGACAGCTCATCTTCTCCGCCTCCAGCACCAGCAGGGGGCAGTCCTCGGAGATGACAGGCATTTGAGTATGTGTTGAACAACTGCACTGGAATTCTGTTAGTGCTTCTCTTCTCACTCAGAGTGTCCCATGGCAAGTTATCACAGTGTTAAGTGCTGGCCGATTTGAGCACTTCCCTGCATGTCATGGGAAGACACACCATCATGAGGTTCCAGGCAGCATGGCTCTCGGGAAGATGGAGATGTCCCAGGCATGCGTGCCGGTCGTTCAAAGCCCGAGTGTCATGGCCTCTCGCTGGGACTGGGACACAGCCTTTTATTTTGCTTCCTTCATCAACCTGCTTCTGCCCCTGTATGTCTTTCTTCCATCTTCTTACACCTTTCTCCTCTCCTCCTATTCTGCTGTTTTTCTCTTTCATCATGTTTTATTCTTGTTCTATTCCCACTCTAAAAATGTGACCAGAATATTTGAATTAAAGTAAATGTCCTTAAAACATGGTAGACTTGTCAAATGCATGTAAGTTTATGGTGTTCACTATTCAAAGGAGACAAACATCTGTTCCTTTTCCATTGCCGCCTCAGTTCTTTCCCAGTCAGTGTCTGTAGCCTTCTGCATCTCTGAGATGTTTCAAACATCTTTTTAGTTTGCTTGTCTGCTGGAGGTAGGTCGAAAGAAGGAAGGGACTGAGTGTAAAGATGTGGGAGGAAGAGCAGTAAGGGTTCTGAGACCTGGAAGAACATGGCCGTCAACGATTTTTAAGGAATACGAGAAAACAGCCTAAAACTGGGTCCTGCCCTGTTCCCATCCCAGTGATGCTCCAGAAGCACATGTTCAGGGTGACACGGGATCTCTGTTTATCACTGGAGGTAAAAAGATTAAAATGATAGCCTTTTTGTTGAGAGGTTTGGGATCTAATTGAGAAGATGGGAGTGGGTGAAACGTGCGTTTGTTCCACAGGTGGTGAGAGTCGCTTGTTGAGTTAGAAGTGTTAGTGTAGTGCCTGGAGTTCAGAAGAGCAGAGGTCACGATGAATTCAGTGCCGTAGAGAGATGTAGGAGCGATAGCAGATGGGAGGCTGTTTCAGGCCACAGAGAGCAGCATCTAGAAGCCCGGGTTAAGAAGATGTAAAACTGGTCTGGAAGCCGGGGGAATAGTTTGAAAGAAAGAGTGTGGGGAAATTGCTATGGTGGTTTTACAGTGTTCCAGGAGTGGAGGGGGGCTTCGAGTATGTTCTGGGGTTTGTTTTACGTGTGTACCCTTGCCTGTTATGTATGGAAAGCAAAGTCTAGAATATTTCCTAAGCATGTCAGCAGCTGGATGAAGGAGCCTTGTGTCTCAGAAAGAGCACGGGCACAGGAAGCACGGGAAGACGGGCCGCCTGACTGCACGGGTGAGCTGTCTCGGTATTGACTCTATTTCATGTTGACACACAAGCCTAGGGAAGCCCAGAAGCCACGTGGAGTGCTTTTGTGGTGGTGGCTGGCAGCCCCTTCTGGTTAGAATCAGTCGTTTGGGGTTGGAATTGAGGTTTTTAAATTTGAATGAGTGAAGAGTTTGATGCAGATTGGAAGTTGGGAAGCTCCTCAGGTTTTCCAGTCCATTCACTCCGGTGTTTGTAAGTGAAGTACAAGAGAATAAGAGAAATTAGGTTTTATATCCTAAATACATAAATACATTTGAGTTAAATTTGTCTTAGGGTCTGAGTCTTGTGTGTATTAACTTTTTTCTATCTTTATGACTTCCATTGTCATCTGATCTAAGAGGAAATGTAAGAAACGTGTTTGGATTATTTGAGCTCTGTTAGGTGTTGGGCACATATATCTGTAAGTGTAGGCATAGGTGCCCTTGGGTTAAGACAGTAGTGTATTGTACCTGATTTTGAAATGCCTGCTCTGTTGGCTGCCTCCCCACCAACTCTCACTTCCACAATAGATGCCACAAGGAGACGCGCCTTCGCCCTGGTTTCTCAAGCGTACACCTCAATCATTGCTGATGATTTTGCAGCCTTTGTTGGACTCCCTGTAGAAGAGGCTGTAAAAGGTACTTTGGCTTGCTTTTTACTTACAAGGAACACAGAAAATAGAGGTGTGAATTGCAAGTTCACAGTCCCTTCTTTCGAATCATTGGGTTTAGGTTGCCTTTGCTTTTAGGAAGGCGATAGGAAGCATGTTGCACAGCACCCCCAGCAGGGCTTTGGACAGCAAGCACCCGCCCTCAAGCGCACGGGTAGTTCTGCATCAAGGAGATAGGGTGTCCGCACATTTGGTTAACAAGCTGCATTTCAGTTGACCTCAGTGCTCCCATTTAGAAGCCCTTATTTCATCCTTCTTAGTAAAGATGGTTTCATCCCACAGCCCTGCTCAGCCCATTTTTTCCCACATTTCATACCTGTAGCCAGCTGCCCGCTGCCCGCTCTTACCCACTGGTAGAATATTGCATACACTGTTGTGTTGTTTTGCGATGACTGAGCTTCATCAAGCACTGCATCTAATCCATAAATCTCCAGGGCCTCGCACAATTCTAGACAGAGGACAATGTGGCCGAAGTACTTTTTCTTCTTCATTTTTGGTGCTGGGCATAGAACCCAGGGCCTTGTGCTTGCTAAGCACACACTACCACTGAGCTACTCCCCAGCTCCAGAGTTCTTATATCAAATCATACTGTTACTTATTCATACTAACATTTATTTGTTTGGGCTCTTAAAATTGATTTAAAATTTATTATGTAATATTCCAGAGCCCTGCTCTTAGTTGACAGCCTGGCTGTGACTCCTCACCCCACCTCATTCCTCATGCTAGCCATGTAGCCTAGAAGAAATCGCTTGAATTCCCCAGACTTCATTTTTCCTATACCTGTTAAATGATGGTCATATGTCCCACTTCATAGAGGTGTGATGGTTACGTATCTGTCATCTTCATTATTGCTGATAAGATGATTACAAAAGGCATCATATAAGTTTTTCTTATGTCTGTTTTTGATAATATTGATTAGACTAACAAAGAAAAAACAGTGCTTATAGCAGCCAGATAGAGTAAAATAAAGCTTTGATAGATAAGTACAAACACTGTGTAGGATGCTTTTCTAGTAAAAATATGCATAACAGTTATACTAAAGATTCATGTGTCTTATCCAAGTCGTGTCTTGGGCAGATTGTGGGCATTGTTGGGTGTTTGTGTTATTTCTTATCTGTATGTGAAATACACATTCTTAGGTATATTAGAACAAGGATGGCAAGCGGACTCCACCACGAGAATGGTTCTGCCCAGAAAACCAGGTAGGTGGAGCTCTGTACCCATTCGTGCGACAGTGAATTCATGTAAGATGGCTTCAGGTTTTCAGGACTTGAATTTGAATAATTTGATACAAAAGTCTATACTAACTCAATAGAAATAACTCACATTTTGAATATAGATATATAATATAGATACTGAGGGCAGAAAGGATCTTAGAGGTCACCTAGTCTCTCATTCTTAAAAATATATTTCTTGTATCAAATATTAATCTCCCATCCTTTTATTTATGGTGCCATTTCTAACTGCTTTTCCTTAGTATCTAAATTACTGTTTTTTAAGTCCCTCTCTTTTCCTTGTACTCGAGTCAGGCAGATTTTTCTCTGGCTTTCACAGGATTAATTGCTCTAGCCTTCCTTCCAAGGCCGTAATCCTGTGACTTGTCCTTGTCGTCTCTGCCCACATTCCCAGCCCCTGCGTCTTCTGACGTGAACCATACTCGTTGCTGCCTGCTGGTTCCTCTTTCTGCTGCTCACCATGAGTGTCATTTCACCAGGGTCTGTAGAGCCAGGCTGATGCCCACATCCATGAACCCTTCTGCATCAGTCCCAGTTTCCTTACCGTCTCTGTGTGCCTGCTCTTAGATATTACTCCACACATGGTAGAGTAGCACAGAGCATCAGTGTGCTCAGCTTGTGAGGATGCAGAGTGGTAAGCTGTGACCTAGCCATTCCAGAGGGGAGAAGAGTAATAGGAAGAGTAATAAAATAGAGCACGGCAGTCTCCCTGTTTGCAAGCTGAATCTCTGTAACTGCATATTGCCTTAGAAATAGCATGTTCTAGCCGGGCGTGGTGGCACACGCTTGTAATCCCAGCATTCGGGAGGCTTGAGACCGGAGGATCCGGGTTCGCGGCCAGCTTCAGCTACCTAGTGAGGCCCTCCGCAACTTAGTGAGACTCGGTTTCAAAATAAAGAATAAAAAGTAGGGCTGGGGGTGTAGCTCGGAGGTAGAATGCCCCTGAGTTCAATCCCCAGTACCGCAAAAAAAAAAAGAAATAGCATGTCTGTGAAAGATCTTAACACTGACTTATGTAAATTGGGCTATAATTTTATTTATTTATTTTTTTAGTTGCAGGGTCCCTGGATGTTTCCTTTAACAGGTTTATTCCCCTATCAGGTATATGTTTTCATATGCTCGTTCTAAAGATGTTTCGTTGCTCTTCCTTTCTGTTTTGTAATATGTATTTAGTTCTTAAGAAACAGATTAGGTTCTATGCATTTGTAGTAATCCATCTGTTCCTAAGTGTGAGCGGCAGCACTTTAGCCCAGCTGTAGTACCTGCTTACTATTGTGTAGAGCTTCCTGATGGCGCTGCTCCCCTGGCTCACGTGGTAACTTAAATGCTAGAGTACTGGCATCCCTTGAGGACAGGTCTTGTGTTGTTCATTGACAGTGTGATACCCTCCTAGGGTAGTACCTGGCATCTAGTGATGGATTAATGGACAGGGACCTCTCTGAGAAGAGCTGTGATCTCCTAAAAGCAATTTTGCCCATTAAACATGTGTTGAGCCTTAACATAGGATACGAAAGTGACAGCAGCGATGCCGATCTGCTTTTATGTCCAGTTAGGGGAAACCATGCTCATAGAAGTTGAGACTTTTTGGCTTGATTTTCAAAAGTGTCCAGACCCCTAGGAGGCATGATTTTGTCTCAAATCAAGAACGTTGCTTTTCTTGTTCAAAAGTTACTTTCCTGTTTGATGGGATGGGTGGCAGGACCGAAGTTTTGTCACACTGGTGTCTAACTTGAAGTGTGTTTCTCTCTCTAACATGCAGAGCCTGCCCCAGTTCCGCCGATCCCCAATGAACAACAATTAGCCAGACTGACTGATTATGTGGCTTTCCTTGAAAACTGACTTCTCATTCTGAGTTCAACATCCACCTTCAGAATCCTGTACACTGACAGATACAGAAATGAAAAGCTTTTATTTTCGATTTACTGGATGGATTAATAAGCACCTCAGCATTTCCTTACTGAGTATGTGATAAAATACATAGATAAAGTATATTATATATATTTTGTCCTTAAACATTATGCCGAATAGTTGTTGAAGCAATTCTCATTTTGTAATATTTGACAATTTGATGGAGCCCATCAGTATTATGTAGTTAGTTCCTATTTCCTATTGATTCATAAAATAAGCTCTCCTGCTTCATGTAGAATAGTGGTTGTCAGCTGTCTTCTTCCTGCTTCAGCACACATCCCATGCCCATCTGTCACATGCCCTTGGGCTTGGAAAAGGACTGTGCCCAGGGACAGGGCCTGAATTGCTGGGATCATGACTCGCCCTCTGAAGAATATGTTCTCTTTTCTCCCACCTCTAGAGGATCACCAATGTAGGTGCAGAAATATAGCTGAGGAACAAATAGACCAGTTCCTGAGGAAAGCAATTGGTTAACCTTAGGTTTTTTCCCAGTAATGTGAATACATCCATTGCTGGCAGTGGAGGGCTTGCCATGAAAATGCCACATAAGACATTCATGAGAAACTGCAAGTTCTAATATCTCCTTTCAGAAGAAGGGGAAGGTTAAGCGTGGGATGCATTATGTGAGGCAAGAAGCTATGAAGATAAGCAGTACACTTTATACAACTCTCCTGCAGCCTCTTGATTGCTTGTATCTGTTTCTTGATTCCAGTTCTGCTTTTGAAGAAGTGCTGAACAAGTCTTTTATTCTTTATGTGACAGCCATCTGAATATTTAAAGTTTTTATTGTATCTTTAGGTTAAAACACCCCTTAGTTCATTTATTCTGCATTTGTACAATAAATATTTAATTGAATTCTTTAACTGTTTCATCTAAGATAGTCTCTAAGTTTCACTATTTTGGTCTTTCTGAGGACACATTCTAGTTTATCATTGTCTCTCAAAACAAGAATTTCTTAATTAAATATAAATGACCTCTACAGTGAATCTGTAGTGATGATTACATAATTCATGGTTTCATTCATCTTACTGGCTATTTCCATTTTCTTGGCATATATGTCAATATTTTTTAAATTGTAATTTTATTTAATCCTGATAGTAAAGTCATGTTGTTCAAACTTGTTCTACAGTTGAAGAAAGGGAACTATAAGATGTCGGAAGGTAAGAGCATCAGTTTTTTAACTTAGGTATTAAATACAAATTGTGTCTGTGGGCCTGGTTTTTAATGGCAGATTGGAATCGACATTAATGAATTAATGGGATTGGTTGACTAAGCACTGATATACATTATAGACTGCAACTGTAAAAGAAGAGAGGAAGATCTCTACATTCTAACATGTTCAAATCAAAGGCATTGATGGGGTGGGTGACAGGACCAAAGCTTTGGTGAAAACAGTACTGGAAGCTCATATAATGACTTTGAAAACAGTGCAGGGAGCTCGTATGATTTTGAGGGTTAACAAAGGGAGAATAATTATAGTTGTGTATCTACACATATCATCTTATATTCCAAAAAGTAACAATTGGAGGATAAACCAAAAACAAAAATAGTTCTCTAAAGAGGAAAGAGGGGAAGCTGGGCGTGGTGGCGCACGCTTGTAATCCCAGCATTTGGGAGGCTGAGACTGGAGGATCCGTGTTCACAGCCAGCCTCAGCTACCTAGTGAGGCCCTCCACAATTTAATGAGACCTGGTTTCAAAATAAAGAGTAAAAAACAGGGCTGGGGGTATAGCTCGGAGGTAGAATGCCCCTGAGTTCAATCCCAGTACTGCAAAAAAAAAAAAGTGGAAGGAGAGGAGAACTAGTACATAGAGAAGAAATAATTATCTTAAGTGACTCAAACAGTGATTTGATTCTATGTTGTCAATGGATATACATTAAGGACAGAAAAGGTCTTGGACTACTAAATGTGACTTTGTGGTTACTTTTACAGAATCTTACATTTCATCATTATTATTAAAAGTTTGTTGTAGGATGAAATTAGTATTATGTAACATTGTTAGAAACCAGTAATCTTAAATATGACTTGGAAATTTAATTATATGATTTATTTTTCTTTGTAAACAGCAAATATTTCCTACCTCTGTCCAGCTGAAAAGTCCTATGGTAACTGTAATGCAGTATTAGGTAGCACCACTCGTGCCAATTGTGCTATCAAAATTCCATTTTCAACTAAAAGGATTAAGAATGTATATGCCTACTAGCAAATGCTAGGTCTGCAGAGTGACCCCTAGTATAAGATGTCCCAGGTCAAGAAACCTTTCGAAGGCTGAGGGTTCTGTGAAAAAGTTCTAGACACCAACTTAAAGGGGCTCCCACTAGCCAAAAATGAGACAATTTGAGTGTGAAAAGTAGGCGTATGTATTCATATTTTTAACCCTATGTTCATAATACACTAAGTAACTTCATCACTATACAAGAAAGGCAGGATAAATGATTAAATGCACGTCCCTCTTATTTATCAGATTTCAGGACGAGTTGATACCCGGGCAATCTCCAAAGCAATAAATGTGCCTGAAGGGTGGTCAGATAGCATTTGATGGAAAATTCTTTATGCAAGATTCCCACCTAAAAGTGCAGATAGAATTAGAGTATCAGTACTTTGTAGTCTATCATGGAAGTAAATATCCACGGCTGCTAATACCACAGGGTGACACAGTGAGGCAGCATAAAATGTCCAGCACACACATCAGCCTGTTTGAGACAGCCAGCTGCTTGCAGGTGTGACTAGATGGCACCCTGCTGTGGGTCCATTGAATGTCTGCCCTTTTGCTGTGGCATTGTCACCAGGATCCCCACACACACCCAGGTAAGAAAGGGAGTGGGTGGTCCTTCAGCAATTTGGGACATGACACAGTGAAGAACCACTCCCTTTCTTTACTTGGGGCAGACAATTCCTGGCAAGAACCCTGGCAAGACAGAGCTGTGGTTTCCCGTGGTAACCAGCTCTACACTGCAGCCTTGTTTTTGTTTTTTGTTGTTGTTGTTGTTTTCTCATTCTCCCTTGCCAGATTTCTTTCTTTTACTCCCTGAGGTCAAGAGAAATGATACCCTCTAGGCAATTTTTGTTATACATTCTGCTTGTACATGGGATATCCAAGTCAAAGGGAAATTTATAGTTTGTGGGTCAGGTTGAAGGCACCAGGATCGACTCATTCTTAACATCACGAACTGGAACAAGCAAGCCTGACGGTGTGTTATTCACACAGCACCAACCATCAGGCTCCTTGTCCAAAGTGTGTGTGGTGTCAACACTTTGGCCCCAACTGCTAATTTACATGAAATCTGAACATTGGTGGAACAAGTTAAAACTAGCTAACTACTAGAAAGCAACTAGCTAATTCTAGAATGTGGGGAACTGAAGTAGAAAAATTCCTAAGTTTTCTTAAATTGATGACATTTTAAAAAGTCATGGGTGGTGGAGATGGTGGTTAGTACATGAAGTGTCTGTCCTGAGTTGTACTTGAGGTCGACTTAGTTGTGCATGGAACTACAGGAGATGGAGTCCCACAGTGATCTGATTAAAGTGTCTGTGCCAAAAGTAAGAATGGAAGAGCGGAGACTGAGAGGAGAGTATCGCAAAGAGCTCATCTGCAGCAGCCCTTTTCAGGGATATTTGTTGGTTCTGGGCACAGCGAGATCCAGTCTTTGCCTGCAGAGAGAGAGAGAGGGAAAGTTCCACTCCAGCAACGTGTAGGATTTGGACACCTTCACAAGCTTGGTATGATAAAAATGGAAACACGAAGGGGCTAAACCGCATGCTGTTTATTATTTGAGACACTTGGCGAAGCTGCTTGGGGTAGGAGTCAAGAGAAGTCAAAAAAAGTTTGAGAAAAGGAGCCCTGTTTTCCTGTGATAGGGCTCCTTTAAAACAGTTGAGGATGGGAGGTAGGGGTGCTTGTAATTATGAACCAGAAGTAGGACATTAATAAAACTGTAGCTGGAAAACAGGTCAGTGTGGTAATCAAGTGAAGCCCAGAAAAAGCAATGAGACTCAACTGGGAAGAATGCTAGAGACGTGGACACAACACAAGTCAGCCATGTTTTTTGTCACTGGAATCCAAGGAGAAAAAATAGGGAAACACTTGGAAGTAGTGACCCAGAACTTTCCAAAACTGATTCAGAATGTTCAGAAAATCCCACAGAGGTAAGTGCAAGGAAAACCATATCCAGACATATTTTAGTTCTACTGAAAACTGAAGGCAGACTGTTTAAAGCACAGAAAAGCCCGGCACGGTGACCCACACTTGTGAACCCAGTACTTGGGAGGCTGAGACAGGAGGACAGCAGGCCAGCTTCAGCAACTTAGGCCCTCCACAACTTAGTGAGACCTTGTTTCAAAATAAAATAGGGCTGGGGTGTAGCCCAGAGGTATAAAGAATGCCCTTGGGTTCAATCCCCAGTATCACAAAACTAGTCAATAAAAGCACAGGAGAAAGTGGCAGGGAATTCTCTTCCAAGAAATAGCAATGAAGCCAGACAATAAAAGTGTTTTCAGTGTTGAGAGAACAAAATTGGAACTCATTCATTTCCAGAGAGAACACTTTAAAACGCATTGCTAAATGTAAAAAGATACGGCAGGACAATGGTACAGTTTGGTAATATTAAAGTGGACTCAAGGCAAGACAGTTTTAGAGAGAAGGATTTTTAATGAAAAAGTTTGTACTAGTATCCTGTTGCTAAGACAATTTACTGCAAACCTAACAGTTCAAAACAACACTGGTTGTTAACAAAGTCTTTGTTTTTTTCACAAGGCCAGATCAAATAATTGTACATGAGGCTTTGGGCAAAAAAAGTTCTATTGATTTGCTAGCAAAAGGGTTAAAGTGAACGAGGAGATTAGAAAATAGCTGGTTTTTCAGATTTGAAGAAAAAAAAAACGTCATTTTAAAAGCGTAGAACTTAAGGAACTGAGCTCCAGGTAGGTTTATCAGAAAATGAATTCAATCTTGGTGGTGGTCGTCAGATAAGTTCCTCAGTACTGCAAAAGAAAAAGATACATGTATAGATCAAGTCAGCAACATTTAAAAGACTCCCATGACCAGGTTGAGTTTATTCCAGGGTTGGAAAAAGCCAAACATTAGGAAATCCATGAGAGTTCTTTGCCACATTCACAGAACAAAGGAGAAGGATCATAGTCTGAAGGGATGCAAAAAAGATATTTGATAAAACCATGACAAAAACTCAGTAAATAACTTGGGTGTCCTTATTCCAATATAGAGAAGCTATGAAAAATGAGCAGCATGCTTCATATATAATGGTAAATTATTGAAAGCTTCCCACTTACTACCCAGATTAAGAAAAGGATGCCTGTATCACTATCTGTATTTAAAGTTGTACTGAAAATCCTAGTCAATACATTTAAGACAAGAAAAACATGGGGAGGAGAGATGCTAGTCACAGTTTCCTGTATTTGCCTAGGCATCTGTAGAGTTGAATACTAGTCTGCTCATGTGACTGATGTGTACGGTAAAATCCCATGAAGTGAACAGGAATAATTACCAAGGAAAGAACAATTAACAGAAAACCAAAGAACATTAACAAAGTGGTAAGAATTATTCAAGATTCCTCCTTCCAGACTGGAAAAACCTCGCTAAGTAAAACGAGCCATCACTACAGACCCTAAAAGGGTCATACTTTACTAATAGGGCTAAGTTGGCCCTAAAAATAAAGTTCTTTATACAAGAACTCAAAAGAATTTAAAATACCTAGAGCCACAATTTATGTAACTGGCTGACAAGAAAAGCACAACAGTCATTGAAGATATACTTTGAAATTCAGCACTCCACAACCAAATTCACTAGGCTCAACAACACATGAAAAATTACCAGACATTGGATAAATGAGGAAAATGTTACCAGTAGCTAGGAGGGAAGTCAGGTGTTTGAAACAGATGCAGAAGTGAAAGGGATGATGGACAAAATGACTATTTTAAATATATAAATTTCAAATGCCCAAGATTTTGAAGGAAAACATGAACACAATGAGAAAAACAGAAGAGCTTTTAAAGAATAGCATGTAACTTTCTGAGAAGAAATATATAAAAATCTAATGATAAAATTTCTTTGGGTTATATTATCAGAATAGATAATGCAGAAGAAAACAGCAATGAACTATAAGGAATAGAATGTGTCCATATTAAATTAGAAGAGGAAAAATGAGTTAAAAATAGAGCTCCAAGGACTGGTAGAATAATAGTATGAAGTCTAAAATAAGTGTGATCAAAGTTCCCACAAAATGAGGATAAAATCTTTTTGAAGAAGTAGCCAAATTTTCTACAAACTTAATGAAAAGTACATAAACTCAGAGATCTGAGAAGCTTAACCAGTTCCAGCCAGGAGAGAGTCACACATAACACACTAAGGTACATCATAAAATTACTGGAAAACAAACATTTAAAACAGGTGGGCAAGCCGGGCATGGTGGTGCACGCTTGTAATCCTAGTACTTGGAAGGCTGAGACTGGAGGATCATCCAGGTTCACAGCCAGCCTCAGCTACTTAGGCTCTCCACAACTTAATGAGACCCTGTTTCAAAATAAAAGAATAAAAAATAGCACTGGGGCTGTAGTTCAGAGGTAGAATGCCCCTGTGTTCAATCCCCAGTACCACAAAAACAAAACAAAACAAAACAATCCAAGTGGGCATCATTTAGAATGGGAGAAATACATAAGAATTCATAGCTATCAGAAACTAGACAAGCAATGAAAAAATTGAATTTTAAAGGCCTGGAAGAAAAACAGCTGTCAAACTGGAATTTAAATCCAGTAAAAATGTCCTTTAAAATTAATGTCAGAAGAAAAAAATACTTTCTTAGACAAACAAAATAAAAGCTTAGAGAGTTTATCACCAGAAGACCTGCACTGTAACAAATGCTTTAAAAAGTTCCATCTGCCTAAATGATGTCTCTATAAATCTAGATCCACACACAGGAGTGGAGCATCAGAAATGACAAATACATGGATAAAGATGAAGGCATTTTTAACTGCTTTAAAAGATAGCCATCTGCAGCAAAAACAGTGTATTGTTGGATTTTTGACATGTAAAAGTTAAGTATATGCCAAAACTCACACCAAGAATTGGTTCACAGATAGGTCAGCTTGATATGTTGACACAAGTCACAAAATGCACTGCTGCCATGTGTCAGACCCACTTTGTGGTGGCCGCAGAATAGCAGAGGGGGATCCTCCCAGGAGACAGATTTGGGAGCATCCTATTTGACCATTTATTTTGAACAGAGAAACAGCCTGCCATGTGGACTTGTAGACAGTGGCAAATGCCTAGGCTAGTTGGTCAAGGGCCTGAAAGGAGCAAGATCAGCAAATTGGAGATAAGGACGTCTGGGAGAGAGATGTGAATGGGTGTAAGGGAGGGAGAACATAGTAAATCACTGTGTTTCACATTAATGCCCGCCAGAGAGAGGAAATGTTCATCCACAAGTGGACAAGTTAGCTTCAGCTTTGAGCGCCAGCCAAGCTCTCTCCAGCCCCCCAGAGGGGCTCTGGTGGCAGGATGGGGTCACGTGTGGGCTGGTAGCGTGGGTTCTGCTTCGTCAAGGCTGACGTTGCTCTTCCCCCTTCTGATGTGGCATCAGCAGGAAGGGGTGTGGAGTGCACACTCTATATGGCGGTTCTGAAGGAAACCAGGTAACCACAGGGCAGTAAGTTGTTTACGCTGGTTCTGTCCACTCTGGAAGGAATACTGCTTCGTTTTTAACAGAAATGACATTTACTTGAGTTGTGGGTTGCCTTCCAGAAACTAAGAATGCCTTCTTCAGCACCACCATCCAAGAACACATAAAGAGACTTATTAGCAATGAATCCTACAGCACATTGCCTGGGTCCAAGGAATTGGTTTTATGAAAAAGGATCCAGTTGTGTATGATCACGGGATCCACCGACTCTAAGTTCTCACACAGAAGTATCTCTACTAATAGGGCGGTAGAATGGTCTATTCAAGGCTCACCAAACATGGCACAACGTGCAGATTAGGATGCTTCCCTCCAAGATGAGGAATCCACTGGATGAAACCACAACCAGTGTGGAACCATGTCCTCAACAGCCAGAACAGGTGTGGGGCATGACAACCCAGCCCAGTGGGACATCTCAGCATGACTCCCAAAATTATCGCTTTTCATCTCATGTAAGAACATTACTCATTCTCTGGTTTCTGCAAGTTGAACTCTTAAGTATCCCAAGCTCATAAGGTTGACCAGATGTTTCACAGCCCTGTAAAACCAGTTCATTCTCAGAGAGCCCAGTGAAAGTTAATGGGGCTTATTACAGAAATCGTCCAGGGATATAGCAGCAATCATTGTGACAGTTGCCAAATTTTAGATAATTCCTAAAGCATGTCATGAAGAGAATATTTGTGAGAAGAGCAGGCTCTTCAACATGAGAAAAAAGATGGGGTGGGGATAATGCTTGTTTTCAAATATGGGACTGAGTGTTATGTCATGTGCAAGAATTTTGTTTATTCTTCAGAGTTTGCGGCAAAATTGAGAAGGTTCAAAAAATGGGTGTCTCAATTTAATACCAATAAGAGCTTTTTCTAGACCAGTACTGTCCAATGAAATAGTTGGCCAGCTTCACATAATTTTAAATTTTCACTAGCCACAATAAAAAATGTGGAAAAAAAATGAAATTAAGCTAATGACATTTATTTAGCCCAATCCCAAATAGTATTGGTTAGCATGCCATCAATATCAAAAGTACCGACATACTTTACAGTCTTTTCTTCATACTAAGTCTTTGAAATACCATGTTTATTCTACACTTACCCCACAGCCCAGTAATGACTCACCAAGTTCCAAACATTCATTAGGCACAGGTGACAAGTACATACTAGGTACCAGTAGTCTAGATCGTCTCAGATGTAGTGAGAATTCTATCAATCACAGATCAAGATGTTTGGAGGAATGTTCGTGGACTGATTCTGTTAGTTTCCTGTCTTCTCCAATCTACCTAATTGTGTCCCTCCCCTCCTCCTCCATCTACCTACATGGTACCCACTGGGGGAAAGCAGCAGTGTCACAGGAGTCTTCTACATTTTAGTGTGTCGAAGGACTTTCACAACAACCTGTAAGTAACTCTGCATTAAAAAGCGGGAAGACAAAGATAGCTGTTGCCTCTTGCTGCAGCAACATGAATCTGAGTAGCCTCTTGGTAGCAAATGGGTTCCCTGCCTTTCCTGTCACCTGAGAACTCCTGGGGCCAGTGCAATTTGAGGAGGTTGAGAGTTTGCCTTTTGGGGGAATTAATAACCTTGAGTCATCTTATCACACTTTTGTGGTTAAGCCAAAGTAATAACTGAATTTGTAGCATCTCTGAGTAAGGAATCTTTCTAAATGTAGTGGAAAATATTATGTAACCTTATTTAAATATCTAAAGACAGGCTAAAACTAGAGTGACAATTTTTGTTATGTAAATGATGGAACACATTCTCCTGGATCCACAGGAATACTGGGAGACCAGAGATGGGGGGGGGGCATCTCTAAGAAATAAATGGACTTTAACAATGTTTGTACCTACCTGACAAGCGTAAGAGCATCCTGGATTTGAGTCGGATTTCTCTTTTGGGTGGAGCAGTAGGGAAAAGCTTCATTCTGAATAAAAAAGGCACCTGGCCACTTTCCACTTGTAAGCCACATGATGGGAAGAATTGCCAACAGCAGTCTTGATTTAATAACATTCTCCTGGTCATGTGCCTGTGTGTAGTCTCTGGGAGCAATTCAGGACAGAGGGGCAAATGCCATGATGCCGATAAGAACTTCTTATTGGGTATCCTGTGTCAATTATAACTTGATCTGAAAACTGAATCAGGTTGTTTGTGAGGTTGGGTGGTGAATGATGTCAAAAGAAAATAGTCCAAGAAATTCCTAATCCATCTGGCAGCCTTAAGCCTGCTGGAGATCTCCCCCTTATAATCCTGATTTCCATCAGAATGGTACACAGGATTTTCACCCCAGGTCACAAAGAATGTGAGTGGAAGTAGGGGAGTGCATTCTCTGCTGTTTTAGTTTTCCCATGACGATTTAATGTGGGCAAATGTCAGAAGATTAGGCGCTCTGGTTTTCAGCATTATCAATACTATCTTGGCTAAGTGTCCTGATGCAGGACCTGATGTCTTCCGTGTGAGCAGAGCCCTGGGCTCTCTCCCTATCGGGAGTTTTTCTACAGTTCCACCCCTGCCCTCCAGGTCTCAGAGCTCTGACAGGGAAAACAAGCCTGCAGGGTGGATGCCACATTGACACACCCTCTTGGCAAGCGGTTTAGCAGAAACAGGTGTGTTTGATCCTTACCCCTCACTGTCACTTGGTTTTTCTATTTTGTTGGAAGTTTTTGTGCCACACATGCTGCCTCGATTCACTGGTATGCAGGGTCATCCTGTGGCTCTGTCCTTTGAGTATCAGATCACCATCACTGCTGGCTAAGACACGGTCCCCACAGGGAAATAAGTCTTGTTTTGTAGCTAGAGAAATGCTCTGTAACTATTCGATGTGTTTGAAGAGAGGTTCTATTTGTTTTGTTGGTTTTCAATTTTTTTTATTAGCCCTTGAGACATCAGTCCTTTTGTCATGAGTGTGGAATGGATGGGTTTACAAAGACTTGGCAAGGTAGAAAATCTGTGGGGAATTTGGAGCTGAATTCCTAATAACAAAGGGAGGGGGGGATTTAGAAGATCCAACCAATGTGTTATTTGGGGGAGAATGTCATATACTTGAAATTCATCAGTTACGAAGAACAAAGCAAAATGTATGATAAATTTAAAAATGAAATAAAACCTATCTGTTGTGGTTTGGATACGGTACCTCCCAAAGACCCATGTGCTGACGGTTCAGTCCCCGATGCTGCTATGCTCAGAGGTGGGACTTGTGTGAAGTTGGATCATGAGGCGTATGACTTCATCTATGGATTAATCCATTGATGGATTAATAGACTGAAGGCATTGTGAGGAGATAGTAGAAACTGCAAGGGGTGGGGTCTGTTGAAGGAAGTAGATCACTGGAGCCGAGCCCTGGAAGCGTATGTCCTACCCCTGACCTCTCTCTGCTTCCCGGCCACCCGGTGGAGGTGCACAGCTTCCCTCCGCCACACCCTCCCCGCCAGGATGTTCTGTGCCACCTGTGGCCCAAAGAGATGGCACCAGCCAACCTCGGACTGAAATCTCTGGAACCTTGAGCCAAAATTAAATCTTTCCCTCTTCTAAATTGATTTTCTCAGTATTTTATCACAGTGATCATAAGGCTAACTAATCCATTAACCAAATTACCCTGGACACTAGTCACTGGCATAAGGGAATACTCTTGCAGCGCCATGGAGACATGCAGTTGCCTTAGCTTCAGGCGCCAATCCAGGCCTGGCCCATCACCATCTCCAGAGAAAGTCACATCGGCCATGCACATCCGAAGTGTGTGCCCTGCCTTTGATAGGAAAGCATTCAGCTATTGTTGGAAAATTAACTCCAAGCACTCTGCCTTCCAGATTTTATCAAAGGCTCAGTTGGCAAAAATGATTTTCATGGAAATTTCTCTAAAATCCTGATTCTCAAAGTGTGTTCCCTGGATCACAAGTTGGGCATTGCCTGCGAGCCTGAGTCCAGACCTACTGAGTTAAAATCTGTGTTTAACTGGACTCAGGTGATTCTTGAGCCCACAGGAGGCGGGAGAGACTGCTGTAAGGATTTGCAGTCTCTCCATTCCAACTCGACGCTCTGGGCTTGCGTGGCCCATGCACTGGAGTAGAAAGTATGAGAAGGAGCCTTAGGAAGGCAGGGTTATATTTTCTGTTGAAATATGGAGAGGGCTGTGTCCGCCATCACCACGGAATGTTTTTACATGATCCTCCCTACTATGGTAAATTCCTTTTAGGTCTCGGCTTCAGGAGAGTGTCTTGTGGTTGCCGTGCCTAGTTGTTGACTTACCTGCCATCTTGCCATGGCCACGGTGAGCTCAAAGCCTAATGGGGGTCCACTGGCTGTCCATGAGCACGCAGCACCTGTCTTCTTGATGTGCCAGCCCTTCTTTCTCTCTACTTACATTCCCACTCTCTGGTTTTGTGCTTAATCCTCTTTATCCTGAAAGTGTTTCTGTAAATATCCTCCACATTTTTTGGAACCCATGGGGAAATATAATAATGCACTCATGTCTTTAATGAACCCTAACAGTCTTCCCTGATGCCAATGTGTCCTCAAATGATAAAGGAATTGCATGTGATAATTTTCAAAGCACCACTTAGTCAATTTCTCCTCGCCTGCATTTGGCCTTCATGACAGCGTAGGAAAGTGCCATATGGCACCAGGTGTGCATGTGCCACAGGACACCTCTGAGTTGTGTCACACCTCCTTCTGTCTGAAGTAGGGGAAGAGAAAGTCCAACTCGGACTGGCCGTCCCTCAGTGGCCTGTTGCTGCCGCCACGCCACCCTGGCCTCAGCAGGGGCTTCTGGTCTACCCGCCTCCCCTTTACCTGAATCCATCTTGGCAGAGCAGAGACGAGTCTGGTTCTTGGCACAGCAGAGATGACTCTGGTGGGAGTGCAGGAGCAAGGGTAGTAGAGTAGACTTAGACTAGAGCAAGGCCTTTCCTCTCGGTTCTTTGAGGGCTGCCTGATGTCTGTCACACACGTGTCGTATCAAGCATTCATCCCTCAACAGCAGCGGGGGAAGGCAGTTCTGCCCAGCTCCATGTTGGTGGTTTCCAGGTTCTCCCACCAAGGTGCCACAGGTCTTGGTGCATCCCCCTGAGAGCTGCTCCAGAGGCAGATGTGGAACAGAGAAGCCTAGAACATTCTCACCTCTAGCTCCCCACACTCCCAGGAGGGCTTTCAGGAATCCAGGGCTGTGCAGAGCATGCTGGGAAAGCCCGGGTGAGACTACCTCCTGCATTCACATGTGCAAGGCATGCCTGTTTGTCTTCAAGCTCTCAGCTAAGAGCACACACCCCTGGTTGCTGGAAGGAGCCCCTGGCACGTCCAGCACCACGTGCCTGGAGGAGGCCGCTTGCCTTGGTCCGCAGCCGCCCATGAGGCTGTGGCATGCTGGGCCGCCATGCACCCCTGATGAGGGCTTCCGGGAAGCACCAGCGGCCAGGCCTGGTGGCTCTCCTCTCTCCTTGTCACAGCCAGGGTGACTGGCCTCCCCTCCCTGAGCTGCTGCCCTGCCTGGGAAGGGAATGCTTAATTAGAGAAAATAATTACTGAAATAACTTCAAGGTAAATTTAGAAGGGCCCGGCGTGGGGGGGTGTAACTCAGTGGTACTGCACTTGCTTGGCGTGAGCAAGGTCCTGAGTTCAATCCCCAGCACCACACGCACAAACAAAAACTGTGTTTAGAACCTTAGGTATTTACAACTCATCCTGTAATTGAAAACACAAAAGCTGAAGGTCTGTCTATTGTTCCCAAGCATTGGGTTAGACTAATTGAATTATTTTATTGTCATTTTTTGTGTCTAGTTTGGTCTAGACACACTGGGAGGGACGCTAAACACTTAGTCTGTTTCTAATAGTACAACAAGACCAAAGAACCATCATGCGTGGTGCGTGGGGGTTTGAACACTGAACATCCTCAAAGTCAGTGCCCGAAAAGGAGTTTGCACCACTTTGAAAACTGAGAATTGAAAACGCCCAAGTCTGGAAATGGATTTCCTCAGCATCACAAGAAAGAGACAGAACGCATGTTTTTGTATAATTGGCTTAATGTTTCTACCACAAAGATTCGGTTGCTTTCTAGTTTGAAGTTTAAAGTGTGAGCCATTCTGATATCATCAAAACTGAATATATGCTCATACTCAGGATAAATAAAGTAGCACATACCTGCGTACGTAATACACACACGCTCACCCACTGCAAGCATGGCGGGCCTAGTGAGCCTCGCCTCGCCGCTCACTTGTCAAGTCTTCTCCCGGTGGTTCTCTCGCTTCACTCGCTGTCTCTGTCCACTGACGCACAGCGCCACACGCGCCCCTCTCTGACGGGGGCTGAAGTGCAGGTGCGGATGAGCATGCGGACCTGGAGCGGGGCCCAAGGTTCGAGCCCATCCTGACCCACCCCAGAGCGCCCAGCCTCGGCTTCACTCTGGGCCTGATAAATGGCTCCTGTGTGGCCTGAGCTTTGAACTAGGGTTCACAGGTGGGCTGCAGGGGTTGAGAGGCCCTGAAGTTTTGAGCTGATGGGCCAGAGCTGGTGGTCTCTCTCTGAGTTTTAAGGGGACTCAGGTATAGAGGGCTCCTGGCTCCAGGCTGGCCCTGGGCAGGGGGAGTGACCCCCAGCAGCTGGTCCTCTGCCTTCCTGGAGACCAGGGCTGGTCCAGGATCTTCTGGGACCCCCACAGCTCCCCACGCCGGATCAAGCCTGGTCCGGGTCTCCAGTAGGGGGAGACCGGGCCCGAAATAGGGGCCAAGTTCCGGGGCCAACCGAGGAGCACACTTGGTGTTCTCTCTCCTCGACTCTGAGTTCTTCCTGCACACTCTCAGCCCTTCTGTTCACACTCCTCCGACACGCGTGTGCGTGTGCACCCCTTCTCCATGTGGGCTTCATCTTCTGCCTCACTACGTTTCCATCTCTTTCTCTCTCGCCATTTCCTTTTGAACAGAAAACCCCTAACGTAACGTTCAGCCTAAATGGCATTTTTCTGCAGACCTTGTCCCCACCTGCCCCACTGGGGTGGGGGACACGGGGGCTTCTGCACCAGCGTCCACCGCTTCCGTGCCTAGCGCGCTGTCCCTGCGGGTGCAGGGAGCTCTCTCATGCTCACGAGCTCGGCGAGGGTCTGCACTCACGCCTGCACACTCCCTCAGCTCCCGCCTCAGCTGGGCACTGTTCCCAAGTCCTGCTCCCCAGGGACGGCCCCCAGGGCGGCTGGCCCAGGTCCAGCGCCTTCCTGCCGGGCTGCCAAGGCCTGTTAGCGGTACTGAGCGGAACCACCATGTTCATTAGAGGGGCTCAAAGTAGGACGATTGGTCTGATCAGAAGGAAGTTTCACAGCTGGCTGCATCTGGGCCTCTGTCTATCCACGGATTTAAGCTCCTTTAAAAAACAGTGAAAATAAGTCTCCTAACTGTGTGTGTTTCTGGCACAGTTAGAATGTTCTACTTTTCTCTTTGCCTTAAAAATTCTATTAACTAGCCCAGCGAGGGACGCGTCCATACCGAATTGTGTGTTGCAGCTGCTTGTCTTAATCCTACCAGCAACTCTCCGATAGAGCCCTCCTGAGGTCTCAGGGAAGCAGCTTCGTTTACTGAAATCGCCAGGTCCCTGGGATTTTGTGAGCACCCCGGCAGCCCAAATCAAATCACTTCTGAAAGCCAGGCCGGCCGTGGAGGGCTCTTATTTTCTTTGGAGGCAGGACCCCCCTCCCAGGGAACTTCTTGGCAGCATCATGCTCCAGGGTTGGCAGCCTGGCCACCGACAGTTCTGGGTATGTGGGGCCCCCACTTGGGGCCCTGCGGCAGTGACCCCAAATGCTGTGCGGGTGCAGGAGGGCCAGGCACAGGGGGGTACACACCGCCCTCAGTGGGCCCCCCGACCCTCGTTCCTGAAGAATCCCTGCTTCCTTTCCACCCCCTTCCCATTGCAAGTCCTCTGCTGCCCAAGAAAGCACCTGGAACGAGCCCAGCTTCTTGAAGTGGTTGAACAAACAAGAGGCTTGTGACTCATCACAGGAGGGGGTGTGGGGAGACGGGGCCCTCGCCAAACCCAGCATGTGGCGCCTCCTCCTTCAGGGGCCCTGAGTCATGGAGGGCGGGGGAGCGCGGCGTTTCTCAGGGCTGTGAGATGGAGCAGGAGTGCATGTGCCAATGTGTGTAGGTGTGTGTGTAGGGGGGGGTCTGTGTAGGAGTATGTGTGAGTTGTCTATGTAAACTGTGTGAGAATCTGTGGGTGAGCTTACACACAGGAGTATGTGAGAGTGTGTGCGCCTGTGTGCATGTGTGTGGTGTATGAGTGGGTGTGGGGGGGAATGTATGGCTATGTGTACATGAGTGTACATGCGTGTGAACTTGTGTATCTGTATGTGATTGTGTGCCTGTTTATGTTATATGAATGGGTGTGTGGGGAGTGTGCCTGTATGTGTATGTGTGTACCTGTGTGTGAGCCCATGTACCTGTATGTGATTGTGTGCAGTGTGTGGTATAAATGGGTGTGTGGGGGAGTGTGTGCTTGTGTGTGGATGTGTCGCACATGTGTGTGAGCCTGTGTTTTGCATGTGATTATGCATACATGCGTGTGGTATGAACAGGTGTGTGAAGCGTGTGCCTGCGTATATATGTGTGTGAGCCTGTGTATCTGCATGTGATTGTATGAACATGCATGTGGTGTGAATAGGTGTGTGAAGCGTGTGCCTGCGTATATATGTGTGTGAGCCTGTGTATCTGCATGTGATTGTGTGCACATGTTTGAGCATGTGTAGAGGTGTACACACACACACACACACACACACACACACACACACACGCTCCCTGTCTCCCTCACTCCCCCCTACCTCCCCTGCACTGCTTTCTCAGGGAGACTGTACCTGACTACACCGCCTCCATGGGATGGTTGTCCCACTGGCTGGCCGGGCTCCACCTGCCCCAGCTGCCTCCTCCGCCCTGGGGGTGGGGCAGGCCCTGGACTCCACAAGGCCTTCTTCTTCCACAGCCCCACCTATTTGTTTACTTGAAGCCGTCCCGTGTCCGTGTCGGGTCAGGAGATGTTTATAAGTCTCCAGTTCTATTTTGAGTTGGCGAAGCTGTCGGCTCTGCCCAGCTCATGAGGACAAACGAGCACAGGCAGCGACAGGGAAATCCCTCTCTCCACCGGGTTTCTCAGCCACTAGGGCACGGTGGAGACAGGGACCGGGGCTGCCATCCTCAAACAGGATGGGAGGGCTGGGTGACTGCTCTGCGGAATCTTCACAAGTGTCGCAGCATCTGCTCTCCTGGTTACATCTGCCCTCCCAGAGGTCAGGAACTTGACCCCAGGTAGCTGGACGCAGCATGGCCGTGGCCAGAAGTCTAAGTTCCCTCTCTCTGATTCTAACACATTCTGCTCTTTCCTCAATACCAGTGGTATCAGAGATTTTTAAAAGGTATCAGGAACACATAACTCTCTCTTGTTTGTGTGAATTTGATTATAGGGAACCCGTCTTTGGTGCTGGGCAGGACCTGCAGGCCTTCCGCCTGGCCTTGGACCACAGCAGCAGTCGCTGCCTGCCTGCATTGGCCGCCATCGGCAGGAGAGCAGCCCTCAGTATCCAACAAAGTCAGTGGACAGCTGCTGTGACACACGACAGCAGTGCATTTTCCCAAAGCCACTGATCTCTCTGCTCCTGAGGAGGATGCCTCTAAGTCAGGGCCCCTCAACTGGGGCAGTCCTGTCCTCCCCGGAGACACTCAGCAACATCCAGAGATGTCTTGGGTCGTCCCAGTTGGTGGTGGAGGAAGCTAAAGGATCTAGAGGGCAGAGATCGATGATGCTGCTGAATGTCCCAACGTGGCACCAGACAGTCCCACCACAAAGAACTAGCCCAAACATCCGTGGGGCAGTTCTTGTCTTTGCTTGTTGGTCAGCTGCCATGGGAATTCCCAAAGGATAGTGGTCCCAACTGTGCTGGAAATTTCATGGTGCCTCAGGGTGGAGGCAAGACCTCTAATACAACAGAATCAAGAGATTCAACTCTACTTACACAGGGAGTGCTGAAGTGCCAACTCCCTCAGGACGGCAACTATGAGAAGGATGGTGGTGAGAACACAGCACCGGATCTTGGCTGTGAGCTTGGCCCGTATGTGACAAGCCTGGGCGTGTCCTGTTTTTCCACAGGACCCTGACGACACTAAGCCAAGTCTTCTCACCGAGCAGTTTCCAGTGCTTGGAGCACCCAGAAGACAGTTCTGGTAACCAGGAGGAAGAGCCCAGATCTGGGACTCCAAATCCTTGATCCAAAGCTTGCTCTGTCACTTATAGTCGTTTCCCAAGGTAGTGGAACCAATTTACATTCCCATGAGTTGTGTATGGAAATTACACCTGGTCCACATTCCTTGACCACATTTAGTATTATTTGTTTTCCATTTTGACATTCTGGTGGGTGTGTCGTGTAATACCACAGTGGTTTGAATTTGTACTAACCCCCGTCGTTGAATATCTTGTCAAACGCTTATTTATCACTGGATATCCTCCTTTGTAAAATCTTTTTCCCGTTTCACTGTTGGATTGTTTTACCTACTTCATTATTCTGGATTTGAGGGAGTTTTTCATGTATTCTAGAGACGTGTCTCTTGTCAGACACATGTATTGCTTTTGCACCCTTCATGTGCCATTCATCTTGGTGCTAGCACCTGGATTGTCTACCTAGGCAGTTCTGGTTTATTTCCATTGGCCATGAAATTCATGCCTTCCTTTTTCTTAGATTCCTCTTTTATTTTGCAGGTGTTTTTCTGTTCCCAGAAAAGATATGTAGTAGACGACATTCAGTTTCTTCAATGTTGAGTGGTCTTTATTATGTCGCCATTCTGTATGGATAGTTTAGTTGGGTATATAATAATAATAATACATTAAGAATTCTTTTTTTCCCCTCCAGATTGCCTCAGTGAAAGAGTCATAATTAAAGAATAATATCTCCTCAAAGCCCATTGAGAATATGTATTTCAAATTTCTTAAACTTCATTTCTGTTTTCAAAGTTTTCTCCTGTTTCTTGAAACACCTCTGATTCATAGAGGGTCCATTTCCCAAAATGGGCCAATGTCTGTTAACCATCTTTTCATCTTCCAGAAACTATAGCATGTTCAATTCTGTTTGTTTGTGTTTGTTTTGCCTTACAGGGGAAAAATCCATCCCAGATAAAAGCATCCTTGACCTTTACTGTGTTTTTTTGTTTTCTTTTCTTTTTTGTTTTTCTTTTTGTACTGCAGATTAAACCCAGGGGCATTCTACCTTTGAGCTACACCCCAAGCCCTATTTTATTTTTTGTTTTGGAAAGGGTCTCCCTAAATTGCAGAGGCTGGCCTCAAACCTGTGATCCTCCTATCTCAACCTCCCAAGTACTGGGATTACAGGTGTGTACTACTATGCCTTGCCAGATTTACTGTACTTTGATGTGTCAGTAAAGTAAACTTCTGGTGGTGGCAGGCTGCAAGAAGTTGGAAAAGCCCTCCCCATTAACTGATCCACTTTCTACTCTGTTCTTTAGCCTTTTCTGGAAGATATTAATGGTGGGACAGTCCACTTTTCTTTCATGATCCAACTCATTTTTCTGACACCATTTGTGATTGCAAATCATCAAGGACTTAGGAATGTGATGCTCTCCTTTCCTAGTTCTCTGTGGTCATGGAGAATTAATTTCCCTCATTTTTCTGTTAGGTCATTTGGGATTTGGTGGAGCAACAGATTAAAAAAAAATATGAAAGGTTAGGATGACATCTTGAGCAAGAAGCTTTAATGGAAGCTCTGTAATGGAAATCATCTGTAGCTTTGAGTGCAGGCCAAGTGATAAATCCAGAGATTACATGATAAAAACCAACTTGATGTCCAGACTTTGACTATTGTTTTGCTTTAGGATAAAACCCATAACCAACTGGAGGAATTTCCTTATTAGCTCATTCTCAAGTTGTCAGCAATGTAAATTTAATTAAGGTGACGCTAGGGCTTAATTGTCCATAAAAGGGAAGCTGGCCTTCAGCTTGGGGGAGATGAATGACTTGCTTCTTGATTCTACTGGAACTCAGAGATGTTTCTCTGAAAATGTCTGGATTATATTCAAAGTTTATGGGATTCTAGATCCGCTGTTGCTAAGCATTCCTATAAATACTAGCTTCTTTTAAAAATGAAGAGAGCATGCAAAAGTTTTATGTAATTACTTGAACTCATTGACCTCTCTCTCTAATCAGCACTATTGGTTTTCGGTGACTATTATTTTCCATTTGCCACTGAAATATAATCACTTTCCTATGTAATTCTATTCTTAAGTCTTCTAAATAAACTCTACATCATTAGGTTGCTAGTTTTTCATGAAGAGATCAAGTCATGTGACCTAATGAAAGGCTAGGTGATGATTTATAAAACAATGAGGGATCTTGGCATGGTGGTGCACATCTGTAATCCCAGTGCTGGGGAGGCTGAGACAGGATGATCACAGGTTGAACACCAGCCTCAGCAACTTAGACTCTCAGCAACCTAGGGAGACACTATTTCAAAATAAAAATAAAAAGGGCTGGGAGCGAAGCTCAGAGGTAGAATGCCCCTGAATTCAATTCCCAGAATTAAATAATTAATAATAATGATAATAATAAAGCATCTGTACCTTCAAGAAGTGAACTATATCAAAGGTGTAATGATTAAAATATTGTGATACTGGTGCATATACAAACATGTACACACACACACATAAAGACAAGAGAAAAATAATAGGAAATTTAGAGTTGAGTACACTTACTATGTTAGAGCAAGACAGAAATAATAGTTTAAATGTGTGAAGGAAAATATATTATTCAATAAGAGGGTCTCAGTGAGTTACTAAGTAAAATAACCACACTTTACTTAGCAAAGATTAAAAAACAACAACTTGGTGAAGGTACCAGAATAAAGATTCAAAAGATGCCATCTTTCTGAAGGGTGTGGACATCCTAAAGTTAATATTTTTAATATTACACATATTTATTAATATTACACCCAAGCAAATAATCAAAGATATGAACAAATACCGACAGACAAGAAATGTTGATTTTTATAGTATTGTTTATAGAAGGAAAAGGTTGCTAATAACTTAAAAGTTCAATGATACAGGTCTGGTAAAGTCCATTTGTCAATCTATATGATAGAATAATATGCAGTCACTAAAATCATGTTTTAAATGTATAGCCTGGGAATGTGTTTACAAAATGTTGCTATGTCATTGTCTCTGAAAATGACAATATAGGTGATTTTTATTTTCTTTTTACTTTAATGTGCCTGTAAACCACAGTGAATATTAATTGCTCCCATAGTCAGAAAAGTGATATTTTTGAGGAAGAAAAAGAATCATGGTAATGTGGACAGATAAAATGTTAACGGATTGAGTCCAGAAAAAGCAAGTGAAGCAATTCTTTACTCAAAAGGGAGAGAGAGGCGTCAATGTCTCTAGGCCAAGTCCTTAAGAGTGATGACTTTTTCATCTTTGATGTTAAATTATTTGCAATAAATAATTTACTGGAGAAATGTACTTCCCTTAAAACGGAGGTGGAGAATCCAAGTTAAAAACAATATTTGACTGTGGCCACAATCATTCATTCCCATCACTTTTTTCTCTTCCTTCCTTCTTTCTTTGTTCCTCTTTTTCTTCTTCCTCCTCCTCCTCTCATTTTTCTGCTTTTTATTCAGAAATAATTTCAGAATCACAATACAATTACAAAAATAGTACAGAAGTTCTGGTTTCCTCTTTTGTCAGTTTCTCCAAATGCCAACCTCCAACACAACTAGTACACAGTTATCAGCACCCAGAGGTTGACACTGCTGTGACACTATTAACTGATCCACAGCCCTCACTATGAGCCCACCACCCCATACCTTCTGGTCACGGATCCCATGCAGAATCGCACAGTTATCACATCTCCTGGTCTCCTCCAGCCCGGGACAGTTCCTCCATCTCTGTCTTTGATGACTTTGACACTCATGAAGAACGTTGGTCGGTGCTTTTGCAGATGATCTCTCCATTTGTACTTACTTGATCTCTTTGCACGATGAGATCAAGGCTTGTGTGTCAAGCCAAGGATACCTCAGAAGCCGCACATGGCTCTCTGTGTGTCCTGTCAGGAGGGTGATGCGTCTTACCATCAATAACGGCAATTTTGGTTATTGGTTAAAGTGGTGTCCCACCAGGCTTCTCCATTGTAAAGTGATTATTTTCCCTTTGAAACCAATAAGTATCTGGCGGGGAGATCATTAGAGGCAATAGGAATACTCTGTTTTTCTTCATTCTCTCCCTCATTAACTTTAACATCCACTAGATGGTTTTTGCCTCTTTCATCACTGGGATATTTGCTAAATAATAATTTTCTATTTCTGCCATTCCTTATATGTGTATTAACTGGAATTCTACTCTGAGAATACCTGCCTGTTCTCTCTTATTTATGTAATTATTTATTTGCACTGGCATGGATGCATGGGTTATAATTGATCCCCATAATATATATTTTGTTGCTCAACTCAACCCAAGTTAGTCATTGGGAGAACCTTCAAGTTGGCTCCTGTTTTGGCATCACCCCTCATTTCTGGATTCCTTTCTCACTTTCTGGCACCACAAAATGTTCCTGGCTAGTTCTGACTGTTCCCTGAGTCAGCCCTGTGTCCACGATTTCTCCATGGAGCCCTGGTTGGAACCTTAAACTGCAGACTACTCAAGAATCCCAGCTCTGGCCCCGGGCATGTTTGTTGCTAGGGGCTGTCCTTGCTTCTCAGTCCTCCCATTTGTCACTGAGTTCCATTTTGGATTCTCCTCGTGTTCTGTGTGGGAGAAGGTGAGGTTGTCTCTGGCCCTTCTGTTGGCTCTGATTCCTCCACCCATGGGAACTCAGAGTTCAATTCTTCCACCCACCTCCCAGCCCTCTCTGCTCCATTTGTACAACACATGTCCCCAGAGTGAGGGGGAGGAATATGCTGGACAGATCGAGTATAGTTCAGGTTTGGGGGCTGCTGGTTGCAGCTGGTGACCTTGGACTCATGGATTGAGAATCCGGTAGGCAGCACATCTGCCCTCCTCTGCACAGCTCATCTCTGTCTCTCAGACACGCTTTTCAGGGAGGGAAGGATTTGGACTGCTGAGAAACTTAGTCAGTGAGATCTAGGATAGTCTGATCACCCATTCAACTTTAGCCTTTTTAATTTTTCTCAGATTTGTTTCAGTTCACCTGACTGAAAAGAGTTTGATTGATCATCTCTCATCTGAAAATCCTAAATCCTAAATGCTTCCAAATCCCAAAGTTTTTGAGCACAGACATCACACCACAAGTGGGGCAACTCCACACCCAACTTCATGTGACTGGTAACAATCAAAACTCAGGCACACTAAGAAATGTCCCATATTTTCAGACTATGGTTCCATGGGGTGTGTGAAATATAAGTGAATTCCATACTCAGACTTGAGTCCCTCTCCAAGATATTTCATCATGTGCATGCAAATATTCCAAAATCCCAAACATCCCAAAATCTGAACCACTTCTGACCCCAAGAGTTTCCAAAGAAATATCACCCTGTACTATACACACCTGGCACAGGAAGGAGATTTCCTTCTGATACATGTGAATGGATATTTCTATCACAAAGACCATCTTGCTGTATGTGGAGTTGTTTTAAAATAGCAAGAGTTTTTTCCCCTTCTTTCCTTTTTTCCAAATGAGATTGCCCAAAGTTAAAAAGAATATGTAACAATGGGGACCTTCATACATTATTGGAGGGAAAATAAATCATTTCAAACTTTTAAAATAAATTTTGCAACACATTTTATGAGATTAAGTAAATGTTCATCATCTTTTGCTTATCAATTTCCTTTTTGATGATCTATTCTGAGGACTAAATCAAAATATGAAAAAAAAAAAGAAAATAGGCAGAGGCTTATTTCAGTGTTTTTAAACAACAAACTTGAGGAAGGGAAAGTCCTGAAATAGTCAACCATAGAAAAAGTGAAAAAAAAATTTTGCAGATGCACTGACATAATTTTATAGCACTATTAAGAAGCTGTCCCAATAAATGGAAAGCACTTATGATATAAAATTAAGCTTCAAACAGAAGGTACAGTACTAGGTTAGTTGTACATTTGGATAACACCCACACATTGTTATTTATGAATAGTTAAAGGGCAAAGAAGAAGTAACTAATGGTTATGTCATGGTACTTCATGTAATTTTCTTTTTGCTCTCCTTTTTTATATCTTACAAATCTCCCCCGAAAGAATTCAGATTGCTTTGATAACAATGGAGAAAATAACATTTTCTATTTCTGGTAAGAATAAATGGATAGGCTCAGCTAGTTGATTGAGTCCTAGTGGTGTTATAGATTAGGTTTAATGAGGGAAACATTTTTTTTAAATATAATGGTTCCCAACCAGAATAGGGTGTGGCTGGCAGAGTCATCTGAAAAACCTCGCCAAAATACATATACAGCCTTCAACTGCTTAACGAGAGAGGGAGGGAGGGAGGGAGAGAGAGGGGGGGGAGGGAGAGGAAGAGAGGAAGAAGAGGACAACATGGAACTCTTAGCTCAGAGTGAGATTTAAGAGATGCCCATAGACGACACTTAGAATAATGTTTGGCCAAAGGTAAGTGCTCAGTACCTTTCAGTATCAACATCATCCTCTTTATTTCTGCTAAGGAAGTAGCTCTGTCCATTGCAAAGGTCACAAATGGCAGGGCCTCCTGCAGCTCCACGGTGAGGCACTGTGGGTGGGTTTCTGACACAGGTCTCAGCAGATGCAGGTGGGAGGGGGAACAGGGCCAAGTGACCCCAACTGGAACCGGGGTTCTGCAGCCTGCCCCAGGCCAGGGCTTCTGACTCATGTTCCCACAGCCTGGCCGGCTTCTCCTCGGTTTGAGGGAAGGGCTATGGGCTGGCAGCCCTCAGCTGAGGGTGGGAAAATTGTATCTTAGTACTCTTCACTAACTAACCACGAGGAAAGGGCAAGTCATCTAGAATCCAGTTTCCAAGTGTGGACGCAGCCCACGCCCTCCACCTCAGGCCCTCCGGTTCCCTGAGAGAATCCTGCTGGGCCAGCAGGACAGGCGGGGACCATGGGGGGGGGGCGTGCCCTAGCCTCTGCTCCTGCTCCCACACAAACAACCCACTGGGCAGAGGAAAAACCCTAGCCATAAGACACCCCCATCCATGGCCCAAGGTAGCAAGCTCGAATCAGACTTTCTCTCTCCCAAATTCCCACAGAAGTCAACAGACATGAGGATAAGGCTGAGAAGTGAGTTAGCCCTGGACATAGGGAAGGCCACCATCCAGGAACACGAGGCTCCAGGCAGTGTCTTCTGAGCACTGAGCTGGGGTTGGCCCGGAGGGTGACACTTCTGATGCGCTTGCCTGTTTCCTAGGAAGAAAGTTGGTGGGGAGCGGTTGGCAGAGCCCCAGGGCTCTCTGCAGGTGTGCCATGGGGAACAATTCGGCATGTCCAGCAGGGGTCAGCACGTGGGTGGGCAGAGGTCAAGCTGCTCTGGCTTCCTGGCTGATGTCACATAAACAAAGACCCCTGGTGGAGACACCAATGGTGTGAGGTTTCCACTGTGTGATGGCCTCCAGCGGGATCTGCCTTGCCCCCACAGCCCACCAGCACCCCCCAAGACTGAGCAGCAGTCTCTAGAGGTGGACCAGCAGGGGCAGCTGTCCACAGGCAGTGGAACTGGGGAGTTGGTGACTTAGTCAGAGGCTCTGAGATGGTCTCCCCTTGGCTGGTGACATGAGTATCCTTCATCTGTCACCTGAGGCAGGCTGCAATGCAGGTGAGAAGCTGGAAGTCATGGGAAACATATCCTGAAGATATCTCAGGTGTCACTGCAGAGACAGACGTTGGTCCTGGTCCCAGGCCTGCCAGTGACCACCATGGGACCGCTGGACCTGTCTCCTCATCCACTCAGGGTTTTAATCTAGCACCTACAGTGAGGCTTCCATGAGGATTGCCTTTGGTGCTAGTGTAAAGCACTCCTTGTGAGATTTTAGGATGGCTACTCTATTCTCCTAGACTCGGTGCTGTGCATAGAAACTCAGAAAGAGACAGGTATGCAAACAGCTGTGCAAACTTTACAACTATCATGTGTCTCAGCTATCTGATGCTATAAAACAAATGGTCCCATCACTCACTGGCCTAAGACTCCAGTGCCCAATCATTCCACATGGTCTCTTGTGGGCCAGGAATCCAGGAGCCGCTTGGCTAGGTGGTTCTGGCTGGAGATTTCTCCTGAGGTAGCAGCCTGGTAACAGGCACCTGAAGCTGGGGATGGAAGAGTCACCTCTAAGATAACTAGTTACCAGATAGCAAATCAGTGCTGCCAACTAGCAGAAAGTGGCATCCTCTCCCCCTCAGTGTGGGTTTCTCTGTGTACTTCAGGCTATTGGGCTTCCTCACATAATGGCCGTACAAAATGGTTCCAAAGGTGAGCGTCCTAACCAGGGGCGGGGGTAGGGAGAAGCCAAAGTGAGTCAGAGGATCATCAAAGTCTTGCCATGTTGCATCCAATCACAAGTCCCTTTCTAGATGTGAGTGAAAGGGGAACTGGGCCCACCTCTCCTGGGGTGTGTGTTTCAATCACATCATAAGAAGAGTATGTGGAATAAAATAAATTTCATCCATATAAGAATGTGTCTTTAGGACATACAATCTGACATATTTTTCTTATTATAATTTGAGAAGAAAGCTTCAAAACTTGTCAAAATTTGCTGGCAGTCAGAAACTGGTCTTGTCTGTCTATGTGTGAACAGAGGTGGACTTTTCTTGCCAAGCTTCTGGTTTGATAAAGGCAGTCTGGAGATTTTTTTTTTTTCCTAATGAAAAAATTGGCTGGGTTAGTAAGGGCACATGTTCAAGCATTCATCAAATTTATATCCTATTGCACAATTCTCACAAAAAAATACCTGGCTGTGGCAACAGAAGCCGCCCTGCTCTCTCCTGGCTTCCTGCCCCTGATCTGCACTGCCCTGGGTCTTCCTTTCTGCCGTCCTCCTTTCCTCCTGTGCGGGATCCCACTCCACCTCTCCATGCTGAAGGTCAGCAACAGGCTGGTCACCCACCCTCTCACTGTGTCTTTGACATTTTGCTTCCCATCCCCTTGTCATCGGTCCATGCCATCCCACCTCCAGGAGCCACACAAAGTCGCCATCAGCACCACAGTCTAAAGCGCCTCCACCTCCAGGACCAAGAGCCTCTACGCTTGCAACACCCCTCCACCGCCACCCCGGCAGGCATCCAGCATCAGCCTTCCCTCTCCCTTCACTTCCAGCCTCCCGAGGCCATCGTCCTCTCGTGTCTCACTCGTTCCCGAGTTCACTTCCATTTCCACTATGTGACCTGGTGGAATTGCTCCCACCGTGGATGATAAGGCAGTTCCTTAGATACTCTGGGCCCCGCCTCCTGCCAGGCCTCCCTCTGCAGCCACCCGCATTGCTGGCCACTTAGGAGTGTGGGGCCAGCTCTGTCCTCGGG
Organism: Graphiurus murinus; assembly: GCA_004027655.1. Lineage (NCBI taxonomy): Eukaryota > Metazoa > Chordata > Mammalia > Rodentia > Gliridae > Graphiurus > Graphiurus murinus. Next base: position 160,115 of record PVLC010000563.1, read on the forward strand.
TTCTGGACCCAACACTCTCTTTAGTTGCCTCTTACCAGGATTCTCCTCACCTGCTCTCTGCCTCCTCCCTCCTCTGCTCAACCGTTGGGTGCTGGAGCCTCTCGGGCATGCTTCCAACAGATTCTCCGCTCAGCCCATGGATCTCTGCGCTCCGGGCCCCAACAGTATTCCTCTCTTGGGGACACCTTCTCCTCCACACACCCATGGCCAGTTCTGCCTGCATCTCCATCATCATGGAGGAGCTTTAGGAGGACGTAGGACTGTGTACTAAGGAGCACCGCTAGGGACACGGACTGGGTCAGCCTTTCCACCTACTTTATCAATATGAGGCTGATAACTTAAAATTTTTACCTGCCCAACATGAGTACCTTATTTCTCAATTATACTTGAAAGGAAATAGGAAATATTATTTATGATTTTATTCGAACTCCAACATACATGGTTCATGCTGGTAACCCTGCTGAGGAGTAAACTCCACGAGAATGAGGCCTGGTTTTGTACTGATCACCATCGTTCCCAGCACCCAGCCTAGCCGTGACACACAAAAGGAAGCAATATTGCTATAGCATATTTCGTTTTTGCATAATCATTGCATTTATTTTATAATAGTATTCTGCACTCTTCACTCACTTTTGTATTCCCATCCCTAAAGGTAGGGGTGAAAGTTGCAGAGATTAATCAATGGAGATTTGGAGCCATTGAATGAATAAATTTTCCAGGGCACTGTCAAGGGTTCCTAAAATTAACCTAACAACGTTTCAGTGTCTCAGTGCTGACATGGGGTTATAGAATCTGCATATGTGATTGGATCTATATGGAATATTTAAAAAGAAACAGGCACTCAAGAGGCTTGCTAGTGTGGTCCATAAATTTTAAATTTGTCAACTCCTTAACTTCTGGAATGACAGAAAATAATAATAAAACTGGACAAAATTATCAAAAACAACCATTTGGGGACTCTAAAAATTGATCAAAGCCATGCAGGAAATAGAGAAGCATATGTTCAAGGTAAACCACTGAGGTAGGAAAAGCTGGAGTCTGTGATGTACTCACCTGGGGCCGCTCCATCCCCATCCCTCAGCTCAGCCAGTGCAGTCCTCTAGCATGCACCAGGAAAGTGAACCTTGAGAACCAGCGGCTTCCTGCCAGAGGGACTTACCTGATTCCAAATCCTGCATGGAAGAATACCACACGCAAATGCACTGCTGAAAATATATTGAAATTTCAGTGGCGGATGAACACGAGAGGAAGTATCTTGAGTAGCCTGAAGTCGATATACTGCTTGGAGCAAGCGAGGCGGCAGACTAGGAAGAAATTTAATAGTGAGATCCAATCCAGGAGCTGAGTAAGCCTCCACGTATCCCTGGTATATGAAAGATCGTGCACACATGCAAAGGTGTGAGGTGGGGCTGAAGAGGACCGTACTATCTACACATCCCTAGGTGAGCACCAAGTCTCCGACATACACAGAGGGAATGTGAGAAGATTCTGCAGAAAGTAAAAGCCAGGAAGGCATGAAAACTGCCTGAACTTTGGATGCATCCCCAACCTGCAAAGGGATCCAACTGCAAAGGTCAGGGGCCTACCGCCTCAGGACGTGTGAGCACAAACCGGGCCTTCATTGCACAACAGTTGTGCTCCGCTGAGCTGGGCAAGTCTAAGGAAGTCGAGCTTTAAAATTAAAGCAACCACAATAATTTTAAAAGACTGAGGGATCCAACAGCCAAGATGAGATAGCAGAAGAAGAAAGACTCAACGAAATTAAAGATGGATCAGTAGAAACGATCCAAGAAAAAGAATAAAGAAAAATGAGCCGAGTCCTGAGCTGTGCAAGAGAGGACTCATCAGGGATATCAGCATACACATGATGCGAATCCTAGAAAAAGAGCAAAGAAAGGGAAGAAATGCAGGTGACCTTTGGACTTTGTGGATTCTGTGTCTGCAGATTCAACCAACGGCAGGTCAAAAGTACTTGGAAAAACACTGAGTCTGTGCTGAATATGTACAGATATTTTTCTCGTCCTTATTCCCTAAACAAGACAGTGTATGAACTATATACATAATACATACATTGTATTCAGTATTATAAGTAATCTCAAAAGGATTCTAAAGTGAATGGGAAGATATGCATAGATTATATGCAAATACTACATCATTTTATTTTCATTTTTAATAATGTGCTTTTATTGGTGCATTATGGTCTCACATCATAATGTAAATCATGTTGACAGTGACATACATGCACACAACACTTGGTGCCCCCCGCACCTCCACATCTCCTCTCTTCCCAATATAAAGTACTGAGACTGACGTTGGTATATTCACGTATGTACACACAGTCGATGGTAGTGTTTCCATCAATGAACCTCAGTCTCCCCGCCCCTCTTCTCTTAGACCACCTCCCTGGCTCCACTGAGGTTTCTCCTCCGTTATCTTGAGTCCCTCTGGTATCTCAATTACTCTCTTGTTTTCACATATTAGAGAAAACATCTGCCCCTTCACTTTCTGTGACTGGCTCATCTCACTTAACATAATGTTCTCCAGGTCCTTCCATTTTCTTGCAGATGACATAATTTTGTTCTTCTTTATTGCGGAGTAGAATTCCATTGTGTGTATTTCCCATACTTTTGTGATCCATTCATCTGTTGATGGACACCTGGGTCGGTTCCATAATTTGGCTACTGTGAATTGTGCTGCTGTGAACATGGGTATGCATATGTTCCTATATTTCTCTGATTTCAGCCCCTTTGGAAAGACACCCGGGAGTGGTATAGCCAGATCAAATTGTGAATCCATTCCATTTTCTGAGGCATCTCCCCACTGATCTCCATAGCAGCTGAACTAGTTTGCAATCCCACCGACAGTGTAGAAGAGTTCCTATTTCCCCACATCCTGCCAACATTTATTCTTATTTGACTTCTTGGTGATTGCCATTCTGATTGGGGTTAGATGAAATCTCAGTGTAGTTTTGATTTGCATCTCTCTGATTGCTAATGATGTTGAACATTTTTTCATGTATCTATTGGCCATTTTTATCTCTTCTTTTGTGAAGTGTCTATGCAATTCAGTTGCCCATTTCTTGATTGGGTTATTTGGTTTTTTAGCGTAAAGTCTTTTAAGTTCTTTGTAGATTCTAGATATTAGTCCCCTATCAGAGGGATAGCTGGCAAAAATCTTCTTCCGTTCCGTAGGCTTTCTCTTTAGACTCTTGATGGTTTCCTTTGATGTGCAGAAACTTTTTAGTTTAATGCTATCCCACTTATTAATTCTTGTTTTAATTTCCTGAGCTTTGGGGGTCTTGTTGAGGAAGTTTCTACCTGTGCCTGTATCTTGGAGTGTTGGACCTCTGCCCTCCTCTAGTAGCTTCACAGTCTCTGGTTTAACTTCCAGGTCTTTGATCCATCTCGAGGGGCTTTCTTGAGAGCAGGTGGGAGGCCATCTTGCTCTTCCTGCATCTCGTCCCCTAGACTGTGGTGACGGCTCCTCCCCTCTCGCTTGGGGAGTCCCCTCCCCCATGTGCTCCTGGAGGATGGTCACTTTGCACGGCTGCACCTCCTGCCACATCACCCCACACCACCCGGAGTCCCCCGAGTTCTCCTCTCTGAGGGTTTGACATTGAGCAAAGTCAAAGTCAAAGCAGGTAGAGCCCTCTAAGCGCGGCTGCCCCAAGAAAACTGGGCCTTGGCTTCTGATACCTGCTGGCATCATAAGAAAGTTCCAAAATAAATAAACAAGTAACTGAGGCCACTGACTCGTGGGGACAGGAGCTCCACAGCCTCTCCCGTTCTTAGCCCCTCCTCCACGCTGACCACCTGTGGACAGGTCACCTGCACACCTACCCCTAGGGGCTGAAGAGCCTGCTTTGACCCTGCAGGGACGCTGGGGGAAAAGGCTCTGAGCTCACTGCCAGGCCTCGGAACTGCTGCCTCCAGCTTCTGGCTGGGCAGGAGGAATGGGGGACAGGGTGAAGCCAGAGCACTGCAGAGATGCATGCTTCTCCATGTTGACAGCAGCACAATTCACAGTAACCAAGTCTCGGCACTAGACTGGGCGTCCATCACAGATGGATGGATAATGAAAACGTGGTTTACATACACAGTGGAATATTACCCAGCCATAAAGAACAAAATGGTGGCATTTGCAGGAAAATGGATGGAACTAGAGAATGTCATGCTAAGTGAGATTGGCGAGTCTCAGAAAGTCAAGGGTCGTGAGTTTCCTCTTGGGTGTGGGAGCTAGAGAGAAGTTGGGTCACCAAAGGGACTTCAGGTAAAGGAGGAGGGGCTCCAACAGAGGAGTGGGGGAGGCTCAGGAGGGGAGCGGGGAAGGAGGCAAGAGACATGGTGAAGGTAAAAGTTTAAGTGATCGGATGCACATAGACAAAATCACAGACACTAATTTCAGTGACTTGTACGAAGAAGGGGAGGGAAACACACCACGCGTTGTGTGTGCGTATATTTCTGCCACTCTGAACCTCATTATAATGCATAATTATGATGCTCCAATAAAAATATGTTAAAGCTACACTATAAAGAAACAATGGTCCTGACTATAAGAAAAATAATGACAAACTCCAAGTGTCTCTGAAATCGTATTTGATACAGAGATGAATGCAAGATTACCATCTTAAAATCGTCCATTTGTTTATAAGATATCAAAAGGATTGGGTCTTTGGACTTAAATTTTACAAATGAATGCCGAGAGAGAGAGAAATGGGGGCGCTTGCTCCTTGAATCAGCACCAACTTCTCCCCGAGTCCTACTTAAACAAACACATACACAGATGAGGAGCTGGAGGTGCCCCGCTCAGCGTTCTCCTCGGGTCATGAATAAGAGCGTTTAGCACCTCTGGCCCGTCCTCGCTATTGAAAGAACAAGTCGAGTAGCAGCATTTTGGAAAGTAAACAGCCGGGCTCCAAGTGTTTTCTGAAGTGAGAGTGGAAATTCCTGAGAGGAAAGGGTGTGTGGCCGGCGTGGATAGGACTCAGAGGCGTCTGGGGACGGTGGGTTAGAATATCTGAGTCATACTAAGCCGCAGCCTGCCTCCTGCAGGGCTGGGCGCGGGGGCCCACCCTGCGCTGGCACCCCTCGGAGGGCCGTGTGTGTGGTATGTGTGTATGCCTGTGTGCACGTGCACGTGTGCCTTACTCGGCATCAGTGTGTCTCTCTGTGTACGTGTGCGTGCATACACATGTGTCATACCTGGCCATCGCTGCAGGAAACGAGCAGGAGTGAGAATTTGTCCCCAGGAAAGATTCCCTCGGGGCACGCCCACCTTCTCCTGCCAGCTTAAGAAGCTGCCACCAGGCCTGCGGGACCATGCCTGGCTGGCGCTTTTGCTGTTGTTTTGGGGCAGCTCATGGTTCCAGAGCTAACGCCTCCTCTGCCACTACCGTGGGGTCCGCGTCCCTCAGCCTCGTTTGTTCCTTCCTCACAGAAGCCCGATGTCACCAAATAGAATGAGGAGGCAAGTGACACAGGCATGTCAGGAAGCCTTTCCCGGTGACACTGGGGAGTTGGAAAGGATGTCCTTCCCCTTCTTAGGGCCCTGTGATGGCCAGAAGTGGAGGGACGCCTTCTGCCTCCCCACCCCCACCCCCGACCCATGTTCCGGGCTCCATCTCCTCCCCAGCCCCTCACAGGCCTTGCCAGGAGAGAGCCCCGGCCCTCCTGCTGGGGCGGAGACACCTTCCCGGCATCCCCCAAGGGCAGGAGACAGGGCGGATTCTGGGGCCAGGACAGCCATCCAGCGACAGACCGGCCACTGGCCTGACCTCTGTCCTCCCAGCTTCCTGGGCCCAGTGGCCTGGCCAGCACTTCTCTCCAGATGGAGGCTGCTGGGCAGAGCTGGGCGTGGGAACCCCACAGAAGAGTGCAGAGGCCAGGCAAGGAAGTCCAGGCCAGGTACAACTAGAGTGCTAGGGTGTAGAAGGAAGGAAGAGGAGAGTGAAGGAAAAACTCAGGAAAAGGAGGCCAGGCCTGCATGGCCCAAGAGACACTGGACAGGGGACAGCTAAGTCCAGACGCAAGCTCCAGGCCCAGGAGCCTGGGACTCCACCCAGGATGCTAGGGAGGTGCCTGACTGCTGAGTTAGCGTGCAGTCAAAAGACCCTCCTGGAATAATGGCGTGTCTTAGTTGATCTCCACCAACACCTGGCAGGCAGTGTTTTGTTTTCCCATTTTACAGGTAAGTAAGGTGAGTCCCGCAGAGTCAAAGGAATTTGCAGGAGGCCATGGCGCCTGTGAAGGGCACCCAGAAACTGACCTGGCATCCAGCCGACCCAAGTCTGAGCCCCATTCCTGTCTCGCCATTCTGCCATCCCAAGCCCTTCTACTGAATCGCTCCTGGGGTCTGTAGAGTTATCTGGCCTTCCGTCCCTGGCTCCGACTTTGGATGCTTAGCCAGTGTCTCTGGAGTTCTTAATTAGAACCAGAGGCAGCAGTGTCCCAGCACTGTGGCTGGGAGCTTCGGAGCACATCCCAGCATTTGTCCCAGGCAAGTAATAAACAAGTCAGCCGCAGCGGCCACCTGCTCCCCGAGCACAGAAACGCCCAGCCGCGGCTGGCTGCGGGGAGGGTGGCCATCGTGTGGGCGCCCCGTGGTACGGAGGGGCATTGGGACTTTGGGCAGGGCAGGGCGGGGCTCCAGGCCCTCTGCAGTGAGTGGGTGCCTCGCTCCCTGGCAAAGCCGAGAGACCTGGCTAGACTCCCAAAGACTGTCCAGAACCAAGAGACATCCCTCTGGGGGCTTCCAGGGGCTGGGATCACTGGCTTTTCCCTAAATGTGGCTCCTTGCAGGACAAGGCCGAGTTATTTAACAGGCGCTGACAATATTGGTGTCTGTGTCAGCAGCTCTAGACTCCTGGTCTCCGAGGGGATCCTCAGCCCAGGAACCTTCCGCCCAGGAATCCTGGGAATCCTCACAGTTCAGTGCGCACAGCCTGCCAACCCCACTTTCCACAACTCCCTCTCCTGTAAAACATCCCCTCTCTCCCTTCCCTGTGCGCCCTACCCCATTTCTGCTCCATTTCTCTCCGGCCTTCTCCTGTGAGACGCAGCGTAGCCTTGTGAATGGACCCTCGGCTCTGGACCCCCGTCCCTCCCTACACACCATCAGCGCCCTGCCTCTCCCAGAATCTGGGCATTGGCAAGTCGCCTGACTCCAGTGTGCCTCCAGTCTCACCTGGTAACTCCCCAGGAAGGGCTTTCTGAAACCAAATCCTGCGATCTAGTCATTTGGGGAAGACAAAAAAGGAGAGGGCTGGGCGGGTCCAGGGAGCTGGGCCTTTTTTGCCTCCCATCTGGACGCCAGGAGAAAGACATCAACCGCTGCTGGTCATCCATGACATCTCACAGAGAGCACATTATGTAGAAATACAAGCTTCAAACGAGTGGGTAATGGGATCGTTGGTTTTTGTTCAAGCCTTTTAGTTCTGCGTGAGTTCTTTAAATTATGTGCATGCACTGAACACATGTCTGTAATTCAGCACTTAGGAGGCTGAGACAAGAAGATGGCAGGTTCTAGGCCCATGCGCTGTATCTTACCAAGACCCTGTTTCAATATATATATATAAAATAAGTTTATAAAAAGGATGGGGTGTAGCTCAGAGATAGAAAGTCCCTGGCTTTAATCTCCAGGGTCACAGAACAATTAAGTGCATGTGCTATACTGACGAGAATTAGAAAGAATCTTTAAAGTGTGTTGGGAGCCAAGGGGGTCTGAGAAGGTGATGGTCAGGCAAACATGTCTTGTGGAAACTCGGGCCTTGTGTAGCCAGCAAGCTGGGACTTCTGATTTGCACGTGAAACGTCATGGTTTTAAATGGTGGAAAATCATTCAAAAGACTTTAAAAACAAGACAAAGAACACAAGTGAGCCACACACCAGGCCGCTTACACCTAGGGGTGCCCTGCCTCAAGGTTGTAATCTGCCTGTGCCCAGCGTCATCCTGAGACATCACCCCTGCTAGTTTCCTGTGGCGTCACTAACAAATACCACAAACCAGGTGGTTGAAAACAACACCCATGCCATCTCTTGCTCTTCCGGAGGACAGGAGTCTGGAACCAGGTTTCCTGGGCTGACGTCAAGAAGTCAGCAGGTGACTTCTTTGGGGGGCTCTAGGGAGGATCCCACTCCTTGCCTTTTCCAGCTCCGGTGGTCCCTCCTCCCATTCCCTGGGGTCTACTCCCATCACCAAGTCCTCTCTGACCTGACCCCCTGCTAGAAGGCCTCTGGGATGACATGAGCCCCGGGATAACCCAGGATCATCCTCTACCTCAAGGGCCCCAACTTAACCACACCTGCACAGTCCCTCTGGCTGCAGAAGGTGACATTCACAGACTCGGGAAGGTAGGGTGTGGCCAACAGCAGGGGCGACATTACTCAGCCTTTCAGATCATGGGTCTTGACCACTAGGGGACCAGGAGAACAATGTAATGAATCACCAAGAACATTAAAAAGTTGAATAGAATCATAGAACAGTCAGCGGCCCCACGGGTGATGCAGGTGAGACTGCTCTCCAAGCAATGGCGTCCACCCACCCACAAGCAAGGGTGGGTTCACAGACACCAAGGTGAGGCTTCACAGACGTTGGAAAGCACGGGCGTTGGGAATCCGGTGGATGGTGCCAGTTAAGTGGTCTCTGAAGACCAGGAAACTCGGCTGTGTGGCCTTTGGTAAGTCAATTCACCTGAGTATGGTGGCTATTAAAACAGGGGAAGCACTCTGGAATTGTCCATGTCTGCTAAATAGGGATAGCGCCAAGGATTGTTGTGATGATCAAATGAAAAGACAGGAAAGTGCTTCGGAGGCGTGCAGCACTGCGCAATTGTAAGGCGTGTGGTTGGCGTACCTAGCCTTGGAGAGTTGACTGAATTGCCCTGTAAGGCAATGTCTGATATTTACGGTTCCCCTGTCTTCCGCTAGATGGCGCCCTTGAAACACAGGCAGGTGGTCGGAGGTGGCTCCTTGGGGGCAGCTGTTGGAAGCCACCAGGCCTCTGGGGACACCCTCAAACCCCAGAGGGCCTGGTGAAGAGTGTCCTGCTGAAGGGTCATGCTGCGAAAAGGCTGTCCTGCTCTGATTTCCTCCCGTGGCCCATCCCACGCCAACCCCCCCCCCCCCCGCCCCATCCTGAAATGCAGCTCTTAGCCCAGAGGCTCCGGTCTCAGACGCCCTGGACCCCACTACATCCGCCAAGCTCCTGGCCCCCCATGATTTCCACCCAGCTTCACACAGGCCCCGGTCTCCCTCCTCAGAGCCACACAAACCCTCATCCTTGTGTGGGATGTCATTGCTTCTCCCCTTCCACTCCCCTGCACCCACATTTCTAGAAAAGGGAATGCCTGTTGGACTCTAACTCTCAACCCCTTGCTCTTCCTCCCCGCCCACCTCTGTGCCCTGGTCCTGTTCCCATGCAGGTGGCACGGACGGCGGGACTCACCGACCCCCGGCTCCAGCCTCTTGACCGGCCCATCACAGAGCCCTCCGCTGTCCACTGGGGTCCCCTGAACCCCAGTACCTCCCTGTGTCCAGGTACCAGGATCCTAGGTAGAGGGACGGTGCTCAGGGTCAAGACGAGGCGCCAAGTGACGCTGAGTGATATGGAGGTAGCTCAGTCAGAAGAGGGAGCGGTGAGCTGTTGTAGATTCAGGGCTAAATGGAGGCCCGCAGCGGCCAGAGACATGAAAGAAGGGGTTCAGGGTGTCCAAGAGGACCAGGCTGAGCATGCAGCCTCCGGCGAGGGTTTCACAGGCTGCCCGGGTGCAAGGCCTGCTACTTCCCAGGAGGATTAGCAGTGGGAGGGCGGGGGGGGGGGCCCAAGTGACCAGGGCCGCAGCAATGGCTTCCCAGCTGGTCATCCCCCTGCAGACCCGGGCTCGAAGTGCTTTCCCAGGCCTCTCTTATCTTTACAGCCGCCATTATCATCATCACCGCTGCACAGGGAAGGAAACTGAGGCTGCAAGAAGAAAGGTCCCTGAGGTTCCCCAGGGCCCGGCCGCCGCCAGCAGGGAGCCAGGAGAGTCAGGGAGCGGGCCGGACAGAGAAGGGAGCAACACGCGAGTTGGACAAAGATTTGATTTCCTTACGCCACAAACTTTCTTTTTTCTTTTCTTGTTTTTTTTTTTTTTTTTTTGAGGGAGGGAGTGTAGGTTGGGTTTAATCTAACCGGAAAGCTCTTTACCTATTTGTATATACAGAAGACTTCAAAATTTAGCATCCAGCTGCAGGACCCAGAGAAGAATTTTTCCAGGATAAAAGACGCTTGGTGGCTTTACGAGGCCCGCTCGGTGACGCCCCTTCCCCCACCTCACCCAACTCCAGCACCATATTTAGAGAAGGATCCGGGCCGGCCTTGTTCACCTTGGCCCTGAAATGGCTCCTTGAGGGGAACGTGGTCCCTGATGAGGACCACGTGGTGTTCTGCGGTCTGCGTGTGGAGAGAAATGCCCAGGAGAACAGAAAAGGAAGGGAAAGAAGAGACCTCAGCGTGCCACCCTGCCTGTCCCCAGCCGGGCAAGGCGTCTTTCACTTGGTTTCCTCCAGGACAGCCCTCGGGGTCAATGGGGCTGGGGTTTGGACATGGCCATCACTGCACGTCACAGGACCAGAGGCTGCGGCTGGGCAGGATGCCCTGGGAAGCGGGTATGGTAGAAGCGTCCATGCCAGTGTCTGAGTGGCCATCGATGTACATGGAAAGTTTCCATCTCCTGCAGAACCGTGGAAAACATGAATCAGAAGCCGGCCGCCGCCGTGGCCCGCGGTTGCAGCAGGGGGCACCACCACGAGTCGCAGGTTCCCCGGGCTGCTGTACCCCCTGCCCCGGGGGACAGATGCCCACTGGACGCCTGTGGACTGCAGTCTTTTTCCCCCAGGACCTGCTCAGGCCCTGTAGAAGGGACTCCACATGCCCTATTGAATCAACAGTTTTACTGTCCCCAGACACCAGGGCGGGTTGCTAGAGTGCTTGGTGACGTGGGTTAAGTGCTTCACGCCTCAGTGAGCCCCAGGAGGAGCTTGGACCCATTGCACAGAGGGAGGGGCAGACGCAGGCTGCTTCATGGCTCCCCTTGCTCATCAGCTTCAAAATCCGTTTCCAGGGCGCTCTAATCAGAATTCACTCATGCTTCTTTTTCTTTTTTGGTACTGAGGATTGAACCTGGGGGCATGCCACCTCCAAGGTATACCCCAGCCCCTTTTATGTTTTACTTTGAAACAGGATCTCTTTGAATTCCTGAGGCATGGCCTTGAACCTGCAATCCTCCTGTCTCAGCCTCCCAAATACTGGGATTACAGGCACGAACCACCACGTCCAGCCAGAGCCCAGGCTTTTAATCCCTGCGTAGTTGCACATCGCTGAGTTAAACTCACTGGGCTCGGGTTTAAAAGCGCTTCTGAAAGACCCTGATCTCCCCCCTCCCCAGGCCCAGGCAGCGAGACCTAAGGGCTCCCAACCTCAAACAGGTTTCTTAGCTTCACCAGGACTCCCGGTCCTCCCTTCCAGGCCATCGCGGAGCCTGAGCTCGGCATTCTACCACATTCTCACCGTTGGTGCTCAGACAGTCCTGGAGGTGGGCGGCTCCCTGTACCCACTTTGCAGGTGAAGAAACTGAGTTTCCAAAAGAACGAGGAGCTGGCCATGGCGGCTCGGCTCGTCAGGAGCAGGGTCGGGATGTGAGCCACGGGCTGGCGGCCTCGGATCTGAAGCCTCCCTACTCCGGGTGCTGCCCCCTCCTTCCCCCAGTCCTCCTGGGCCGACTACACATGGCGAGGACAAGGAGCCCCTGCACCCAGACGCACTTCACACCGGGACCCTGCTCTTCCACCGGGCCCCTTCTGGTGTGACGTGGCAAGGTGCACACCTGCTGGTGCGGAGGAGAGCTTCCTTCTGCAGGGCAGCGCCTCGACCACCTCTGGCTTCTGTCTGAGTTGAAACCCAGGGACAGACAGACAGACAGCTTGCAGTGGTGCCTGGCCAGCACCCCGCTACCAAGCATCACACTGCACGGTTTTGTGAGACAGCTGCGACATGAGGGGGCTGTGGCCTCAGATGCTGAGGCTGCAGGAGGAACTTGGGGAGCCTAAAGAGGAACAGGCGAAGTGTGTCCTCATACACCTGCTGGGCCGGTCCTGGTCCTGTCCCCCCCCCCCCACACACACACATTCTCCACCGTTCTGCAAGGCTCCATGACTGCTTTTTTAAAAGACATCATTTCATTTGCAGAAAAATGGATGGAATTGGAGAATATTATGCCACATGAACTCAGCCAGTCTCAGAAACTCAGGGGCTGTATGTTTTCTCTCCTACATAGAAGCTAGAAAGAAAATTGGAAACAAGACTGCAGTCAAATGAGGAGAGAGGCCAGGAGAATTGTGGAAGGGGTTCGGGAGAGGGCTGTGGGGAGGGAAAAGGGAGAATCGACAAAGGAAAGAGTTCAAATAATGCTGTGTCCATTTATGAAGGTATCACTGCCAGTCAATCTAAAAAACACAGACTTAGCCGGGCGTGGTGGCACACGCTTGTAATCCCAGCATTTGGGAGGCTGAGACGGGAGGATCCGTGTTCCCGGCCAGCCTCAGCTACCTAGTGAGGCACTCCGAAACTTAGGGAGACCCTTTTCAAAATAAAGAATAAAAAATAGGGCTGGGGGTATAGCTCGGAGGTAGAATGCCCCTGAGCTCAATCCCCAGTACTGCAAAAAAAAAAAAAAAAAAAGAAAGAAGAAAAACACAGACTTGCACGGGGCTGGGGGAGCAGGGTGGACCTGGAGAGGAAACACACCAAGTGCTGAGCGCCTATGTCTGTATCTCTTTGAACTTCGCTGTGGTGTATAATTACAACGCACCAATAGAAGTATATTTTTAAAAAGACATTAGCACACACATAACCCTTGACCTCGTAAGTCCATGTCTTGGAGTAAGGATAAAAATAAGTAAGTCCATGTTGGAGATTACCCTTTGTGGCATTATTTGTTATAGTAAAAAAAAAAAAAAAAGGAAATAATTACATTTTCAATAATCAAGGGTGACTAAAGTCGTCGTGTGTTCACCAATATGGAATATCAAATGTCTGGAAAGTATTTGGTGGCAAAGGAAATATAATCAATGAAGGTGGTGAGCAAATGCTATTTGCAAATATTTATGTGTGAGACAATCTTGTCAAATGCATAGAAAAAATATGGTTCAAAAATTCTTACAATGCCTTCCTTTGATAATTTTGAAGTATGGGTGATTCCTGGTTCCTTCCTTGTACGCTTCCTTCTGTCAAACTGCTCTGCAAACAGCCAAATTAAGAATTAAGAGCCGGGTGTGGTGGCGCACACTTGTAATCCCAGCATTCGGGAGGCTGACACCGGAGGATCTGGGTTCGAAGCCAGCCTCAGCTACCTAGTGAGGCATTCTGCAACTTAGTGAGACCCTGTTTCAAAATAAAGAATAAAAAATAGGGCTGGGGGTATAGCTCAAGGGTAGACGCCCCTGAGTTCAATCCCCAGTACCGCAAAAAAAAAAAAAAAAAAATTAAGCAGAGTCATCTTCAGATGAAGAGAGGGTTGGGGCGAGGAGGACTCTGGCCCCAGAGAGCTCTCAATAGACACCCCACCAAAGACACAGCGTTACTGTTTTTCCCACACACCCCTGGTGCCTCATCCCAAGGTTCTGTGAAAACTGGAAAAATACATGCTGGGTTTTTAAGAGCCGTCTTATACAGTTCACTGAAGAAAACTTGGAACAGACAAAGGATAGATATCCAGCCAGCGTCAGTCACATGAGCAGTCGTCAGGAGGAATCAGGAAATCCAAAATCTAACTTCTACCCAAGGACTGAACCGCATGTTTAACCCCTGCCTCCCCTGGGAACCTCGCTGGCTTGTCTGAACGATGAGGAACACCTCTCAAAGGGCAGGTCCTGGAGGAAAGAACAGTGTGTCCAGAGGGGTGGACAGACTCAGCAGGAAAGAAGGCACACGAAAAGGCCGAATGAGTTTTCTCCCTCTGGGATGGAGAGCTTTGGAAAGCGCGGTGGGTCAATGTCCCTGGAGGTCTTCCTACATAAACAGTGGAGGTTGCGCCGGGCTGGGCCGGGCTGGGAAGCCTGTGTGTCCTGTGGTGGCCACGGCCTCCATCACGGCCTCAGCCGATGCCTGCAACCTCAGGTTTTCTCAAGGGGCTGGCCCTGGCCCTCCGTGCCTGCCTCCTGAAGCCCAGCTCTGAAACAGCCGCTCTGGACCTTCCTGTGAATGAGGTCCTGAGAGGCCCCTTCCACCTGCGGCCCTGTTACCTCGAAGGATGACCGTGGCAGAATGGAATGAGCTACTACCCAGCCCGGACAGGGCGCCCTCCATTTCACAAAGGAAAGAGAGAACAGGCTGGCGCCCTGGGGCTTCAGGGAGGGGGAAGGGCTGCGGGTAGGAGTCCTGGTGGATCCGGGGCTCTCTGTTCAACCACGTCAGGGCTCACCTAGAGCTGAAACAGCACCCCGAGTCTCAGGATGTTTAAAAACTTCTCAAAACTAGTTTTGTTTCACAGCGATATATTTTTAGTGTTTTATCTTAAAACTTAGCCATTGGGGAAAATGAGAAGTTAATTGACATTGACTTGTATCTCCCCCAGTGACGAGTGAGGTGAGCCTTATTTCCAAAGTGAGAAGCCCCCTGGGTGTCTTCTGTTACCAAATGACCCCTCACTCTGCTATCAGAGTGTTTGCCTTCCCGTCTAGCTACCTCCTAGCTCTACTTATTTTAATGGATTTCTTTACATAACTTAAATCCCAGCCCTTTGTCACATTATCTTTGGCTTTTCTCAGTTGCACAGAAATTTTCAATTTTTAGTCAGTCAAATTTTCTGTATAGATGTGTGTGTGTGTGTGTGTGTGTGTGTGTGTGTGTGTGTGTGTGTGTTCTCTAATAACTGCTCCTTTACGCTAAGGTTAGGATATTTTCTCTTGTTTGTTTTTTACATTTTATCCGGATACATCAACTTTTGATGGAAGTGATGTTTGCATATTTATCATCAAGGGAAATGACGCCCCTAGAATATGCACCAGGCTGGACTGTGCAGCTTCCTGGAGCCCCGACATCCCAGCCCACAAGCACGGAGATGGGAGAAAGCTGGGCAAGAGTCCAGCTCCATTGCAGAGATCGAGTCCCTTCCATCACGAAAAGCCAGGGCTCCAGAGAGAACCAGACATTGAAGCCAAACCCAGATCCACTCCCATGAAAAGCGACAGTGAACAGTGACGATTCCTATGTTGAAAGGCGTGTGTGTGTGTGTGTGTGTGTGTGTGCACGTGCACACACGCACACACACTGTAGATTAGGAGGGGGCGTTCCTAACATACTAGAATTTTAGAAGCCAGTTTCCTATGTTATTTTAAACAGTCCACATTTATTTGGATGTAGGTACATATTTACCTTTCCTAGTGTTTGAAAATGTCTATCTCACTTTATTTCATAATGCCGTTTTTAAAAAGTGTCTTCTAAAAAGTTGCACAATACGCTTTCCACATTTAAGTCTTCAATGGTCCCTGCTCTGTTTTCTAAATGTTCTGTCTCTTCCTGCTGATCTTCAGATGACAACAGGGTCACAACTCCATTCTTGTACGAGCGTGGGTGTCTCCCTTGGCTCTTGGTTCTGTTCCACTGGCAATGATTGCTTCCTTAGCTGATAATGCACTCTTTAAAATGTTAGAACCGAGCCGGGCGTGGTGGCGCACGCATGTAATCCCAGCATTTGGGAGGCTGAGACCGGAGGATCCGGGTTCGAGGCCAGCCTCAGCTACCTAGTGAGGCACTCCGCAACTTAGTGAGACTCGGTTTCAAAAAAAGAATAAAAAATAGGGCTGGGGGTATAGCTCGGAGGTAGAATGCCCCTGAGTTCAATCCCCAGTACCGCAAAAATAAATAAATAAATAAAATAAAATAAAATAAAATAAAATGTTAGAACCTTCCAGTAGAGCTCAGGATTGGATTGGCTGAATTCTCTCTACTCATTTCTTTCTTTTTCGGTACTGGAGATTGAACCCTGGGGCATTTTACCTCCGAGCTACACTCCCAACCCTACTTTTTATTCTTTTTTTTTTTTCTTTTCTTTTTACTCTTTATTTTGAAACAGGGTCTCACTAAGTTGCAGAGGGCCTCACTAAGTAGCTGAGACTGACTGCAAACTTGTGATCCTCCTGCCTCAGCCTCCCAAGACCTGGGATTACAAGTGTGCATCACCACGCCCGGTTTACTCATTTCTTTTTAAATAACGTGGTCATTTGGGACTGTTTACTCTTGCACACAAATTTTGGAACCAGCTTGTCACATCCATTAAAACCCTTTTTAAGAGTTTTACTGGCCTAACGTTGAATTTACACATTAATTTGGGAACAAATTTGAGTCTTCTCATCTGTAAATATAATCTTTCTCTTTTTCTTATTTTTCTCTATTTATTTAAGGCATATTTTATAGCCTCCAATTCAGTTTTATTATTTTTTTCTTTAAACAGATTTCATTTCCACATATTCTTAAAAGCTTTTTAACTTTATTCTTGTGAATGAGATCATTATTTAACTTGATTGTGTTGGGTAACTTGTCCTCCTCAGTGTGGGAATGCTGTGCCTTTTGGATAGTAATCAGATACCTGAGAACCTCATCAAATTCATAATCTCAGTCCTGGGGAGGCTGAGACAGGAGGTCATAGGTTTGAGGCTGGTCTCAACAGCTTAATGAGACTCTCAGAAACTTAGTGAGGCCATGTTTGAAAATAAAAACTAAAAAGAGCTGGGGGTTTTACTCAGAGGTTCAATCTCCAATAAAAAACAAAAATAAGTAATGCTACATAGAATCTTTGAATGCCTATGTCAACAATCTTATCCTCTGCCATTAAAGACAATTTGGCTTCTTTTCTTACCTCTTATTTATTTTTTATTTTGCTACCCCAATGTCTGGGACTTTTAGCAAAATGATAAGTAGAAGCCGTGATATCAAGAGCCGGCACACACGTGTGAGTGCACACGCTCACATGTGTGTCTTTAATGTAAAGGTATTAAAGAGACTATTTCTCTGACCACTATTTAATGTGTGATTTGCTATGGTTTTTTTGGCAAGTAACCTCGAGCAGCTTAGGAATACTTTATTCTTTCTCTGGTGATACTTTTTTTTTGGCGGTACTGGGGATTGAACTCAGGGGTGTTCTACCTTCGAGCTATACCCCTAGCCCTATTTTTTATTCTTTATTTTGAAACCAGGTCTCACTAAGTTTTGGAGTGCCTCACTAGGTAGCTGAGGCTGGCCTTGAACCAGGATCCTCTGGTCTCAGCCTCCCAAATGCTGGAATTACAAGTGTGTGCCACCACGCCTGGCAATACTTTTTACTAGATGCTTTTTCTCTATATTGAGGTGACCACATAATCCTCTCTTTTAATCTGATAATGTAGTAAATCATACTAATTATTTCCTAATGCTCAGCCGTCCTTGTATTATTGGTATAAATCACACTTGACCATAGTTTTAGAAAGTCCTTTAGGCATATTGCTGGATCCAGCTTACTGACATTTCCTTTAGGACCTCTGGATACATGTTCACGGTGAGATGGTTGTTGGACGCCCTTGTGTGGTTCCAGTGACCGAACCTGCGAAATAAGCTGAGAATGTGCCTGCTCGGGTGCAGCTTGGAAGACTGGGCTAGTCCATCCTCTTGGTGGCTGGCAAAACTCTCTCTAACTGTTGAAAGTGAGAGCAGCCCATGTATCCGTTTTCTCATGCTGTATTTTAATATTAAAATCAGGAGTAAGAATCTTTTACAATTGAGTGTGTTCCCAGGAAGAAGAGATAGTCTCTTCTTCCAGGCTTTAATGTGTCCAGATGAAGAACCGCGAGGCTACAAACCCTCCATGGGCAGAGGGTGGACAGCCACAACTGCATAGACCACTGTCTCCAAAAATATTCTCTTTGGGATGGCTATCATTTTTTCCAATCAGCTAATAAATTCCTAGCCTTGTATTATGCCGACTGCTAATAAATTCCTAGCCTTGTATTATGCCGACTGAACACGGATGAGGGGCCGATGCTGGAGAAGCAGCTTTGGACTTCACGCGTGGCCCCGGGAGGTGGGTTAGCTGCTGGGCCACGCTGCACAGGGTTCGTCAACACTTGTCATCCCTGGCCCTTGGAATTCCCGAGGAACCTGGGAGGGGACAGGACATTCTGCTTATATGATTGACAGAGAGTCTTTGTCATTTTCTTTCTACAAGTTTTTTTTACCTATTAAGAATTCTATATTCCTATTTCAAAATTAAAAGCAACTCTTTGAAGACCAAAGAGTTTTTATTTAGCAATTCTTCAGTATTGAAATAGCATCCTAAAAAATGGCTTAGAAAAATTTCTTGTTATGAAAATAACTAAGATGTAATTTAATTTGCGCAAAGTCTTAGCTAGACACGATTATACAAGCAGACACTGGCTAGGACCCAATGTCGCCTTTCTAGTAATAATACGGACAAACAAAATCCCTGGCCATAAAAGGGCACCAACTTGACTAACTTCTTTGACTCTACTTATGGTTTGGTTAAAAAAATAAAAATACCCTCCCAAATCCTTCCTAAATAACTTGACTTCTAATTTACCCTTAAAATCAAGACATTTCTGAATTAAAATGATAGCCACCTTCTAAGGAGCTACAAGAGGTTAGACACAGAGGCAATTTTTCTCCTATAATGTATTGTACTTCTGTGTTTCCACACTGACCCTATGAAATGATATTATCTCCTTCTATGGGAAGGAGTTAAATTTGCAGTTAAATTCTGCAAGTATTATCATAGTAGATAAGAATGATATCAGTTACCAATACAGCATTGTGTTGGTCAGCTCTCTGCTGCTGTAACAAAATACCCAAGGTAATCAACTTATAAGAAGAAAGAGTTTCTAAAAAAAAAAAAAAGTATTGGTGCATTGTAATTACACATCATAATGAAATTCAGAGTTATAGAGACATACATGCACATGTTGCTTGGTGAGTCCTCTTCCCTCCCCTATTGTTCCAGTTCCCACCCCACACCTTCCCCTTCCCCCTATAGGATATTGAGATTGGCATTGATAATTTTTCGTCGTGCCGGTTGAAGTGTTTTGACTCAGAGGCTTGGTGGTTTCAGTTCATGGTTGTGGCCTATTGCTCAGGGTCTAAGGCAGCTCATCATGGCCAGAGTGAATGGCCTGATGGGAGCAAAGAAGGAGACAGGGAGGGGCTAGGGCACACCCCTGTGACCTCACTTCCTCCCCAGGCCCCACCTCTTAAAGGTGCCGCCAGCTCCCAACAGCACCACAGGCTGGGACCAAGCTTTCAACCCTTGGCCTTTGGAGACACTTACCCAAACCACAGCAAGCTCCCTTAGATGGAAAAGACAGTGTTGCTAAGAAGGGCTGGTGCATTTGCTCAAGGTCTCGCTGCTAGTTTATAGCTGACATTACACTAAACGTAGGCTTTGATGATCGAATTTTAAATTCTGTTGAATTCCTCAAAATATCACCAAGAACCTGCTATTAAAGCAAAAGTACTCACAGGGGAACCATGGCAGAGTCTCAGCAGCACCTCAGAAGCGGGTGTCGGAGGTGGGGTCCCTACAGCCGTGGGGTCCGGAGGAAGTGGCTCAGGTGGATCCTACAAGGCAGGAACCTGGCTTGGTTTGGATCAGAGTTTTGACACAATTGGTTTACTGTGGTGGATATGGTCAGACGAGCATCTTGAAGACAGTCTTGGGAGCTGAGCTCTTGTGTATAAATGAGTCGTTTGCCCAGGCGAGTAGACAGTTCTCTCGAGACAAGTTGATTAGCAATGTGTTCACAACGCAAATAATGTTGTTCTTTGTTAGTTTACATATTCATGAGCCAAGGTGGGTCAAACTCCTCGGACATGTTGACACAGGTGGTCTTTGCTCATTCCCAAAGATAACCGTTTGAAATAAAGAACACAGAGTTAAAATAGCACCTCCCCACGTTTCATTTTATACTGCCTTCAAAGTATTGCAAGACATTCAAAGTTGAGAGTTGGGTTAGGGTCAGGCCTTACAATGCAGAGAAATTGGAACTGAAGGTTATTTCCGGATGCAGGATGGATGGGGGCAACGTGGCCAGGAGAAGCAGAACACAGGACTGCTCTGGCTCTTCCACACACCCCCACCCCCCACTCCGCATACACCACTTCCTTTTGCAGGAATTCTTGACTTCTCCCGCCTCAGCTCCGGCTCCCAAGCTTGCTCTCAATCCGACAGCAACTCATTGTGGCTTGACAGAGTTCTCCCCAGTCACAGACGTGTCAGCTGAGGCTGGCGTGTGACCCCTTCTAGGTGCTTCTGGGGGACGGAGCGAGGGGCCCTGCGGGAGTCCAGGACAGGGCCGCAGTGGTTCTGCTTGGACCTGACCAGGTATGTTCATTGCCCACCGTGGCCGCTACCCTCAAAACCTACAGTGAACATCGTGAGTTAGATGGCTCTTTTCCCCTTTAAGAAAAACGTATTTTATGCCCGTTTATGCATTGAGGTATTATTTTTTTTCTTTTTTTTTTTTGCAGTACTGGGGATTGAACTCAGGGGCATTCTACCTCCAAACTATACCCCTAGCCCTGTTTTTTTATTTTTTATTTTGAAACAGGGTCTCACTAAGTTGCAGAATGCCTCACTAGGTAGCTGAGGCTGGCCGCGAACCTGGATCCTCCAGTCTC
Organism: Graphiurus murinus; assembly: GCA_004027655.1. NCBI lineage: Eukaryota > Metazoa > Chordata > Mammalia > Rodentia > Gliridae > Graphiurus > Graphiurus murinus. The sequence goes on from PVLC010000563.1 coordinate 180,809, forward strand.
AGCCTCCCGAATGCTGGGATTACAAGCGTGCACCACCACGCCCGGCTTGGTACTATGTATTTTCATTTTTAAAATCACTTATATAAAGTTCTATTTTAGTAACTAATATTACCCCTTTTAAATTAGAAAGTCTATTTAGCACCTGGGAAAAGTTAATCCCAACATTTAAATTTTCCCCCCCAAAAGATCTGTTGCTTTTCCCTGAAGTGTTGGGACCTAACTTCCTCGAGTGCCCCGTCTCTGGCTTCCAAGCCCCGTGGTAACATCCGGGCTTGCTCTCCAAGTCAGCACGATGCACTTCTCCACGGATGCCTGGGGTGGAGTTAAACCAGAGGCGCGGTCCTGGACGCTGCCCCTGGGTCCCAGCAAAGGCCCCGCAGGAGCGCTGGCACTCCTTCCACCTGTCACGGCTCTCTTCGACATGCAGAGGTTGGCGTCAGGGTCCAGTCCCCCACTCCCTCCATCCGGCAGAGTGGGGTGTCCGCGCTGCATGGACGCCTTCGCTCTTTTCTCTGTTCACACCAAGTTCTCTCCAGAGCTCTCGGCTCCTCCAACACACACGCATTCTGTTCGGTTTTAGTTTTTTGGTACTGGAGTTTGAAACTAGGGGCAGTCTACCTCCAAGTTACATCCCCAAGCCCTTTTAAAAAGCCATGTTGTTGTTCAAAACAGATCTCACTAAGTTTCTGAGGCTGACCTGGAGCCTGCAATCCTCCTGTCTCAGCCTCCCAAGTACTGGGATTACAGTGTGCACCACCATGCCCGGCTGACACACACATTCTTGTATTTTCCTAAAAGGCTTCTTCTTTCTGACTTGGGCAGAGTCTTCCACTGGCGCCTCGTAATTCTAATTTCAGTCTCTTTTTCACCTCCTCGTGTTAAACCCTGAAGGCTGCAGTCTATTGCTAGATTCTGGGAACCTGCACACAGTTCCCGGGGTGTTTAGTCTCTTGCGTCTGTCCTTCCTTGTCATTTTCTCTCCTGGATAGATAGTCACAGGCCTTGGCCCTTCTGGACAATCACAGCGCTCTCCTCTGAATCCCAGCCCGGCACAGTGAAAGGTATCTGGCATCTCTGTGTCCCACACAAGGTTTAGAGCCAGCCTCGGGTCGCACAGCATGGCACAGACGGCCTCTCGTGTCTGCCTGCGTGTGGCCGGACACAGCGGTTGCCACCACGCTCTCCTCAGCATTACCGTGGTGACTGTCACTGCTGGAGCCCAAAGCTTCTGACTGTCACTGCAAAGCTTCAGGGGAAGCCACCTGCTCTGCTGCTGCAAGTCGATCCCTGCTTCCTACCGATCTCAAGAACCACCCTCCAAACATGAGGTGTTGAGGTGTTCAAGGGCCCAATGGCCCAATGGCAAAGAGCCACTGTAATGACACGTTACATGTGGAGACGCGTCCATGGTGCATGTGTCTTCCCTGAGGATGCTCGGGGGCTCATGGACAGCAGTGCTGTCCATGATGACGGTACTGTCAGTGTTTAACTGCTCCTCTATCCCATACGGAAGCCAGGAGTTCGAGGGGGAGGGGGCGTCTTTTCTGGTCATTCTAAATATGTTTGAAGACAGAACGCACATGTGCTACCTCACTTTGTGAAAAAGTATATGTCTATGTGTAGGTTAGAGGCAGAGAAATCGTAACAACATCCATACCTGTGGGGGATCATAGATCTCTAGCGATTCCCCTTGACTTGGAGAGACTGGAAGGCGAGCCAGAGCTTGGGGGCTTTGTAGATGCCTCTGACACTCCTCGCCATTATTGGGAAGACCGAGGTGACCATTGCTTAGCAGAGCATGAAAGAGACGTTGGACGTCCACGTAATCTATACAGTACCTGGGAGTCCGAGTGGAAGAGAGGGTAGAGAGCTCCTGAGGGCCCTCAAGGGGAAGGCATGCAATGACAGAGAAGGTCAAAGTCCTTAGAAGGTTCTGGGCCAAGCAGCAGGGCGCGCACAATTCCTCCATGTCTGCTGGTTCGGAGGCATGCTGACCCCCAGCTCCTGGACAGGTGCTGTTTCCTTGACAAGGTGGAGTGGGAATCATGGAAGAAAGCTGTGGGATGTTTAACATAAGATCATTTATGCAAATCGAAATGCAAATACATGATGCGAAGGTGTATATTTTATAATAACGTGTGTAAATGGGAAGATTCCAATCAGAGGAAAACCAGAGTCATTTGGGATGGATGGATGGATGGGTGGGTGGATGGATGGATGGATGGATGGATGGGTGGACAGATGGATGGACCAACCGACAAATATAAAGATAGATGGGGAGCGCCTAACCTGGGTCCTTGATAGTTGCAGTCCCTGAACTAGAGAGTAATGGAGTCAACTGTTTGCACCTGAGGATTAACAAAAGCAACTAGTACGGTTAGTATCACAAAGAAGCTGTTCCTTGACCTACTTTGGTGAAAACTGAAGCTAAAAAGCAGAAGTCAGTAGAAAAAATGGTCCCACCCCCCACCCCCTTACAAATCATGACTGGTTGGGAGAAACATGGGCTTCCCAGTGCATGTGGGATGAGGTCTCAGCCAATTTTGACTCTTCAAAGGCAGATTACTTCATCTGACATCTGGTTTCCATGGTGTGTGTGTGTGTGTGTGTGTGTGTGTGTTTGCATATGCAGGAAAAAAAGCTTGAATGGAATGTTTGAAACTGTTAGGAATCTCGAGAGAGTGATAGATGTTGGGAAGGGATTTCTCTTTTATTTTGACGTTCTATTTAAAACATGGTCAAAGAACATGCATTATTTTTGTAATGACTTCAAATACGCTCAACAGTTAGATTCAGTTCTGGAAAGTATTTCTTCATTTTGGTTGCAGAATTTGGATGAGGTTTATAATGTTCAGTAATTCCCTCCTGACTTCACTCTCTGGCCAGTAAAGAAAACGAAGAGTGGATGAAAGTCAAGCGTGCCATGTTTCACCCACCTGACCGTAGTCGGCATTCCACAACAGATGCCGACATCTTATCTTAAAAAACAATAGCCCAAACACCTTAGACTCTGGCTAGTCAAGACACTTAAGTATCGCTAAAACTTGTCGCTTGAAATCTTTCAACAATTTGAGCTGGTGCTGCTAGGGTAATGGAAATGAACTTTTAAACACCTGCCATTTAGAAAATTCCTGTGAATAACATATTTCTTGAAAGACACTTGTGATTCAGTGTAAGAAAGCAGATGTGTATACTCTCTGCCCTTTTCTACAGACTCGGTGGTTGGACTTTGATATTTTCTTTTTTCTTCCAGTCTTCTGCTTTCTTACCCAACGTTGGACTAGGAGAGGGGATGAATGAACTCGGGGGCGCATGGCGTGGCTGTCAGGCCTCCCCTGCTTCCTTAGTGAACGGTACCACCGTCGCTGCAGGCCAGCCCTCTGTCCTCTTGGTACTGCCCCCAGGCATGCTCCTCGGGGGTCTTCCTCGCTCCTGCCCCTCCACAGCAGCCTAGAACCAACCCAAACCGGGCACACCACAGGCTTCCAAATGCAAAGCCTGTCTTTTCTTGTAACACCACTGGTATTATGCAACACCAAATGGTGTAATTTGGTAAAAGAATTTGATAAATGGAAATTGCAGCTTTTCCCCAAGCAAGAGGTCAATGACCTTGGGCCGATGGGGCAAGAGTCCTGGGAATTGAGGAATCGGCATCTGTTCAGCCAGGAGGCCAGGGCTTGGGACGAGGCCTCTCTCCTCAGTCTCTTCTCTGTCCTTGGCTTCAAATGCATGGGCTTAATATCCAAAAGAAGTGTTTTGGGTTTGTCTCCTAGAATTTTTAAAGTTATTGGAGTGTAAGAGAAGTTCCCCAGCTGGGCGTGGTGGCGCACGCTTGTAATCCCAGCATTCGGGAGGCTGAGACCGGAGGATCTGGGTTCGCGGCCAGCCTCAGCTACCTAGTGAGGCACTCTGAAACTTAGTGAGACTCGGTTTCAAAATAAAGAATAAAAAATAGGGCTAGGGGGTATAGCTCGGAGGTAGAATGCCTCTGAGTTCAATCCCCAGTACCGCAAAAAAAAAAAAAAAAAAAAGAGAGAGAAGTTCCCCAGCCTTCTTGAAAAATAACCTCAAACTTTGTTGGCTTCACACCAGCAGTTGAAAATATTTCCTAATAGACCACTTCCTGGGAATTCTGATGAAAATCATATTTAGCATGTTTATCCCCTTTCACTCTTAAAAAAAAAAAAAACTATGACAGTTCAAATTCTCTTCATCCCACTCAGAGATTCATATTTTATAGTAAAAAATGAAGGCCTGCTCACAATTCACATTTATGACTTTTTTCTGAATTGTAATATTTCTCCTACTATTTTATCATTACTTTTTATATATTTTACCGCAATCAAACAAAGAATTCTTGATGTCAGGCTTACCGAGGTCTAGTTTGCATGCAGTAAAGCCCTTTCAGCTATCCAGTTCTATGTGTTTTTACAAATGCATAAAGTTGGCTAACCAGAATTCAGATAGAGACTATTTCTGTCACCCAACAATTCCCTCAAGCGCCTTCCTAGTCAGTCTCCTCACCCCATCCGCACGCCGCTAACTGCGGATCCATCTGCTTTCTTTGTCCTTCCCATTTTGCTTTTTCCAGATTGTTATGTCAATGGAATTAGATCTGTAGGAATTAGATCTTTCCATTCTGACTTTTCTCAATTAGCATAACGCTTTTGAGATTCATCCCCATTGCCCCATATACCAGTAGTTCATTCCTGTTCTTTGCTGCCTAGTATTCAATTATATGAATGTCTAAGAATTCATCTACTCACCAGTTGGGGAACATTTGGGTTGTTTCCAGTTTGGGGCAATTATACACACAGCTCTCATAATTCACTATTCATTACTGGAACCTGTGGGGTTTTGTTTTGTTTTTGCAGTACTGGGGATTGAATCCAGGGGTATTCTACCTCCCAGCTCCAACCCCAGCCCTATTTTTTTTTATTCTTTATTTTGAAACAGGTTGTCACTAAGTTGCAGAGGGCCTCACTAAGTAGCTGAGGCTGGCCACGAACCCGTGATCCTTCTGTCTCAGCCTCCCAAGTACTGGGATTACAAGCATGTGCCTCTGCGCCCGGCTTATTTTTTATATTTTTATTGGTGCATTGTAATTAGACATCACAGTGAGGCTACAGTGATAGAAACGCATCTGCACATGTACCCGGGGTGTTTTCCTCCAGGTCTCACCCGCTCCCTCCCCTTCCCTGCACATTTCTCTGAGATGGGTATTGATAACTTCACATGTATACATAGATTATTTACACTATTACCGCCATTATGTTTCTATCCCCTGTGTGTCCTTGAGAAGAATTCATACGCTGTTGTTGGGGAGAAGAAACACTGTCTTGCAAAGGGGGCTCAATTGTGGATCCCTCATTTAGGTTCCACGCTTTTCCTCCAATTCTAATAATCATACATCTCTGTTTTGATTCTGGGCTGGCCAAACAACAGGTGAATATTAGAGGGGAAACCATGTTGCAGCAAGTTCAACTTTGATTCTAAATCATGGTTTCATATTTTGAAATATCCAGTATTCATACTGAATTTCAGCATTCATAGCATTTAAATATTCAACATCCAATACTCATAGCATTTAAATATTCCTCATTCTCAGTGTGATATTTGCTGTTTTGGACTCTTTGAAAACTTAGCAAAAGTGGGAACATACTAGTGTCCGTGTGTTTCCTGCAGGAACCCTTCACTTATGCCTTTCGTGTCTTTATAATATGAAATCTTTACTTATGGGTATAATGTGCAGCAACTTTAGGAATTGATTACTAGCGGGGATCGAGGGAAGGCAGAGTAAGGAAGGAGCGCTGTAGCTACACCTGTTATGTTCCACATAAGAGAATATGAAGCAGCTGGAGAAAAATGTTGGATGGTGCCATCTCTGAGTTGTTCGACGTGTCACACTTGCCCAGAGGGACCCCACACTGTGGCCTAGGTGAGTCTCCTTATAACAGGAGGAAAGAGAGAGTTCCAGACGTTTCTTTGCTTTTTAATTCATAAAGTGAAGATTTCCTTTGGATTTTGTTTCCCAGTGGAGAAGAGTAACAAAAGAAGACTCGCATTGTGCAATGCGGCACATTCTCTGTTGAATTATGGTTATGTGACACCACTGTTGGTCTTCGCCTGGGTCTTCCTAAGAAAGCAGAACTGAGACCTGGCTTGCATGCAGGTGACCCCAGGGGGCAGGACTAGATAACAGAGTGGCATGAACTAGGAAGGGAGGAAAAGATAGTATGGAGAGAACTGCTGAGTTGATCAGCAGTGGGAAACTGGGGTTTGACCTCACCGGAGTCTTCTGAGAAGCCAGAAAAGCCAGTCTCAGAATTGTCTGCTGGAGAGCTGCAGAGAGAGCGCTACCCATCACTCCCCATTCCCACAGGTGAGCGTCCCTGAGGGATGCAACCTCATCGCACTCCCGGGCGGAGGCCGAGGAGAATGCCAGGCGCCCACCCCTGCCCTGGGGAGCTCGGCCGCAGCACAGAAAGCCAAGCAAATGTGACGTAGGCAAGAGGAACACGGGGGCCACCTGTGCAGCAGGGCTGGCTGCTGCCCAAGAGGCATGCAGGAGGAAGGCTGGGAGGGTGTGAGGCAAGGTAAGTGTGTGTGTGTGTGTGTGTGTGTGTGTGTGTGTGTGTGTGTGTGTGTGCACGACGGGGATGATTGGCAGAGAAAGAGAATGGGATGCATATTTGGCTTGTAATATTGTCTGGACACGGGATTTGTTAATATCGTCCTGTGACTTACTTCATAAGGTTCTGAGGACAGTGGCAAAACTGCCTCTCAGGTGGACTGAGACATACTGGGGACTGTGCTGTAAGGAGGCCCCACATGTGGCTGGCAGCCCGGGATGAGCCAGTGTGAAGCCTGGGGTGGCTGGGCAGGGCCGGGGAGCAGGGGCACCCCACAGGAAGCTGAACAGCACCCTTCCTCTCCTTGAGTTCCCTGCTTCGTCTGAAGAGGTGACAGTTCTTGCTCTCCCTCTTCATCAGAAGTGGGGAGGGGTCCACAAATACCCCCTCCCTCATCCTTCCTCTCTCTCTTCTCACTGTCTCTCTCTAAGGAGAGAGCTGTCAACTCCCTGGTCAGATCCTGACTCTCTCTGGCCACGTTTGTAGTTGAGGCTAATTAGGTCATGAGGATGAACTTCTCTTGGTTACTGTTCTTATGAGAATCAGGAAGGCATCTATCTGCCAGTCAGGAAGCAGGCCCTCACCAGGAACCCAACCTGTTGTCTAAATCGTGGGACATGAACTTCTGTTGTTTAAGTCACCCAATCTGTGGCGTTTTTGTTAGAGCAGACTGTGCTGACTGACACAGACTGGCCAGTGGTATGGCCCCCATGTCCTGCTCCGCTTTGCCCTCCTGTTCTGTGGGTGAAGCACCCCAACGGAGAGCGATGTCCTTGTCTCGGTTCTGACTACCAGGTGGCTAAGTGTGTGTCAAGTCTTTCCACAGACACAGGGGTGTGAAGAGGTGCAGGAAGCTACCTTGAGCCATGTCCTCAGCTCAGGGCCAGCCAGGGGAGCCCTGAGTCACAGGGATAGGAAACGAGGTTGCCTAGGGTTTAGATTTAGAATGCCCCCCAGACCTCGTGGTATAGAGAAGGCAGCCATGCGGAGGGTGGGGAGTGGTTGCTTCAGGGCTATATATACGGTCCCTCCTCCCCTTGCTTGCTCGGTCTCTCTCTCTCTCTCTCTCTCTCTCTCTCTCTCTCTCTCTCTCAGCTTCCAGCCTTCCTGATCTGAGAGTAGGGTCCCTCCACTCATGCTCTCTCTCTGCCATGCTCTGAGCTCCGCACACGTCACCCAGCCTAACGTGGACTGAACCCTCTGAAACCTCCAGAAGTTGGAGAAAATAAGGCTTCCTTCCTCTAAGCTGTGGCCATCGGGTATTCTGGATCACCACAGTGAGGATGCTGACGAAACACAGGTGTCTCAGACCTCGGGAGTTCTGCATGCTGGCTGTCTCTCCACATACATTCCCAGCAGAGACGTGACTAAGAGCTGGCGTGATCCTACAGTCTGGGGAAGTAAATGTAAGCACAGGGGATGGAGATGTCATTGGTTGACTCACCCAGGAACCTGAAACCACAGAACAGCTGCTCTTCTTATGAGCCAAGTTTGACAGGATGGGAAAAAAGAGCCACAATATTGGTAAGGCTATAGATTGCTTGAACAACATTATCAAAGGGCCTGAATCAGTTGACATTTATTTAATGCAGAACACATTGCTTTTGAGCTCACATGAAATTTCCATCAGGAAGGGCCCCATTGAATAAGTCAAAATAAATTCCAAAAGAGTGAAATTGTGTAGAGTCTGTTTTATGATCACAATAGAATTGAATTAGTGAGCAAGGAAAACAGAAGATCCAGAAAAGTCTTTTGACATCTCAAACCCTGGCAAAACAATCCTGTGCTGATAGAATTCAGAACTCTGGTTGTGCTGGGAATAGAGACTGAATGGAGGGACCCTGAAGGAGCCTTGTAGGTGACAGGAATGATCTCTGTCTTGATGTGGTGTTGGTCCCACAGATGCTTCTACATGTGCCGAAAGCCATTAAGTTGTATACCCAAGTCATGTGTATTTTATTGATATAAATTATACTTCAATTAAAAAAGTAACTGAGGCATTTCCTTTCCCCCTGCTGACCATGCAATGACACTGTATACCTAGGTGACCTTATTTTTCATTCATACCGTTGTCACAGCATAATTATTAGTAGTATCATTCATACCCAAAAGTGTCCTGACTTGTACCATAAATCCTACGGTCACCCTCTGATGGGTCGGTTCCTTGGTGGGGGCCAGAAGAGGTGAGACACTCCAAGTGCAAGTAGCCCATTGCAAGTGGGAAAGATCAAGTTCAGGTCTGAGTTGGACATTAGACTCAGGGAGGACGATGGGCCAGACCATTTGCACAGTGGTTAATTTGGGGCGACCCAGATCTCATTGATCTCAATTCCATGACTTAAGGACCCCCACACAAAGAAATCTGAGGATGTGTTAAAAAAAATGTGTCGGCACCCGACAAGATATGGCATTGACACACGAGCAGCAGGATTCTGTGCCCAGGGTGTGAACCAGGGCAGATGTGAGATCAGAAGGCACCCAGGGAAAGAAAGGCCAGGGACCAGCTGATGGAGTCATTAGGAAGACACGGACAGGGAGCAGCCCCAAAAGAGAGGAGCGCCAGGGATCAGGGAGGAGCCACGATAAGGCCTGTTAAGGGGTAAGCAGACAGCTCGTCCTCAGGAGAAAGCAGGACTGGTGGAAACCGACAGGACCCCAGCTGCTGCAGAGACTTCGACAACAGGCGGCCGTGGCCAGAGAGAAGCCCTCTGTGTGCGGCGGACCGCGCCATCAGCAGGGAGGTCCAGGGGACTGAGGTGTCCTGGGAGCTTCGGAGAGGGGGAGTCCAGAAGCCACGGTGCACACACAAGAAAATCCAGCTTCTAACTGTGAGGCGGGTGGAGCAGGAGCTGGATTTAATCTGATCGAGGCAGGAGAACTGGTCATGTGAACAGTTGAACATAACAGATTTTGCATCTTGAACTGTATGGGCCTCTGAGAGACCAAGAAAGACCCAACATAAACACAAGGTACAGCTGGCACAGCCAGGCCCGAGCCCCATGCAAAGCCCTCTTGATATCTCTCTCTCTCTCTCTCTCTCTCTCTCTCTCTCTCTCTCTCTGAGTTAATTCACACCTATAGTAGTATTCTTCCATCTTGCAAATGTCTGAACTGCTCTTAAAGGAAGAGTGCTTGCAGGTTCCCAGGGAGAATGAAGTCTTTGTATTTTAACGTTATTTGAACATGTATTTATTATCATGTTATCTGAGCAGAGGAGCATGAAAAAACTTAAGTGTAGGCACAAATTCCTTATACGTGCTGGCTCAAATTCCACTGTAAAACCACATTGGCAGGATTATATTAATGTGTGGGATTTATGGGGTATTGGGAGGATTGTAAGCCTAGTCAGGACAGTTAAGCACATTTTTTTCCAATTTTCCTGTCTCCCTCCTTTTCCCTTTCATATAAAGGGTCACACCCTCATTTACCTCTGCTTATAACAAATGCATCATTGACACTGCTCTTTTCTCATAAGTTTATAAGCAAATTGAATAAAACTAAGAAGATCACAAGCAATGTCAGACAAGAGTCTAGAAAATTATGTGACCGGACCACCATAGGCTGTCATACTTGTGGTCGAGGACATACTTACGTTAATGTCATTATAATATCATAGTCTCACGAGTCGCTAAATAGCAAATTACCATCAAAATGTAGGGAGCTAGCTAGGGCCATTGCACATGCCTGTAATCCCAGTACTTGGGAGGCTGAGATAGGAGGATCACATGTTCAAGGCCAGCCTCAGAAACCTAGCAAGGCCCTCTACAACTTAGTGAGACCCTGTTTCAAAATAAGAAATAAAACAGAGATGGGGGTGGGGTGTAGCTCAAGGGTAGAATGTCCCTGGGTTCAATAACCAGTAACACACACACACACACACACACACACACACACACACACGTAGGAAGTGAAAACAATGCCTATTTATTAGCTCACATTTCTGTGGACTGGCAACTTGGACTGAGCACAGTTGGGTCTTGACCTGGCTTTCTGACGCAGCTGTGCCCGGTCGGCAGGTGAGCCGGCATCCCTGGGTCCTGGGTGGTCTCACTCACAGGTTGGGCAGTGGGCTGGGGTGTCTGTGAGCCATGCACGTCCAGCCTCTGGACCTGTCATCTTCCCGGGGCTGCAGGTTCCAAATGCAGCAAGACATTTAAACCCTAAGGGACAAGACTCGCCAACCTTCTGCTTAGGTCTTGCATGCCTAAACGACCCATGGGCCAGAAGGAGTTACCCAACCAGGCACAACTTCGAGGGGTAACGAAACAGACTCTGTTCTTGATAGGAGGGGCAGCGAAACTTTACAGCCATATCATTTTTTTGTCAATTGACCAGAGTCATAAAAGTAAAATCTTCAAATTAAAAAAAAAAAATGTAAGCTTGCAGACTTCTGGAAACACTTTCTTGGGCCCTCTTGTAATGAAAGCTGGGGAGAAGGAGCCCGGCTGGGTGTGCCCTTCTTAGTGTAACAGAAAGAGCACATTTTGTTAATTCTGTATGTGATGTATAGAAATTTACAGTTGCTTATTCAAACCAAGTAATATTTGGACTCAAATGCGACCATGGAGCTGTTTGCTAAGTGCTCTTGGGAAACGTAAGCTAGCGGGTGTTCCAGGGCGATAATCTCTCCGAGAAATACATCCTTATAAGGCAGCGATCTTTTTCTGGATTATCCCCTTCTTCCTGGAGAAAGATTTCAAATAAGAAGCACAACTAGAGGAACATATTTGATAAGGTGGGGTACAGTTTAATAGAAGGCCGTGATAAAGGGGTCACATTCTGGAGAAAGGGTCCCGAAAGGGCCGCTTCCCAGAGTAGAAACCTACATAGAGCACAGGGCTGCATTTTAGAGAAAAGGTCTGGAACTTCCCACTTTCCGGAGTGGACAATTGGCCGAGAGCTTTCCTCCGTCTGGAAGGCTCTCCCTCGTGCAGGTGCAGGTGCAGGTGCAGGTGCGGAGGTCGCCCTCTCCTCTTGCATCATAAATCAGTGCACCTGCGCTTCTCTCCCTCCTTGGAAACGTTCCCACGGGGGCCAAGTGAAACCCCAGGGGAGGATCTGAGCGTGCAGCGATGTACAGCCAGCGTAGTGACCCTCCTGGTACCACTGCGGTCCTCTAATCCCACCCAGCTAGGGGGAATCCTTGTATTTGCATTCGTAAGGGCCTGCTTAACTTCCCCTCACATCTGTCCCAATCCTGCCCTCCCCTGCTCATTTTTTACCTAGCTACCTAACCCGAGGGAAAGGGCTGCAATTTCTGGCTATGGCAGGCAGGTTCTGGTCCCCGGGATATGGAGTGTGTCATCGGTACAGGGTGACATTTGGGTAAGAGGGTCCACAGTGGCCTGGCGAGCTGTCTTCAGAAAGGCACGGGGAGGACCCAGATGGGATCACCGTGGCTCAGTGCTCAGTCCTCTCTCACAGTGAAGACCAGCCTGGAGTTAGGAGCACAGAAGCGAGAGTCGTGGGAACCGCCCGCAGCCTTCACGTCACCCCGGAAGGTTTGCATCTTTCTCCACGCCAGATCAGAGAGGCCACAACTGGGTCACTCCTGGGGCCAAGAGATATGGGGGAAATGTTATCACTCCTGGAGTTACTGGGGTTTTTATCATGGCTTTTCCCAAAGAAGAGAAAGGCCAACCCTCGGCGGTGCTCACACGGGAAGACTCAGGGTCCTGGGCAGAAGCGGAGGCTCAGTGCCCGCTGTGCCCATGGCCAACGGGAAACGTCAGCTCCCTGCAGATGCTGGCCTGGGCGAGATGGGCACAGAGAGGGAAGAACTGTGGCCGGTGTGGTTTATTTGTTAGTCATTTATCAACTTACCAGCGCAGAGGTCAAGTTTGCGGAACAGGAAAAAGCTTCCTTCCAGTCTCTGGGAAACAAGCAGAACACCCAGATCCAAACCCAGGGAATTACAGTTTCAGAGGGAACTCCGCTTCAAGGTCAGCCGTGTTCTTAACCTCCCCTCGTGCTAATCATAGCCGTGTGGAGGCCGAGCCAGTCGCCTCAGCATCTATAACCATCTGCGAGGGCATGTCTGCCCCTTAGCGAAACCCTCCCGCCCCATCAGCCATGTGGGGGAGTCCAGTAGAGAAAGAAGGGTGTAAAGGAGGCGGGCCTTCAAACTATGCTTTGGACATCACTGAGAAGGGGCAGCTGTGGGACTTGTCCCACTGGGAGGGAACTGTAGGCAACTCACCTTCGAGGCTGAGGCCCCGAGGTGCTGGAGCTCCACCCCGGTTCACCCCACCCAAGACTCACCTGGCCCGCATGGCGGGTGCTCTGTCGTATTAGTTAGTGGCCCAGCTCGCTAGCTGGTTGGTTGGCTGCAAGTCACTGTGGGTAACCTCGCTTACTCTGAATGATCTGCCCAGAAACAAATCCCAAAGGACCCTCCTGGCTCTCGGTGAGGGGACACAGAACTCGTTTTTCTTTTCTTGGTAGACTGGTCATGTGACATCAAGTAGGTAGAAGTCACGTGAAGGGCAAAGGCATTCACCATCCACTGCCTAGCATGGCGGTAACAGGTGGGGACTCTGCAAGCAGACTGCCTGGGTTCGAATCCCAGCTTCCCCCCTACTAGCTTTGTGTTCTGAGGAAGCCAGCTAGCCCCTCTCTGCTTGAGTTTCCTCATCAATCAAATGCAGATAGTAGTAGTAGGTTCTGAGGACTGATTAATATTCGAAAGCATTTAGAATAGCATCTTGTCTTGCAGTGCTTGTCATCCGTACAAATACCTCAAGATGGAGGCTGAACACTCGCTGGTTTCCAGGGAGTCGGGAGGGTGTGGGTTCAGTTGCGGTGCAGCCCTTGGGGTACACTTCATGAGAAGGTTCTGTGAGCTGACAGACACATGCCAGACCCCCCTACAGCACACCGCCTCACCCCCCTTTTGCAATAACCAAGAGACAGAATAATATGTAAACAAATGAAGAACAATTATTGAGTTCGCTTGTTAGGGTTTCTACACAGAATGAGGCACATGCGACACACCCTAGCCATTTCCCAGCATGCCCCGGTCAAGCCTTGTACTGTCAATCATGCAAATCGACCAAGGAGCCCGCCTGTTCCTCTCATGGACTCCCACTTCCTTTCCCCCAAGCGTTCTAACCTCCTCACTCACGTGGTCCAGGTTTTCCTGGAGCCTCTGTGTGGTTCTGCTCTTGTGAATTCAGCGTTAGGGCCAGCAGAAATCAGATTCCATCTCCAATTGGATCCAGGCAACAACTTCCGGGCGCAGGTTTCCGGATGTCTCTCCCTGGCAACTATGGGGGAAGCAATAGAGCTAGCGGGAGGAGAGCTTACTTCCTGCCTCTGCCTTTCATCCGTCACTTGGAGGGTTTCCCGGGGGCCAGGAGGTCAGTTGCCTTCACCCGAGTTGACTAAGCCTCCTCACCACTCCGGGCTCTGGAAATGTGCTATTGTGGACCACGTGACGCCTGTCCTTGCAGAGGTCAAGGTCAACATGCTTGTTTACTAAGGCTTGGCTAAGGGCATAACGTGACTCACCTCTGATTCTCTCCCTTTTCAATCTCTACGAAAGTGAAAGGAGGCTCTTATCAAACTCAGAAAGAGGCCCTGCCCGGCACACCAATAGCTTCTCCAGCTGGCTTAAAGCTGGACTATTTATTTATTTATTTTTATTATTTAGAGAGTACTTTATTAGTTTCTGTAATCAAACCCACGTAAATAAGGCCTTACATATTTAATACAGTGCATTACCCCTGTACAAATGGGAAAAAAAATTAAGTTTAACGTCTCTAGAAAAGCTGGACTGTTTACACTGGAGGCAAACTTGTCACCTGAAAGCCAAGACCAAGAAGGAAAATAGCAGCGACATATTTCCTCAGATTCTCACAAATGAGCTAGGAACACTCTTTTTCTGAAAACAGGTCAGGATAAGGCAGGAGCCGGAGGGAAAGCCACTGAGCCTGGGCTGTGGCGGGCTTGGCGCCCCGGGTGCAGGAGAGAAGGTAACTCAGAGCAGGTGTGTTGGGACTCGTTCCTGGATTTGCCAAAGTCAGGTTCCCAGCACTCGGGCCGGGCTCGGGCTGCCAGCAAGGATAAACAGCTTCCTACCAAACACCCTCCATCTGTTCTCCTCCCTTGTCCCACAAGAGATCGCGCCAACACATGGATTAGCTCTTCTTCTAGGGAGCGCTCCAACTGAGGAAATGAAGGGGAGAGAAAGATATCCTCGCTTCAAGTCAGGAAATAAGTTGGCCAGCCCTCAAGAATGCTGCCTGATGCTCGGTCCAACAGAGAAACGGACACGTATTCAATATTCCACATTTGAGACCCATAAAATAAAGAACAAAATGTAAGGAAGGAGAAGAAGTCCGTGTCCCAAATGGAACTTGCACTGCAGTGAGTTTGAGGAGCCATTGGCCTTTCTTTTTATTTATTTACTTTTGTGGTTCTGGGGATTGAACCCAGGGGCATTCTATCTCTAAGAAACACCCCCCAACCCTTTTTACTTTTTGCTTTTTAGGGCTAGGGTTAGGGTTCTCACTAGGTTGCTGAGGGTCTCCCTAAGTTGCTGAGGCTGGCCTTGAATCTGCGATTCTCCTGTCTCGGCCTCCCAAGTACTGGGATTACAGGTGTGTGCCACCATGCCTAACTCTGGTCTTGTTGGATGTTTTCTATAAAGTATTGTTATCCAAATGGAATTTAGCCAAACGCTACATAATGAATTCTCAGACATTCTAGAAAAGCATTGGAGCTCAAGACCCAGGAGCTCCGGAAGCACACCTGCGTGGGGTGCCTCAGTGTCGATTGAGTTCACAGCACACACCTGAGACTCTGAAGTCAGACACTCCTGGACGCTCACACACCCTTGGGTGCTGTCAGATGGGTTCCCTTTAGCAAGTTCTATGAGCTTACCAAGGTTCTATTTTTTTTTTTCCACCATTAAAGTGGAGGGTAATCACAGAGTTGTTTCTGATATTGAACCTGACTCATGTTCAGGGCCTTAGCCACCACCTGATACTTAAAACACAGCCTCAAACCACGTGTCCATGGTTCTCAACACTCTTGTGCAGCACCCTCAGCTGCTGAGAAATGAAGACCAAGGCGTTCATCTGTTGTTTCTCCTGCTACAATGGAAGAAGAGATGGATGAAGAAGCCCCCGATCCCCGTGCAGGGTGACACTCCAGCGCGTCCCTGGTGATTCTTTCCTGTGACACTTACTGTCCTCAGCACATGCTAGAAGCAGCTATTGGCAAAGGAAGCTTTATTTCCAAGACATATTCATTTATTTAAGAAGCAATTATGCATACTATTAGGTGGAAGGTGCCTTTCTGTTGGGTAAATCTTCACTGGGATCCTAGCAAGGAGATGAAGAACAAAATACAATTATTGTGGCCGAGACAAGAAAAGCTGCCCCTTTCAGACACTGAAAATCACTGTCACGGAGCAACTTGATCATGATATTTTGGGGTGTATTTCTCTTCACAATTCTTGTTTTGGGGTTTTTATTTTATTTTATTTTGTGGTATGCGTGTGTGGTACTGGAGATTAAACTCAGGGGCATTCTACCACTGAGCTACACCCCCAGCTGTACGTTATTTTTTATTTTGAAATAGGGTCTCACTAAGTTGCAGAGGGCCTCACTAAATTGCTGAGGCTGGTGGCGAATCTGTGATCCTCCTGTCTCAGCCTCCTGAATATGGGGCATACAAGTATGTACCTCCCTGCCAGCTTCATGTTCTCTTTTTATCTCCCTCCCTCTCTAAAAGAAAAAGAAAAACACTTGCTTAAAATGTTATCATAGATCTTCAAAATCACAGAAGTCTTATCCAATTCATAGTCAATCATATTGTAGAAAAAAAAATCAATACAAAATTAAACTGACCGGAACTAAATTCATAAACATCAAAGTTGTTATTGACTAAAACCTTCCAAGACACAAATCTTCCTTCCTAAATTTAGATGTTCCAAATTTGATAGGAAAACTGGACTGGGTAGAAATAATGAATAATGGCTATTAAAAAAAAGTATGGAGCGATGAGAAGGAGAATAGGACTGAGAATTCAGACGGTGGTCTACATTGTAAAATCCTCCATATAAAAAAAGAAAATCAGCCGGCGTGGTGGTGCACGCTTGTAATCCCAGCATTTGGGAGGCTGAGATCCAGGTTCGCGGCCAGCCTCAGCTACCTAGTGAGGCCCTCCGCAACTTAGTGAGACCTGGTTTCAAAATAAAGAATAAAAAATAGGGCTGGGGATGTAGCTCGGAGGTAGAATGCCCCTGAGTTCAATCCCCATTTCCACAAAAGAAAAAAAGAAAACCAGAGCTGGGCATGGTGGAGCATACTTGTAATCCCAGTACTTGGGTACTTGGGAGGCTGAGACAGGAGGATTGCAGGTTTGAGGCCAGCCTTAGCTACTTAGTGAGGCCCTCTGCAATTTCATTTATAGGGTTGGGGGTGGAGCTCAGAGGTAGAATGCCCCTGGGTTCAATCCCCACTACTGAAGAAAAGAAGAAGAAGGAGGAGGAGGAGGAGGAGGAGGAGGAGGAGGAGGAGGAGGAGGAAAGAAAGGAAATTGGTCCTGATGGGAATCACTTCAATAAATTGGAAGTAGAAAATAAATACTGAGTTTTGATGAGTTTTGATGTATGGGAAATTGAACACAGAATACGTCATAGTGTGGCTCAAAGTGAGGCATGCACACACAGCACTTGGTGTGTTTCCCTTTGGACACACACACACACACACACACACACACACGTTAGTGAGGTTGGTAGTGATATCTTCCTACACAGACCTAGCATTATTTGAACTCTTCAAATTTTTGTTCTTCTCTTTCCGTTTCTATTTTGTTTTTATGTGTCTTCTATTCAATTTGCGGGCTCACAGGAATTCTACTCAGAAGGCCAATGTTAACAATTCAGTGAAGAAATGATACTTACTTACTATGCTTATGATGTTTTTTGTGTATGACAGAAGGCTGAAAATATTTCTAGGTGGATAAACAAAATCTCAACCAGTCTTAAGTGCAGGAAATCTTTTTCCACTATAAGATCCTTCTAATTCCATCTGTATAAATACATTAAAAATGGGCAGAGACTCACTTGTGAGCTTCTTCATAGCGCCGTATTCTCAACGAGGTAGACTTTATGGTGTCGTGGGGTTGTCAATAATTGGTGTCATTCTCTTCATGAGAACAGGAAAATACTCCCATGGGCTGTAAATTGAACTGCAGCCTGGGGATTGTGTTTTCCCCTCTTCTTCTGTGATTCACGTATTATTTTAGGCAAGTTTCACCGTCTGGGTCTTCTCCGTTATCTGCCTTTTTAGAGAAGCCAAATTGTACAGGGCTCGTCTCCCTCAGAGCGGGGGCGGATCTGGAAGTCATGTTTGTGCGTTGTCTAGAGAAGATGGGTATTTGGTTTCTTCACATAGCTGTCATCACATAGAAGTCAAGGTTCCAAGTGCCCAGAGGCTGGAATTGTGCCATGTGAGTCTCCTGCACCTTCTCCAGGTGACTGAATCTTGGAGCCGGTGGACTAAAAAAGGCTGCCCCCTGCTGGAGGTGGTCGGAATCACCTCTGAGGGAAGAGAGGCCCATCTCCTCTGTGGGCACCCAGTGAAAACCACTCTGGGAACATTGCGATGTTATTCCAGAGGATTCCATGCACAGCTTTTGGATTTGCCTCGGTTCCTACTTTCAGTTCTGATTTGCAGGGCACCAGACAAGATGGAGAAAAAAAAAACCTAATTCCATAGGTTCTGTGTATAAAACTTGTAATTATGGCAGAGTCCCAGAAAATAAAATATTTAGAGGTCAATGTTCATCTTCCAGAAGCACTCGAGTCTAGTTACTAACTCGCCTTGGTAATAGGAGAAGGAAAGAGAATTCTGGAAATCCAGCCAAGAGGATTCTGTCCAAGTCCAGCTGGACCTAGTAAATGTCCACTCTTAGACATACATCTAAGCTCATACGCCACGCTGTTTTCAGAAAAGTTCAGTAAAAGGCCAACACATCTCTATTTAATTAGAGGAAATGGTCTATTTTTTCAGAATACTCATAACTACAAATTCATGCATGTCATGCTGTGAACTTGGAATTTGCTTTTATGACCACGTTAAAACTTTGGGGGAAGGCTGCGTCCAGTCTAGGTCCACACGGAGGAGTTGGGGCAGCCCCTCGCGCCGCAGGCCGGGCCGGCCCACCCTGACCCAGGGCGGCGTGCTCCTCTTCAATGCGTGGGACCTTCTCTGTAGTCAAGATCAGCCTTGGGATAACCAAGAGGGAGAAACTCAGCCCTGCCCTGGGACCTGTCTCCTCTTCCGTATGCCCCCATCCTCCAGGAACCAGACTTGCAAAGATCAGATGCAGACTTGCAAGGAGGACCTCCCCGCCTCCTCTGCCCCCTTACAGCTGGCAGGACGGTGACAGGGTTTCTGGGGATCTGACGGTTCTCTTTATGACTTGACCCAGGTACAATCTGGGCTCTGTCTGGTCCACGCTCAGCATGGAGTCAATTCAAAGAAATAAGCTAGAAGTAATGGTGCAGCCATCCTTCTCATCAATCACCGAGGGTTAAAAAGAGGGAAGTACATTCTGTCTCCTTCCTGCTAGGGGTAGGGCCACTGTGAGGGGCTGTGGTCTCAAGTGGGGCTGCCGTAGAGCACAGGCCTCATGCATGACATATTTAACTCCAGCTCAAATACTTCCAGTTCCCCCAAGGAAATGCCTTGGGTGACAATTTAGGCAATCAAGTTATTCTTTTATGTACTGACTATCTATTGAAAACCTACTATGTGCCAGGTGTTGTTCTTGATGATGAGAACAGAACAGAGATCAAGCCATCTTTATTTTTTTATTATAATAATTCATTCATTGTAAGCATACATCTTTGTTAGGTACAAATTGATAACGACATATTTGCACACATTTCTCATTTGACCCCTTCCCCGATTCCCACCCACTCCCTCGCCCTCCCTCCCCCTCAGGTTCAGTTCAGTGAGTGACCTTGATATGATGCCCCGTCCATCCCCTACAATTAAATCAACTTCTTTGCTTATCGAGGGTCTCTCCTTTTCATCTGGAGACCCTCCTATGTCCCATCTGCTCTCCCTAGGATCTGCATATTAGGGAGAACATATGCTTCTTTACTCTTTGTGACTGTCAAGACATCTTTAAAAACTTTCTCCTTAATTTGTGTTCTACTAGGAAAGATGGCTGATAAAGGAAATAACTGAGTAAAACACGTGGGAACAAGGGGGTGCAAAGTGATCAGGGATAGAGATTTAACATTTCAGTGATTACCCTGAAGCGGGTGAGGAAGGGAGCCACCCTGATGGCTGGGGAAGAGGATCTTCCAGAGGGGACCGCCAGTGCAAAGGTCCAGAGGCAGGAATACGTCCGCCATGTTTGAGAGGCAGCAGGGATTGCACAATGGCTGGAGTAGGTAGGGGGAAGGAGCAGGAGG